>CATIUR010000005.1:10749178-11349178 GCA_949592205.1 Helichrysum umbraculigerum | reverse complement strand
GTTTTAAATTATTGAACCCGACGGTAAAATAAAAGTTTGGACTCGCAAATGGTTTTCGGGTTCTAGACAATATGTTGAGAAGGGATATTAAATTATACCCGTATAATTGAAGGTCGGTTTAGGGAGCCGACCTACTCCCTTTTTATTTTGCTTCCAGTTTTCATTTTTAAAACCTTCACAAACATATCAAAATTTCAAAAGAAAATTAAAAGAGAAAGGAAGGAAAGATTGAATCTGTCTCTCGAATTCATCATAACCTTTATCATAATCTGATCACTATCATCATCATCATCATCATCATCTAGTTCTTAATCAAAGTGTAAGTATTTCATATATATATATATATATATATATATATATATATATATATATATATATATGTTAAAATTTGGGGTTTATGATTTGAGATGAAATTGATGATTGAAACCATGATATATGACATTAGTTGATGTTAGAAGCTATGGTTTACAGTATATAATTGATCGGAAGGTTGAATTAACTGATTTGAAGATGTTTGATTCGAAATTGGGGTAAACAGGATGATGTTCGCAGATCTGCTAGAAAACATAGGATCGCGACGCGATCCAGTTGATATCGCGACGCGATGTGATCCAAATCGCGACGCGATTATAGGCTTTTGGCGACGTGATTATAAGTTAAATAGCGACGCGATTATGTATAAATCGCGACGCGATTTTAGTCTGTACAGGATCAGTTTCGTTTTATGCCTGAAGCTAGTGATTGTTTATTGTTATTGTTATTAAACTTCAATGATGACTTAGTATTTATATTTTAGCTTGAAGTGTATGATGATGGTTAGGGCTAACTAATGAAGCTAGTTTAATGAAATTATTATCATCTAGATAATATGATTATTAATCACATTGTGGTTATTGTTGTAATATTGATTTCCATTTGATAATTGTTATCATGATTGATATGGTATATTGCGTATTAAGATATGGTGATATGTTATATGATTATAACATAAGTTCATTGTTGATCGATGAGTTACTGACTTGTGTATTTGTTGTGATTCTCAGATGTGGAGAAGACTCAGTGACATTAGACTACTGAGTAGTGGATGACTGAGGTATTCGGTGAGTGGACTCGTACTCTCAGTGTGATTTAGTTGTAACATAATTGGTTACAACAGGTGAACATAGTGTTATTGTGATTGTTGATTGTGATTGTTGACTGTTGAAATACACGTGTAATAAGTGATGTGTTGCCTTTGAGCATTTGGTGATTCGGAGGTCAACTTGACTGATTAGTTGAACTGGGTTACTACAGGTTAGTCAATGTGAGATTTGTGATCATGTGTTGAGAATGGAACACATATTGACTAAAGGTAGCAAACAGTTATCGGTAATACCACTGTATTGGCCTGCAGTTGGTTGTAAGTGTACTTGGTGCGTCTCCCGGGTCTGAGGGCGTCACAAGGACCACCGATCCTCTTGGTGATGTTGTGTCAGTGTCTATGTGATCTTTGTGATAATCAGTATTGTTATGCTAAGTTGTACTGATAGTGACAGGTTGACTCACTTAGCTTTGTGCTAATCCCACTATTTATCCTTTACAGGTCTTGAGATGATTTGGGCTGGGCAAGGAATGGACTGAAGAATGTTTGACTACCAAGTGTTACTCTGATATATGATGTTTATAAATCAGTGTTATTCTTGTTTTATATAACACCCGGATTGATAACTAAGTTTTAAATTAGATGAACTTTTATGTTTTGATTGATTAAAGTTTTAATTTGGACAGACGCTTCCGATATATTGTATTTTAAATAACTATAATAGAAGGGGTGTTATAAAAAGTGCATAAATCATAGCCTAAAAAAGTGTTTAAATACCTTTGGGATGAAAGTTAAAACAAATCTTATCCAAAACAGATCAAAGCAATAAAGTCTAAACAAATAAAAAAAGTCAAAAATAAAAAACGCAAATAAGTAAAATGACATTTTCAGGCCATAAATGATCCCAAAAACTGGCAATGCCTCATGACAAAGCATTGAACTTTGATCGTTTAGCCGTTTTTTAGTGTGATCGTGTAAATTTCAGCCAAATGCAATACCAAAATCTAAATCAACAAAATTTAGGATGAATGAACATAATGATTAATAATGTCTCGTGGTGCTATATTTGGAATTGGCGTGAGCCATTGGAGAGTTGTCCACTTTAAGCTCTTACATTAGTCACGTTTCTCTTTCTCCAGGTATACCAGATAAGTGGTCTTGGCTTCTTAATTCAACTGGTTCTTTCTCGGTTAAAAAACTCATGAACTTAGTCAATAACAAGTTGTCAAGCTCTCTTATTTCAAGATCAGAATTCTGCTGGAATGTTTGGATTCCAAAAAAAGTCAACATATGTGGGTGGAGAGTGTATCTTGATCGGCTTCCTTCTCTTCCTAATCTTGCTAATCGTGGAATTCAAGTAAACTCTGTTAATTGCTTGTTTTATGGCTCTTCAGAGGAATCAATGCATCATTGCTTCTTGGATTATTTTCATGTTAAATCTATTTGGATGAAAGTTTGCAGTTGGTGGCGGGTTAATTGATCTTCTGCTATTTTAATAAAGGGTTCTTACAGGGTCTACTATGTCCATCGGTTCCGATTTAGATCGCAAAGTGTTTCATGGCGTTTGTATGATTCTCGTGTGGCTAATCTGGAAAAAAAGGAACAGGATTTTGCACCGTTCGGTGGATTCGCGAGATGCTATCTTGGGTGAGGATTTATTTCCTCAAGTGCAAAGATTTTTGCTACTTTGGATATCCAATGGATGCTCAAAAGTCGGGTTGGTTTGGTCATCTTGGGTTGGTCATCCTGTGAGCTGTTTTCAGTACGGTATTTAGTTGTTTTTATATTTTTATGGCGACCGTCTTTATGTAGTCGGGAAGATTTCAGTTGTTGTAGTCTCCTTCTTGGAATCTATTTTCTTATGTACCCTTTCCTTTTTTGGGGGGTTTTAATGCATTGTAGTTTAAAAAAAAAAAAAAGATTAATGTTGTCATTATTGGTAGATGAATTGTACACCACCAGTACATCATGTTGGAAAACACATACATACTCATTAGCATTATAACATAACTATTACTAGTATAATTTATAATAATGATTAAATAAGTATAGATGGTTTAATTTGGTAGGGAGTAATGGAGTATAATTGTCGTAAAAGTAAAAAAGGTGATGAAAGGAGGGTAATAAAAAGAATGAAAAAGTAGACAGCCGTGCGATGGCTTTGCAGAGGAGTAGTAGTACAGTAAGAGCATCTTCAATGACTCTTTTTTTAAAGCTTTATTCAAGATTTTTAACCCAAATTGTGTCATAGCTTTTTTTAAAAAAACTTTATAAAAAGTCTTAACTCCAATGTAAAAAAGCTTTTCATCACTTCAAAACAATTAAAAACCAATATATATTAAAGAGAGAGAATACAAAGACTTGAGAAATCTAAAGTCTTTGCACTCTCTTTCCTTATTATTATAGCATATTTTAATAGTTTGAAGATATGAAAAGCTTTTTATCAATGCACCAAAGACTTTTTGTAAAGCTTTTTTAAAAAAAGCTATGACACAATTTAGGTTAAAAATCTTGAATAAAGCTTTAAAAAAAGAGTCATTGGAGGTGCTCTAAATACCACAACCATCTTCATACCCAAAATATTTGGCTTTTTTCACGCCCCCAACTAATTTTTATAAATTTACGGAGTAATTACATTTACAGTACTAAACTACTAATTATTCCACTTTTTATACTCCCTCCGTTCGGAATTGTTTGTTCATATTTCCCTTTCGGGATAGGATGAGACGAAGAGAGTAATACGGTAATTGACACTCTATATTACTCTATGTAACATGAATCTTTAAAATTATACTCGTATTATCATTAGTAACATAAACGACTTTAATTTATGGTCATAGTATGACATCCAACCTTACGCTTACATTCGATGATACACGCGTTCTCTATATAAAATCAAACCAAGATAACATGATATCCAATCCTGTTTTTGTGTAGCCGTCATAAAAATGGACTAATAAATTAATCCCTAGACCGTGATATGTGGGATCATGCATATATATGCTCTTGTTTTCCTAATTACGAGTATTATTTTTATTTGCACAGTGAATGAACTTAAAGAACCGCAGATTTTTACCGGCTTCATCCTTGCCTTTCAAAGAAAGGAAACTTTCTTGAGAAAAAAGTCGTCTTGGTATTCGAATTTAGCACAGCTCCAATGAAGATGAATTACCTAGCTTGTAGATATTTTCATAACAGTCTCCTAAGTTAACATTGTAATTATTTTATTATTACTCATATATATATGTCTCTATTGTTTAGTTACTAAAATAATACTAATCTTAAGTGTTTTTTTTTTTTTATAAATTATTATATTTACAAGACTAAACTTAACAATTGTATTGATTTAGTTGATGGAATATATGATATTAAGTTGATGATCTAAAACTTTGTATATAGGTGTAGAGAAGAGTTCAATTAAGACCATTTATTTTGTGTGAGAATGGGGGAACCAACCACAATATGCCATGTGTCACTTTTTTCTCTCTCATCCACATTTTTAAAAATTAAATATCTCACAAACGACAAGTCGAAAAATCATGAAAATTGCACCATATTTTTCAGCGTTTTATCCTCTTCGATTTGCCGTATATCAATGCATACTTTCAACGAATTTTTTTTTTCATTTTTGGTGGGTTTTACATATTAGTAACACATGTGTTAGTGATTGATTATACATTTGATTTAGGGTTTAGGGTTAGGGTTTAGAGTTAGGGTTTAGCAGGGTTTAGTATGATTTAGGGTTTAGTATGATTTAGGGTTTAGAGTTTTATAAAACGTTTAGGGTTTAGGGTTTGGGGTTTAGGGGTTAGGGTTTAGGGTTGGGAGTTTGGGGTTTCGGGATGAAACCCCAAACTCCCAACCCTAAACCCTAACCCCTAAACCCAAAACCCTAAACGCAACACTGTAACACACGTGTTAGTAATGTGAAACCCATTAAAAATAATGAAAAAAAAACTCGTCGAAAGTATGCCTTAATGGACGGCAAATCGAAGAGGATCAAACGCTGAATCTAACGGTGCAATTTTCATAATTTTTCGATTTGTCGTTTGTGAGATATTTAACTTAAGGGGTAAATGGGTTTTGTATTCTCTTTGTACACATGGCACCACCATATCATTGGTTCCTCTATTCTCACACAAATTTTTAGTCTCATTTGAACCTTACCCTATAGGTGTAATATAAGTAATATCATATACATAATCATATTACCTTTTTTTTCCTTGCAGAAAGTCTTTTAAAAAGCAGGACGACCAACAGATATATTTAAAAGTCATACAGCTACGTTATAATACTTTAATCCAACATTATAAAGATATTTACTTTGCATATCCAATAAATAATATTACTTCTTCGTACTATAATAATTAAGTGTCCACGATAAACTTTTATAAAATTTAATAAATTACATTGTTTGGTAGTGTAGAAAAAAAAACTATTAAGGGTGAAATGATAAAGTTAATATATTACGTAGTACTTTTGACATGTTACACTAATTTAATTTTGAGACAAATTATAATGGAAATACGTATATTTATTTGCTACTGGTTTTCAGATGATGAAAACTTTAACATGAACCACTTTTACATCGACTCCTAGCTAGCTAGTTCTCTATTCATTTAATACGTACCATATTATTCCTCTATACGTACTGTTCAATTTATCCTATGGCAGATTATTACGGTATTAATTAGAGCACAGGGTGTGGGGAACGATGTTCTGGAAAGTGTTCTGGAGAATGTTGAAAGTGAGGATTTGGTGGTGTGGTAAAACTGAATTATCAGTGTTCTGTACAGTGTTCTGAAGTTTTTTATTATTTGTTTTATTTGAATTTTTAATAAAGATAATTATATTTAATTAATATATAAACGTTGAAGAAAGAGAAAAAGAAATAGAAAAACAACAAAATAATAAAATATGTTAGAACTTCGGGTTATGTCACCGTCCCTAGAGAAATGTTGAAGGCAAATTTTGGGTGAGAACACCGGGAAGAACACTGAGCTGGTGTGCTAGAACACTGACTCTCAGTGTTCTGGATGAATAAAACTGATGAGAAGACCTGGAGACCGAATGCTCTTAGTGTTTTGAAAATGATAATAAAGAACGTGACAAACATGGAAATTATGACGTGCCTCCAACTTTCGCCCATCATTTAAACACTTTCGAATCTCGATTAATAACTGGAATAGTTAACTTTAATTTAACCATTTTTGTCAAAGGATCGAAAAAGAAACAGAATATCCAACATCTGATCCAATTCATTTATTATTTAATACACTTGATTATAAGTATAATATGTGCAAAATCTTTGATCAATATGACAAATTCAAAACTCAAAAGTGTACAATAAATCTTATGACTATTGATGGGCGCATAAAAAGGTTGTGATCGAAGTCCTTTTGTTGTTAATTATTAGAAAATGCTTTTTATTAGTTACGTATTTCATTCATTATTAGTGTATCCTAACAAATTATATATACACTTATACTATTGGTCAATTAAAAATTTCGATTTTACATTATCAGTCCACAAGTTTTAGATATTCAGTCAATTCATTTTATCTAACAACACATAAGTTATGTGTCGTTTATGGCACATCAGAATTTCCATATTGCCATTTCCTAATTTGGATTTGATATTTGTTAACCTTTAGAATTGTTGATACTAGCAGACACCCGCATTAAGCGGCGGAATTTGAAGTTTATTATGAATGATGTAGCTATATCACTGATTGTATGCTCATATAACAATTATTGTGATAGTAAAAAGATTCAGTATGGTTAATGTGTAATAGTAGATGAATCAACTACTTATGATTCATATACTTTTTATACTTCTAATATAGAAAGTATTTTAATTTGTTGATCATGCAATTAATGGTTATAGTTGTGGTTTATAATTTAATAAAAGGGGTATAATAGGAATTTTGCATCTTTAAACATTAAGTTTTGTGAAGAAATGGTGTATAAACCCTTTATAAAGGTGTTAGATTGATATAGAAAAATTACAAGACTATTCTTAAACCAAAAATCTCTTTTAATACGTCCAAAATAGAATTTTAGAGAATGTACTCCGTATTATTTTTGGTTAATAAAAAATATGCACTTTTTGTAAATGCATCATATTTCTTTTATTGAGAACGGTAACAAAATACGGAGTGGAACACATTTTTCGGGGTTAATCACCTATAATGTAGATCGACCTACTCTCGACTAGCGTTAACAACCAAAGTTGATGTTATCGGTGAGTTAAAGTTTTTTTTTCCCTTTTTTTCTTTTTTGTTTTCTTTAATTTCATTGGTTGAATAACTGTATTCTTATCATGCAAAACTTCATGTTTATTTGAACATTGGGTTGACTCTTCTATATATTAGAACGAATTATAGTATATCCTAGATGCATGAATTTTTTACTAACAGTTCAAGAAGTTGTCGTCAACAAAACATACACTTATATTTTGAATTTTCATTTCATATTTTGAATTTTTATTTCATTGGTTGAATAACATATGTTAAATTTTAATACTCCGTAGTAGATAAACAAATTTCAATACCCTTCTAAAAATTTTATATGTACCTTTTTTACAAAGACTACTTTTTTTAAGTATATGTTAACACTTATCGACGATGATCGTGTAAAACTTTCAAATCAAATATGATACGTACCTACAAAAACTAAAGAAATGTGATCATCTTTTCGGCAGCTCCTCTATGGCTTGATAATTTGTTATACATCATATGGAGTTGTCAAATGTCGTATATGGACATTTTTGGATATACATTGGGGCAGTACCAATTGCATTTTAGACCTACAAATTTAATTGAAGATAACTAGATATCATTTATCATTAATCTATGTTAAATTAAGGTAACATACATTTCTGATTTTCTTCGGTCGATGATGATTTATATATGGGTAAATCACAAAAATGATCCGTTGACCGTACCCTATTTAACAAAATAATCCGTTGACCAAAGCTTTAAACAAACTAATCCACCGATTGACGCCAAAAGTGGCGCCCCGGCGCCCCTGACACAAGCAACAAATCAAAAAATGCCACGTGTACGCCAACAAAAAAAACCGGCGCCCCATGATTTTTTTTTGGCGCCCCATGATTTTTTTTGGCGCCCCTCCCTTTGTTTTCTTCCTTCTTGGCGCCCCTCATTTTTTTAATCCGGCGCCCCATGTTTTTTTTTTCGCAATCCTCGTACACGTGGCATTTTTTGGTTGGTTGCTTGTGTCAGGGGCGCCGGGGCGCCACTTTTGGCACCAATCGGTGGATTAGTTTGTTAAAAGCTTTGGTCAACGGATTATTTTGTTAAATAAGGTACGGTCAACGGATTTTTTTGTGATTTAGTATCTTAACTCGATAGTCAACTACTCCGTAAGTTGCAATTGATGAGGTCTAAAAGTTAATGATACTTATTAATTCATTATTTTATTACTTAAAAAACAGTAGTTGGACAATTTGTTTATTCTTATTTTATACGAATTTAAAAAAGTGAAAGAAAGATGGGAGAAGGTAGATATAAAAAGAGAATTAAAAAGGGGTTTGTGCCGCATTATCTTTAAACTAAATAAAAAGAATTACTAAAATAAATATAATAAAAATAAAACAAAAGGTGTATAGTGTAGAGTGTGGAGGTAGGAGAGAGAGAGAGAGAGAGCATTTTATTTTCCAGAAATTGTTGCAAATTCTCTCTCTAGAATACAAACAAACATTGCCATCATCATCCTCCTTTTTTCCCTGCTAACAAAAAACTCAAATTTACCCATCTCTTTACCACCACCATGTCCACTTATTATTATTAAATTATTTCCAAAAAGCTTCTTTTGTTTTTATTTTCAATTTTACATACACACCCTATACATACATATACACACACATAATATACATACACATATACTATAGATACAGATATTTAGAGAGAGAAAGAAAGTCTCCTTCTTTATCATCTTCCTGAGTCCACAGAGAAATTATGAGGGTGGGTCTTCTTAATTTATAAGGTTTGCATATTTTCCTACTTTTCCCAATATTCATATTCAATCACAATTCTTCAATTTCCTTAACCTTATACAAAATTCCAACTTCTGGGTTTTGTTTAATTTCTGATTTTGTACAAAACCCACCTCAATCTTGATTTATACAAAAATATATATATATTATGAGGGCAGGATTAAGTACAATCCAACAAACCCTAACGCCGGAAGCGGCAACCGTTTTGAACCAATCAATTTCAGAAGCCGGCCGGCGAAACCACGGCCAAACGACGCCGCTTCATGTCGCTTCAACTCTTCTTTCTTCACCAACTGGGTTTCTCCGACAAGCATGTATCCGTTCCCACCCAAATTCATCTCACCCGCTCCAGTGCCGTGCTTTAGAACTCTGTTTCAGCGTTGCACTCGAAAGACTTCCAACCGCCACTTCATCTCCGGCGGTGACTGAACCACCGATTTCCAACGCTCTGATGGCTGCCCTGAAACGGGCACAAGCTCATCAACGACGTGGCTGCCCGGAGCAACAACAACAACCGTTATTAGCCGTTAAAGTTGAGCTGGAGCAACTTATTATATCCATTTTAGATGACCCGAGTGTCAGTCGGGTCATGCGAGAAGCAAGTTTTTCTAGCCCAGCTGTTAAAGCCACCATCGAACAATCAATTAATAATACCAGCAACAACAAAATTAATAATAATTCAATTTCCGCCGGCGGGAGTCCAATTCCGTCTAGTATCGGAATCGGATTCCGGCCTTCTTCCATATCTCTAACCGCCCCGGTATCCATACCTGGAAACCGGAACTTGTATTTGAATCCACGGTTACAAAAGAGTGAAGAATCACCGGTGTCAATTTCTACTCAAAGGAATCTTTATTTAAATCCGCGATTACAACAACAAACGCAGCAACCGCAACAACAAGTGAATGGAAATAGGTTTTTAAATCAATCAGGACAGCAAAGAAATGATGAGGTGAATAGAGTTATTGAGATTATGACAAAATCCAAGAAACGGAATCCGATTCTAGTAGGCGAATTGGAACCGGAGGCAATACGTAAAGAGATCTTAAGACGGATCGAAAACAGTGAATTCGTAACAGAAGGGGAGTTGAAAAACGTGGAAGTGATTTCGATCGAAAAGGAGTTTGTTTCTTGTATATCCGACAAGTCGATTATACCAGTTAAGATTAAAGAATTAGGAGATTTAATCGATAAAAGAATAGCGAGTTTGGATGGCGGTAAAGGGATTGTAATTGATCTTGCTGATTTGAAATGGTTGGTTGAGCAACCACCGGCGACGATTGTGTCTTCAGTTGGTCGTGAATCCGTTGCTGAGATGGCGAAATTAGTGACGAAATTTGTAGGGAAAGTTTGGTTGATTGGAACTGCTACTTGTGAGACTTATTTAAGGTGTCAAGTTTATCATCCAACTATGGAAACTGATTGGGATTTACAAGCTGTTCCAATTACATCTCGATCACCTATTCCAACTATGTTTTCAAGGTATTTTTATTTAACTAATTTGATCTTGTATATATTAATTAGTGTTGTCTATAATTGTAGAAAGGGTATTGTTTAGAATTGTTTTTATGAGTTATGTATGGGCATGTATTTAAGAAATTATGATTTTTATTATAGGATGGGGACAAATGGTGTTCTTGGTAGTTCAGTTGAGTCGTTAAATCCGTTGAAGAATTTTTCGACAACTATGAATTTGGATACTAATCGAAAGGTATCATGTTGTCCAAAGTGTTCAAATGATTATGAACAAGAACTAGCGAAATTAAAGGAGTCTGAGAAATCGTCCGATGAGGTTAAGAGCAGTTTACCTCAATGGCTGCAAAATGCTAAAACCAAAGAGCAATCTCCGGTGAGTTTATAATTTAATAATTTGTATTTGTTATTTGGATGATTGATTGTATTACTTGTATAGTAATAATTGTTGATTTATATATTCTATATTCATAGGTTAAGGATCAGGAACCAGTTTCGAAACAGAGGATTCAAGAGTTACAGACGAAATGGAGTGATACTTGTTCACGACTTCATCCGAATTATAATCAAACTCCGAGATTGGATAGAATTGTACCGATGGTTGTACCTTTGACTGGGGGATATAAGCCGAATATGCTTCTTAGACAAAGTCAACCCGGTCAACAGCAGCCACGGTTACAACCGCCTAGAAGTCTTCAAGAGGCTTTGCAACCAGCCCGACAACCTCGGTTAGAGCCTCCACGGAGCCCTGTTCGTACCGATCTTGTTCTTGGACCAAAGGAAACGACTGTTTTGAAAGAGAATGAGGATTTGGCTGTTAAGGATCTTTTGGGGTGCATTTCTTCCGAACCACAAAAGGCTAAATTCGCCAATTCAGCAGACACGGACTCGTTTAAGAAACTGCTCAAGGGTCTAATGAAAAAAGCTTGGTGGCAGCCGGAGGCTGCATCCACTATCGCTACAACGATAACGCAGTGTAAAGTAGACAGCGGATCGAGGGGTTGTGTTTGGCTATTGTTTGTAGGTCCTGATCGGGTTGGAAAAAAGAAGATGGCATCTGTCCTAGCTGAGCACGTTAGTGGGACCAACCCGATCACTATTGCGCTTGGGTCGAGACGTGATGGCGATGAAACAGATATGGGTTTTCGTGGAAGAACCGTATTGGATAGGATCGCTGATGCGGTTCGGCGGAACCCGTCTTCCGTAATTGTTCTGTCGGATATCGATGAAGCCGATTTGTTGGTCCGTGGGAGTATAAAACGGGCCATGGAAAGAGGGAGGTTAACGGATTCTCACGGGCGTGAAATTAGCCTTGGGAATGTCGTTTTTGTGCTAACAGGAAATTGGTCAACTGCCAACACGGATGAAGTGGATGAGCAACGGTTGCACTCACTAGCGACCCGCGATTGGGAGTTAAAGCTAGCCGTTGGTGAGAAGCGGTTAAAGCGGAGAGCAAATTGGTTGTCCGGGAATGAATGGTCAAAAAGATCGAGGAAAGACTCGGCATTAGATCTGTCACTTGATCTTAACCTAGCTATGGACTATGAGGAAGAACGAACCGATGGTTCAATAAACTCGAGCAATCTAACAATCGACCAAGAAGAGGAGAATCAACAATTTGCTGTTATGTCCGTGCCGCATGAGCTATTAGGGCCCAGCGATGGTGCGGTTGTGTTTAAGCCTGTCAATTTTGGGAGTATCCGTCGTGAAATAGAGAAAACTGTGAAGAATGCATTTTCGAATATAGTTGATGAGAAAATTACTATCGAGGTCGAGGAGGCTGCTATCGAGAATATATTGGGCGGTCTATGGTTCGGTCGAACAAGTCTAGAGGAATGGGCTGAACATGTGTTGGTTCCGAGCTTCCACCAGCTCAACGCACGGTTACCATCTTTAAAAGACGATGCGGTGATTCGACTCGAGTCAGATCGTGATATCGTTCAAGTGAATGGTGGTGGCGATTGGTTGCCGAGCAAAATTGGTGTGGTGGTTAATGGAGTGTAATTTTTGTACTTTTTGTCCTTTTTATTTCATATGGGACCATATATGTAAATAGTTGGGGGAAAGAGAGGTATAGTGAAACTTTTAGAAAAAAGGTGGAGGACCGTTAATACAAGTAACGGAATTGACGGTTCTCAAATTTCCCTTTTTAAAGAATTTGTTATTTTCTTCGTATAAATATTCAAAGTAATTATTACCCTTAAGTTTAAGCAATAAGATTTTTCATATATGTACATATTTTGTGAACTTGTAGTTTCGTTGGTTTCATATTCAAATTGTTGAATATTATTTCGCACTTTCTGATACGCTAAAGAAATTTAGAGGGGCTAATATGGTGTGGAATATATTTTGAAGGTTTAAGTTAGCAAACATTAAAAAGGTGAGGGAGCTGATCGTAATGTATGAGATACCACACACATGGCAATGATACGGAGTAGATGAATTTAAGTGGTCAAAAAAACACTTTTTGGTTTTATTAAAATAATAATAAAAAAAATTAAAATAATATGGATGTAAATGGGTGTAAACAAGCACACGTCTTTGCCTCGATCTATGTCAAGCTCTATTACTTCTATAACTACGCCCAGTATTTTATAATCTTAATCTCTTTTACCTATTTTTTAAACACTCTTGTAGTCTTATTAAATTTTATCTATATATATTTAATGTATTTCGTCTTTCCCATTAATTGCAAAATGTTTCATGTTAACTACTACTGTTTTAGATTATAGAAAACAAAATTATAAAGTGTTACCGAAAACAGTATACGGGCGTGTTTGTCAAAACTAGCTTGTAGCTGGAGCTCAAGCTTATAGCTGGAGCTTATATTATAAGTTAGAAGCCGAAGCTTATGTGTTTATAAGTGTTTGGTAAAACTAGCTGGAGCTTATTAATGTAAATTGACATAAAAAGATAAAAAATATATAATAAATAATGATATAAGGGGTATATATGTAATTTCTACTTTAATAAGCTTGTAGCTTATTTTTATAAGCTACTTCCATTAGCTTTTTTTTCTAGAGCTTATTTTTTCAGTAAACTACCTAAATTTTTTCTAACAAACAAAGCTTGTAGTTTAAGCTCCAATAAGCTCTCATAAGCTAGGTGTAACATCCTCAAATTGGGCCTAGAAGTAATAGGTATTTCTTGAAAATTTTAAATGCGATTTAAAATTGTTATATGTGTTTGATTGTAAAATTAATAAGTCGATAAGCCTCAGGAAATATTGTGACTAGTGAAATATTGACTGTTTTAATTAAATCAAGGTGACGGTAAAATAAAATAGTTTTCCCCGTAAATATTTTAAGTTCCAGACAATAATAAATACGGAGAATGAAAATTAGCACTTATATGGTATATTATATGGGATGGGTCGGTTTTTATTCCCACACAAATACATACATACGTACGTGCATACAAACACATAAACCCTAGATCCTTTAACTCTTTTCATCAAAATTGAAGAACACAAATTCGAATTCAAGCTTCTAGCGTGAAGATTATCATCTTCTAATCCTTCCTTTCATCTTGTAAGTCTTTAATTCTTCAAATCATGAACCCTAGAAATTGGGGGTTTTTGGTGTTCTTGGTGATAATTCGAAATTGGGGTTTGATTATGTGAAATTGTTGTTAGTTAAGCTTGTTATTGTTGATAACTAGCAAGATTCAAGTTAAAGTTTGTAAAGTTAAGGTGATTCTTAGAGTTTATCATGATTTTGATGGGTTAATTACTTTAATCCGAAAATAGAGGTTTAACTTGGTGAAATTGATGATTGTTATACTTGTTAATGATGTTAGGTATCATGATTCATGTTTTAAGTTATAATTTTGATTAGGGTTCTTAAACTTCTTGATGATTTTGATGTGTTTATGGAAATTTTGATGGGCTAATGGTAATTATCATAAACTAAAGCTTGGTGTTAGTTGAAATGGCCTTAATAAGTGTTAATATGAGGGTTAGTAGCTTAATCTAACCTAATAATGAATTAACCAAGTAAGTGAATGGTAATTCAAGTGAAAATTGTGAAAGTGTGATGATTATTTGTTAATCACCTTGATTGATAAATTAGAAGAGATTGTTATATGAGGTTGATAGTTTACTTATGTTAATTTACTATAATTGAGTTGGATTAAAGTAACGATGTGATTCTATGTTCATAATTGATAGTGATTGTGAATTAATGATGATAAATATTGAATTAAATCAAGTTGGTGATAAGTTGATTGAATAGTAAATAAAAAGTGATTATCATGATAGTTAATCATGATTAGGTGATGATTTGAGAATTTTAATGATTGTACTAAATCGTTATGACTCGAGAAATTTGGATTTGTTGATGTAAATCTATTGGAGTAATGTTATATAGATTTGAAACAAGTGACTAACTTGTGTATTTTGTTGTATTTCCAGATATGGAGAAGACTCAGTGATATTAGACTACTGAGTGGGCGACTATGGTAGTCGGTGAGTGGACTTTGATCTCTCACTATAATTTAGTGATCACTTATGTGGTTACTTCAAGTGTTATGTGTTATATTCAAGTGTTAAGTGTTTGGTGAATTGTGTTAAAGTGTTAAGTGACCTATTTGGTAACTGTGTTATAGAGGTCAACTATGTTGGACTGTGTTGTTACAGGTTAGTCAACACAAGGGTTGTGAACATTCGTTGTAAGTAAGGCTTGTGTTGACTAAAGGTAACAAACGGTTATCGGTTAACCAATGTATTGGCCTGCAGTTGGTGTAAGTGTCGCTTGGTGGGCCACCGCGGCTGAGGGCGCCACAAGGGCCACCGATCCTCTGGTGATGTTGAGTCAATGTGTTAAATGTGGTGAACTCATGGTGTTAAACTAAGTTGTATTGTTAGTGATGAGTTAACTCACTTAGCTTCGTGCTAATCCCGTTGTTTACTCCTTGCAGGTTAATATCTATTGTTATGGGCGGGTCAAGGAGTAACTGAAGAATGTTTGACTAGGATTACTCTGATTATTATTTAATACAGTTTAAAATGTTTGATTATATAATGTCCATGATATAAAGGATTGTTTTGTAAACGTTAATAATCAATACTTAGAACTTAGGTAATGGAAGATGACGACATGTCATTTTATGTATATATATGTTTTGGGACTTGAGCTTCCGAATAAAAAAAAAAAAAAAAAAAAAACAGTTGTAAATTCTGGGGCGTTATAAGTTGGTATCAGAGCATAGGTTTGGGCGAATTGAATAATGGTTGGATTGTTCAATCCCAAGCCTAGTGATAGTGGTCAAACATTCCGAGGTGTGGGATTAGTGTTGGTATGAGCAAGTTGTTGTTAAATGTGAACTAATCTATAACAAGATGTCAGATTGTTGTTTTGAGTGCAGAGATGGAGGATCATGAGGAACCGATTGGTATTCTCAATCCTCAACACTCGTGGGCCTAGATGTGCCAGGTAATTTCTGATAAACTTGGTGAATTTCAATAAATTTTAATTGTTTTACTTTACTATGTTATGATTATTAGTAAAGTAAATTGAATTGTTGGTGATTATTACTTGTTAATAATGTGATAGAGATATTAAAATGAAATTAAGAAGGGAATAGTAAATTCAGAAAAAGTGTTAAAAACGGTGTGAAGATACATTGGTGACTAGGGTGTAACAGTTGTGTTATGTGAAATAAAGTGTATGTACAATGTGAAAATAAAGTGTGTAAATATAAGTTGATAAATGCAAGTGTGATTATAGATCCTTGCTAGAGAATTAATTGATAAATGATAAGCTAATTTGATGTGACACACTATGATGTAATCAATGGATGTTGGTAATCTCCATTAATAAATTTGGAGTCGTGTTGCTGTGTGAATTAGAAAGAGTTTAATTGTTGAAATATGTGCATTGACTTGGAAAGGTCAAGGTTGAATGTGGTCGAGTCAAATTAGGCAATAACAAGGTTATAAAGTGATGAATGTGACTAGATGTCTATGTGTTTAGCATTGATCATGATTAGGGTGAATTATGATCTTTGTATTACTAATAGTGTAGTAAGAAAGTCAAAGCGGTCAATGAGTCTAAATGTGCGATGACAAGTTGTGAAAAGTCAAATTTGAAATTATATGTTGAAATTGGTTTATATATGATGGAATTTTGTGAACTTGGTGTTTTAGGGTGATAATATGAAACTAATGATGAAAGTGGGTTAGTTTGACTTGGAATAGTCAAAGAAGTGTGGGTTGGGTGTTGGAATGGTGATCATATGGTCATAAACTCAAACGGGTCATTTAAGTGTCCAAATGGGTCACTTAGTGTTAAAATGTATAGAATCTGATGTGGTATGTGTATGATAACTTTTAAAGTGACTTAAAGTCATAAGTATAGATAAAATGTGGATTGAAAATGTTAATGTTGTCGTTTTGAATGAAATTTGTGAAATTGTCCATTTTGACCCCTAAACGGGTCAACGTGTCAAAATAATGTAGAATGAGTGTTTGTATATGATGAATGTGCCCACACGTCATAAATATATGTGGAAACATGTTGGCAAAGGGTGGAACCCTTAAAGTGTGACAACTGCCAATTTAGGACTAGAATTTAGTGCCTAATCAAGTCTTAATACATGTAATTAGTTCTGTACTAGGCTAATTAATGTATCAATTATTATATATATTGTTGAATATATATCTACACAATTATGCGGTTTGTTCAAATCGTACGAGTTTCAAATCGGATGAATTTCGATACAATCTATACGGACGTTGGTGAACGATTTTTATTAATTAATACAAATATTAATTAATAACATTGACATATTTTGAATATTATATCAATAATATTTCGTATCCAAGTTTTATTACACAAATGATATAAACGCGATTAAAATGCAAACGCGTAAGCAATATGAAATAAATCATCATCTATAACATAATTATTAAGTATTTAGTGAAATACTTCAACAAAAATACTGAATAATTATTCGTATTTTAGAACGTATATTAAAACATATAAAATAATATTTAACGTTTAAACGATCGGGAAAACGAACACCGCACGGAGCACCTTGCGCGGACTGAAAAAGGTGGAGATCCACCAAAAACCACCTCCACCATCTTTTCTTCTTCATTTTTCTCTATCTTTCTCTCTCTCTTCTCTCCTTTTCTCTCTAATTTGCAAAATCACCATACACCTTAAACCACAAAATACTAGCATCAAACCACCTCGAATCTTCAAGCTCGTTTAGGATAAAAGATTCACGGCTTCACGATCTACAACTTTACCTTTCCGGAATTTCATTTCGGCAATTTGTAAGTTTCCGACACAACTTCGAAAACTCTCGTTTTTAAGTTTTATAACTTGATAATTGTTCCTCTAAGCTTGTAATGTCCTAAAATGGGTTGTGTAAGAATATTAGGCCGATCGATGGCCGGAAAACGCGTTTTTAAGGTTAAAACTCCGATCAGACCCCGTACGTCGCATTTGGCCTGGAGCAAATGCGACGCAGCGACTTACGTCGCGCTATATCCCCAACGTCGCATATAGCGACGCAGCCTATTACGTCGCATTGAATTGCGACGTCGCACTTAGCGACGCAAACCCTTACGTCGCAGAAATCAACTACGTCGCCTATAGCGACGCCACGTACAACGTCGCATTAAATTGCGAAAGTTGCACCTAGCGACGCCGTGCCCAACGTCGCAGTCCGGATCTGCGACGTCGCACCCAACGTCGCACCCAACGTCGCACAAACCAGAACCTCAAAAACACAGATTTTTACTAAGTGTCGAGGCTCGAAATTTTATCACTTGATTTCACCCAAATTCAAGTCCATATGCGTTTTTCGTTAAAACAATATAGTAGAAATAAAAAATTTCCAAGCTGACCTGGCAGCTCGACCCCAGCCAGGGGCTCTGCCCCTTGGACCCCGCTAACCAGGGGCGCTGCACCCGGACCCCCGTACTTAAATTCCGTAAGCACATTTTTACAACAAAGTGTCAAACTTGTACAACTTCAAAACGCTTACACGATACAACTTTTCAATCATAATGAAATTTACTTTTCAAGGTTAGCACGTCGAGACATAAGGAGAACATTAACATATTTAAATTCAAACAATCACCAATGGGCCGTATACATTTTCAAAACCTAATTCACAATCAAACAAGTCGTTGTAACTTGTATCCATTCAATCAAACAAGTCGTTGTAACTTGTATCAAGTCAATCAAACAAGTCGTAGTAACTTGTAACAATACAATCAACCAAATCGGGGTAATTTGGACATCAAGTTAAGCAAACAATTTCAATGGTAGTCTTTCGAGATACCGGTACAATTAATAACAATTCAAGTGTCGTGGACACATTCAGGTTTCAAGACTTTGGACACCAAATTACAGCTAATTACCTCAAGTTTATTAAATTAAACACTTCAAGAATCAGGTGAGTTTCATAGCCCCATTTTCACTATTTTACAACTAGGGGTGTGATAATACTGCTCTGTTTTGTTTTACAAGTAGAACGCAAGTGCCAAACTTCAAATACTACATGAGTTTCAAGCTAATCAATTTAAAGTCCTCCATAGCATAGTCTCTAGTATTTATAGCGTGAATGTTAGTATATGATATCATATGGGATTGACAATCCTCATCCGGGTTAGCACGCACTAACCGGTCAAACGGATGTATTAGCATTTGGGAAGACGAGTGTGGATTAGACACTCGTAGGAGGCATTTCAAGTTAGGTTTCCTTAATTGGGCCTGACAAATCAAGTTAAGCTCAGACTATGTGCTCATTGATTGTATAACTTTTATTTTGCTTAATTGCATTTTAAATTCAATATAAATCTTGCGGTTCTGACAACTATACATTGACATACAAACCTGTGAGCTCACCAGCGTTTTCGCTGACCCATTTTAGTATTTATATAACACCCCTCGTTTAAATATAAACAATCATATAATATGTGCGACTCGGAAGCGTATTTTTTAAAACATACTATCAATGTACTCAAAATGTCAATAACTTTTTCAATTCAAAGTACAAGACATTTCAACACACTGGGTGTTATTAAAAACATTTCTATAATTATCAAAATAACATCAGAGTAGCAGCCTGTCAAACATTTCCAGTCAAACACTTCCTGCCCTGCCCAATATGTCCCATCTATTTTAACCTGCAGGAAGAACTGTGGAGGGGTTAGCATAAAGCTAAGTGAATGAAACTATAAGCAACAGTCTAACCTAGCATAACAATCTGTTTACATCAAATCACAATAAACAGACAATCAATCATTCACTCGACATCCAATCAATGTCAAGCTACACCAATCAAACATTATAAATCGTCATGAGGATCGGTGGCTCCTGAGATACCCTAATACCGGTTTGGTACTCAAGGAACTCTTATCAATCATCTGTATTGGCCTATACAGAATTACCGATAACCAG
The DNA here is from genome assembly GCA_949592205.1 of Helichrysum umbraculigerum. Lineage (NCBI taxonomy): Eukaryota > Viridiplantae > Streptophyta > Magnoliopsida > Asterales > Asteraceae > Helichrysum > Helichrysum umbraculigerum. The sequence continues at coordinate 11,329,192 of CATIUR010000005.1, read as the reverse complement.
TTGTTAATCACACACGACCTAGATCTTCAAACCAACATTTCAAGTTTCAAGATCTCCTGTCGTCTACAATAACAACCAAGTCCAACTGTCAAGTCAAGTTGACCTCAGAATCTTACATACTAGCTCAATCAGCCAAGTAAGCAACTAGTCAAACTATCATGGCAAGATATCTCAACAGATGCATTCTATCAAAGTAATACTATAAATTACTTGTTGTAAATCAAATCATTACAACTAAATCACACTGAGGTTACAGATCCACTCACCGACTACCTCAGGCCTCCACTCAGTAGTCTAATATCACTGAGCCTTCTCCACATCTGAGAATCAACAAATCAAATATAAGTTAGTAATCAAATCATAAATACTGAACTTATATCAATCTTTAACATTAGGAACTTAACATAATCTACATCAAGATTACTAGTTCCTAACTATCCACTAATGATTACAACATAACCATTATCATATACTATCATACAACAAATACAAATCATATGACAATTAACAAGTTATAAGAAAGGCTGTGCTAGCCCATCAAGCCGCCGGCTAGGGTCTCGGACCCGTCGGCTTAATGTCATCACCCGCCGGCTACATGTCCCCACCCGCCGGGTATATTACCAAATGTGGTAACAGAACAAAACCACGTTTTAAAGCCTACACAAGCCACCGGCTCAATATATTAGCAGTCGGGTTCCCATTCGGTCACACTACCCGCCGGCTTGACTCTTCAAGCCGCCGGTTTCTAACAAATCACGACTACCCGCCGGCTAGACCACGAAGCCGCCGGGTTCTACCTTCGTTCCAGACCTGTGCGATCTGCTCAAACCCTAACTCACGGGTTTTATGCCCAAAACCCACCAAACTCAATTTCAAACCGTTATATACCACTAATAACATCGTATGAACATTATATAACAGTTATAACGAGTTTATAACATCTAAATCTCTCAAATCATCAATTTACCCAATTTAATCAAAATCAAATTCTTAAATACATCAAGAACACTTACTATTTGAAGAATCTGATTATGATAATCTGATGATTATGAAGTTTCACGAGGATCACAACTTCCTGATTTGATTTCTGGATTGATTTGGAGGTTTTCAGAGAGTTTCTGTGAGTTTTGAAGTTTCTCAATAAACTTTCCTAAAGAGGAAAGTGATATATATAACCGACCTCACAAACTGCCTTCAATATACGGGTATAATTTAATACCCCATCTCAATCTATTGTCTGGAACCCGAAAACCATTTACGAGTCCAAACATTTTATTGCACCGTCAACTACATTAATTTACAACAATTAATATTTCACTTATCACATTGGAATATTCGACTCCTATTCCAATTATTTCACTAATTCAAACAATATTATTTCCAAACACATTTAAATACTAATTTAAATCAAGAAATAATATAACACAACTAGGTCCATTTCGAGGATGTTACAACTCTCCCCCCCTTAAAGAGATTTCGTCCCCGAAATCTAACCTAAATCAATCTAACTATTGTGATATAATCACATACATCTTATCATACATTCGTCCTCAATAGCAACTTACAACTATACCTAGACTGTTTGAATTCTTTCCACATGTACATATCCAAATGTACATGCTTCTATCTTTTCCTATGCACACTTACAGTGCATCCATCCAACATCTCATAGGAATCAATCATCTATCTAATTCCTTTATCACCAATCAGATAAAAGTTTAAAGCACCCTATCACTTTAACCAACAACAATAAGTGAAACCTAACATCACTTACTAGGTCTACACAACCAGAAATTAGCAACATGCTAAAATCTTTAACCTACTCTCACTGTTCATCACTGGTAACAATAAAATAGCAGTAACAATATCACAACAACAGTGTTTATTAAACCCCAATGTACCTAGCAACATTGAAATATAATTCAACTCACGACCAACAATCAATCTAATATACAGATTACAATCTTAAATCTCTACCATCAAAGATCTGAAATCCAAATCTAGGTCAACTTTTCATCCAAAAGTTTCATACCTACTTTCTTTTGAATACTCTATCATATTCACATATCATTTCAATCATATGAAACCTTTTTACTTAAAATAATCCAGATTCCTATCACCTTAATAAGTACTGCAGAGGTCAACTCAGTAGGTAAAACCACAATCAACAAGTACTTTGCTCAATCAACAAAAGTACCACAATCAATCTTACCTACAATCAACCAACCTCTACATTGACTTATTTCCATTTGTAACTCCTTTCATTACTACCTATCAATTGTCAACAACATCTAAGTCGACAATAACTATTGCTCAACAATAATCACAACATTAGTGATTATACATTCCAGTACACCTATCAGTACTTAATATTTGTCTTCAAACTCTAACTAACCATCAAGTTAGAATTTATATACTACTTAAACTGGTAAGACATCAAAATCTATTCTTAGCAACCAGTTATTTCCACTCAACCTTAAGCTCTTAAGCTACTAATCACAAACCATTAGCAATTATACAACTTGAATCACTTAATCATTCAACACTAGATTCCATCAATCTAGCAACTAAGTCAATCTTAATCAACATTATGATACCACAATTCAAGTATCACAATATCACAATGTGCTACTTTACAACACATTTCAACAAAATCTACATCAAGTTAATCACAATTAACTAACCTCCACATATCCTATGGCACATTTTAATTCAATCTATTAAAACTTATCATGCCATTTATTATCATGTATACTACACATATATACTTACACAATTTCAGATATTCTCTAAAATGGACACATACACAACCATTCCATTTCATTCTATATACTAGGCCATTCAGACTGTTAAAGTCTTTATCAAGCCTTTTCAATACTACTATTCATCACATATCCATATCACAGGACATGGAACAATCAATAACTCTATGTTTCACTTATATACTTATCAACTAGTATATAACTTCAACGTTTCATTCTAAACTTTCAAGAAAAGTTTGGTGAATACAATCATCACCTATCAATCTCAAGGTTTCTCTTACTCTCCAACACTTTACAATTATACACATCAGGTTTTCAGCCCCAAATGTCAAGCAATCATTATCCTTAAACTATCAAAATAATGATCATTACACTTAATTTCATACCTGATTTCTTAAAATATGAACAACTATTCAATTTATATTTCCTCAATTATCAACAAAAATCAACTAGATCTTTAATACTGCCTATTTACAGATATACTTTCATATCTTTTCTCCTTATTTGGATCTAATCCCAATTTACCACTTTATCACTTACGTCATTTGTATACAATCAACAAATAACTAAAGAGTTCATTCAATTCTTTCAATATCTAAGTAACTCACCATGAGGTACCAATCAACCTATGCAACTAATAATAATAACCTTCAATTATTCATCATCTCACAGTCTTACCCAATCAAAGCTATCATCACAAGCCTCATACACTGGTAAGACTTTCTTATCACAATCCTAATCAATGTGATTTAACTTACATCATTCAACAATTTATAACTATCATATCATTTAATGACTTCATATCTGTATAATTCCTTAACATGTATTCAGTTTAAATATCTAACATCGCCCAACTGAATACTCAATTATACTTAGCACTATTTCAATTACTTAACACTAGCTTTAAGTAATTAGTCAAGTTTCACAAACTTAGAAAATTTGGGAATTTAACCACATTCCCCACACAATTATAATATTACAGTCAATATTAGACTTTTTCAACACAAACAGTTGACTATATGTCAACTCTGGTTTCAATCAACCAATCTATAAATTTTTCAAATTGCTCTCCTCAAGTTTGACCCAAACTCAAACCAATCACAAGCAATTAATTTTTATACATAATTTTCTATTCATGGTTTGACTTTCAAAGTTAACATACCATCAAGTTAACTCACAACAAACCATTTTATCTTATATGTTCTTATCAATCCTTCACAAGGACAAAATCAACCTACCTCAACTTTGGCTCCATGCAAGCCATTACACCTTGTATGTTTACTTTCAAACAAAATTTCAAATTATTATATTCAATAATACTATAAATTCCTTAAGCAAGACAATATCAACCTATCTCAACTTTGGCTTCATACAAGCCAGATACAAAATAGTGACTCATTTAAACACTATCAATTTGCCTACATGTAATCTATCACAATCAATCACAATTACATATTCAACACAATCAAATTAGTCACTTAGGTTTATTATCAAAGCCTCTATCAATGACAACTATCATTTACACTCTCACCTTTACAATCTAAAGATCACAGTTCTATCAACTGATTGTTTTCTTATCAAAACAACTATTAAACAACTTAGCATACTATCATGCTCCATATCCAAAATCACATTACATTTCTTTTATACCAAGTAGCCTCAACAAGTTCATGTGACACAACATAATATAACAACGGTGATCAGGCGTTGCAAGATTATGTTCTTCACAATCCATTCTCAGGCTACTCTACATTATAATTATCAATGTGATCTACTCTTATCTCATATATATTAAATACTTTATGATTTCAAATCAATCAACATCTATTTAATAGTTTCTAACAGCTGATACATACTCAAAATCAGCTTACTACTTTACATATTCAACCTTACATATGCAAGTCATCTCACATACACACAATGTTCTAATTTTCAGCAACTGAATTACTCAGTATATCACTTATCTGAAACCTCAAACACGTGATAACTCATCATCATAGTTTCAATACTTAATACTAATCAATGTCCCTATTTACTTCCAAATTCAGGACACATCTTAATTAATTATCATCACTTTGACATATGCCATCATATCAAGCATCACTGTCACAACAAGTCTACTTAATCATGTTACTATCAAACATTTCATTTATTAATTTCACAATTGACCAGAAAGATCTATTGCTTCCCAAATCAATTTCACATGTTCATACTCTACGTGTCTCATAAACCTATCCATCCTGGTTTAGATCCAGTGTTTAACTATAGTCAATACATATCATATAGTCACATAAACACATATTTCTTCAAATAGCAGTCATTATCAAATCAAATGACACAACAGTTATAACACCCCTCGTTAATTCTAAACAATCAATATAATAAATGCGATTCGGAAGCGTATATATTAAAACATTTCTATCAATGTACTCAAAATGTTAATAAACTTTTTCAAAGCCAATCACATGACATTTCAACAACTGGGTGTTAATGCTTCAAAACACTTTTACAGTTATAAAATTTACATCAGAGTAAAAGCCTGTCAAACATTCCATCCAGTCCAACAACCTCCTGCCCAATATGTCCCATCTATTTTAACCTGCAGGAAGAACTGTGGTGGGGTTAGCATAAAGCTAAGTGAATGAAACTATAAGCAACAGTCCAACCTAGCATAACAATCTGTTTACATCAAATAACAATAAACAGAAAATCAATCAATCACTCAACATCCAATCAATGTCATACACGCAACATCATGAGGATCGGTGGTCCCTGAGACACCCTAATACCGGTTTGGTACTCAAGGAACTCTTATCAATCATCTGTATTGGCCCATACAGAACTACCGATAACTTGTTGTCAATCACACACGACCTAGATCTCTAAACCAACATTTCAAGTTTCCGAGATCTCCTGTCGTCTACAACAACAACAAGTCCAACCATCAAATCAAGTTGACCTCAAAATCTTACATACTAGCACAATCAGCCAAGTAACTAATTAAACTATCATGGCAAGATATCTCTACAGATGTATCATATCAAAGTAATACTATAAATTACTTGTTGTAAATCAAATCATTACAACTAAATCACACTGAGGTTACAGATCCACTCACCGACTACCTCAGGCGCAAGCTCAGAAGTCTAATATTACTGAGCCTTCTCCACATCTGAGAATACAATCAATAAACAATAAGTTAATAACTTGTCTCAACTGATAACACACAGGTAATTAATATCGTTACACAATCATAACATAATTACATGTATCAGGTGATCCCTACGATCACAGCAAACAAAGGTCCAATTCGGAACATAATCAAAAGTCCCGAAATAAGATTCAAAAACAGTAAAATGCCATTTTCGACCCCTAAACGACCCCGAATGGCCAAAAACTGACTAGGCTATAGTATATAGCTTTGATCATTGGGTCGTTTTCGAGTGGACATGCGAATTTCAGCTCAATCCGTGTTAATGAAATTTTGTTACAAAAAAGAGGTCTCTAAAGTGCTATTAAACACTTATGCACTTTTGAAATTTGCAAAACATAGGATCGGGTTCTTAGCATTTGAATCCGCCGGATTCCTTTGAATCCGACCGGATTCCCTAATTTATCTGAATCCGCCGGATTCAATTGAATCCGCCGGATTCCTTCGTCGTCCCAGCCCTGTTCGTTCTGCTAAAACCCTAACCCACGGGTTTTATACCCAAATCACAAAAACCCGGTTTCTAACAGTTTTCAACCACAAATAACTTCGTATAATCATCATGTAACAGTTATAACAAGTTTATAACATCCAATTTCACCTCAAATTCATGTTTCAATCAAAATCAATCAAACTAAATTCAAGAACACTCACCACTTGATTGAAGAACTAGAAATCAGATGATTAAGCTGATGAAATCAATTCGATTCTCAGTCCCTAATCACAACCAAGGTTTGATTTCAATTTAGTTTAGGTTTTCTTAGAGTTTTTGAAAGAAATGAATAACTTTCCTAAATAGGAAAGTGAATATATATTCGGCCCAACTATAACCGCCTTCAATATACGGGTATAATTTAATACCCCATCTCAATCTATTGTCTGGAACCCGAAAACCATTTGCGAGTCCAAACATTTTATTGCACCGTCAACTATATTAATTTACAACAATTAATAATTCACTTATCACATTGGAATATTCGACTCCTATTCCAATTATTTCAACTAATTCCGACAATATTATTTCCAAACACATTTAAATACTAATTTAAATCATGAAATAATACAAAACAACTAGGTCCATTTCGAGGATGTTACAACTCTCCCCCCCTTAAAGAGATTTCGTCCCCGAAATCTAACCTCCATTAATCTAACTAATGTGATATAATCACATATATCTGAACATACATTTGTCCTCAATAGCAACTTACAACTATACTTAGACTATTTGAATTCTTTCCACATGCACATATCTAAATGTACATGCTTCTGTCTTTTCCTACGCACCCATACAGTGCATCTAACCAATATCATCAATCAGATATATCTTATAGACAAACACTTACTTCAACAAGTGAAACCTAACATCACTTAATAGGTCTATGCAACCAGAAATTAGCAACCTGCTAAAATCTTTAACCTATTCTCACTGTTCATCACTGTTAACAATAACAGAAACAATAACAATAACAGTGGTTATAGAACCACCACACACTTAACAACACTGAAAGTTAATTTCAGTTCACGACTAACAATCAGCTTAATATACAAATCATAATCTTAAATCTCTACCATCAAAGATCTGAAATTCAAATCTAGGTCAACTTTTCATCCAAAAGTTTCATACCTATACTCTTTTGAATACCCAATCATATTCACATATCATTTCAATTTACTTAAAAGTAATTCAGATTCATATCACCTTAATAAGCAAAGCAGAGGTAAAACTCAGTAGGTAAAACCACACTCAACAAGTACTTTGCTCAATCAACAAAAGTACTAAAATCAAATATTACCTACATTCAATCAACCTCTACATTGACTTATTTCTGCTTGTAACTCCTTCTATTACAACCTATCAATTGTCAACAACAACAGTTGTCCACTCAATAATCACAGCACTAATGATTATATATTTCAGTACACTTATCAATACTTACTATTTATTTTCAAAATCTAACTAACCATCAAGTTAGAATTCATATATTACTTAAACTGGTAAGACATCCATAATCTTATCTTAGCAACCAATTAATTACTTTACAATCTTAAGCTACTAATCACAAGCTTTTAGAATTTATATGACTTTAATCACCTAATCACTTAGTACTAAATTCCATCAATCTAGCAGCTAAGTCAACATTAATCAATATTATGATACTACAGGTCAAGCATCATAATATCACAATGTGCTACTTTTCAACACACTTCTAACAAAATCTACATCAAGTTAATCACAATTTACTAACTCTACACAACTTATGGCATATTTTAATTCATTCTATTAAAATTCATCCTGCCATTTATTTTCATGTATACCACACATACATACACAATTTCAGGCAACTCTCTAAAATGGACACTTACACCTCAATTCCATTTAATTCCATATCATAGGCCATTCAGACTGTTAAAGTCTTTATCAAGCCTTCACATTATTACCAATCATCACATATCCATACCACAGGACATGGAACAATTATCAATCAACAACTCTATGTTTCACTTATATACTTACCAACTCGTATATAACTTAAACAATTCAACTTCCAGATATCCTTTCATATCATTTCTTATTTGGATCTAATCCCAATTTACTACTTTATCACTTACTTCATTTGTATAAAATCAACAATTAACTAAAGAATCCATTCAATTCTTTCAATACTTAAGTAACTCACCATAAGGTACCCAATCAACTTATGCCACTATTAATAATAACTTTCAATTATTTCTTATCTTACATTCTTACCCAATCAAAGCTATCATCACAAGCCTCATACACTGGTAAGAAATTTCTTATCACAATTCTAATTAATGTAACTTAATTTGCACCTTTCAACAAATTATAACTGTCATATCATAACATGACTTCACATCTGTATAATTCCTTAACATATATTCAGCTCAAATATCCAATATTACTTAACTGAATACTCAATTACAATTAACACTATTTCAATTACTTAATACTAGCTTTAAGTAATTAATCAAGTTTCACAAGCTTAAACAATTCATCTATCTCCTTTGGATCTTAAATGACCCACTTCAACATGTTTTGACTAATCAAGGAATTCAATCATATTCCACAAAATCATAACATTACAATCTATGTTAGACTATTTCAACACACACAGTTGACTACATGTCAACTTTGATTTCAATCAACAAATCAATAAAATCCTCTAACTGCTTTTCTCAAGTTTGACCTATCCTCAAACCAATCACAAGCAATTAATTTTTATACACAATTCTCTATTCATGGTTTGACTTTCAAAGTTAACATACTATCAAGTTAACTCCCAACAAACCATTTCATCTTATATGTTCACTTTCAAACATATATTTAAATAATTATTACTTTCAATGATCGTATCAATCCTTTACAAGGACAGAATCAACTTACATAAATCTTGGCTCCATACAAGCCATTTCATATTATATGTTTACTTTCAAACATATACTTCAAATTATTACATTCAATAATACTAGAAATTCCTCAAGCAAAACAATATCAACCTATCTCAACTTTGGCTTCATACAAGCCAAATACTAAGTAGTGACTCATTTAAACACTATCAAATTTACCTACAAGTAATCTATCACAATCAATCACAATTACTCATTCAATAAAATCAAATTAGTCCATTAGGTGTATCATCAAAACCTCTATCTATGAACATTATTATTTACACTCTCACCTTTACAGTCTAAAGGTCACAGTTCTATCAACTGATTGTTTTCTTATCAAAACATCTATTAAGCAACTTAGCATACTATCATGCTCCATTTCCAAAATCACATTACATTTCTTTTATACCAAGTAGCCTCAACAAGTTCATGTGACACAACATAATATAACAACGGTGATCAGGCGTTGCAAGATTATGTTCTTCACAATCCATTCTCAGGCTACTCTACATTATAATTATCAATATGATCTATTCTCATCTCATATGATTTCAAATCAATCAAAATTCATTTAATAGTTTCTAACAGCTGATACATACTCAAAATCAGCTTACTACTTACATATTCAACCTTACATATGCAAGCCATCTCACATAATTTATTTTCAACAACTGAATTACTCAGTATATCTACTGGTCTGAAACCTCAAACATATGATAACCTATCATCATAATTTCAATAATTAACACAATTCAATGTTCCTACTTACTACAAAATTCAGGACACATCTTAATTAATTATCATCACTTTGACATATGCTATACTATCAAGCATCACTGTCACAACAAGCCTACTCAATCATGTTACTATAAAACATTTCATTCCTTAATTTACAACTGACTGGAAAGATCTATCATTTCCCAAATCAATTTAGCCTTCTTATAAGCTGTATTTCTCATAAACCTATCAGTCTTGGTTTAGATAAATTGTTTAATTACAATCAAAACATATCATGTAGTCACATAAACACATATTTTCTCAAATAGCAGTCATTTTCAATTCAAATGACACCACATTCCTTAACAAGGAATTAAATCACACCCTGTAATCAATCTACTAATATAATACTATCAATTATTTTGTCTCATCAATATAAACACTCTTTAGGTTCTAACATCACTCCTGTTAAAATCTTAATCCACTCTTTGTCTACTTACTTAAACACATTTATGCATTTACAATTCAATCATAAATAATCACAACAATGAGCATCTCATTTACTACTTCTATCCTCATGTCAACATATAGCAATTATTAGTTGACTCAAAACTGGGGAATCATATCAGTCTGACTCAATTAACTTCACAACAATGCTTACTTATCATAACAAAGTAAACAGTTCAAGCAAATTTAAATTAACATAGGCTTATCGAAGATTACCTGGCAATCTTAAGCCAACGAGTATTGAGGAATCAATGAGAATATCCATAAGGTTCTCATATTCCTCTATCTCTGCAATCAAACAACAACTTCACAACTTGTTAAGGGTTAGTACATATCTAACTAACTACTTTCTCATACAACAACTAATCCCCCACCCACTGGAATGTTTGACTCAACTCAATCAAAGTTTAGGATTGAACATTCTATCATGTCCAATTCGCCTAAACTATTGCTCTGATACCAACTTATAACACCCCTCGTTAATTCTAAACAATCAATATAATAAATGCGATTCGGAAGCGTATATATTAAAACATTTCTATCAATGTACTCAAAATGTTAATAAACTTTTTCAAAGCCAATCACATGACATTTCAACAACTGGGTGTTAATGCTTCAAAACACTTTTACAGTTATAAAATTTACATCAGAGTAAAAGCCTGTCAAACATTCCATCCAGTCCAACAACCTCCTGCCCAATATGTCCCATCTATTTTAACCTGCAGGAAGAACTGTGGTGGGGTTAGCATAAAGCTAAGTGAATGAAACTATAAGCAACAGTCCAACCTAGCATAACAATCTGTTTACATCAAATAACAATAAACAGAAAATCAATCAATCACTCAACATCCAATCAATGTCATACACGCAACATCATGAGGATCGGTGGTCCCTGAGACACCCTAATACCGGTTTGGTACTCAAGGAACTCTTATCAATCATCTGTATTGGCCCATACAGAACTACCGATAACTTGTTGTCAATCACACACGACCTAGATCTCTAAACCAACATTTCAAGTTTCCGAGATCTCCTGTCGTCTACAACAACAACAAGTCCAACCATCAAATCAAGTTGACCTCAAAATCTTACATACTAGCACAATCAGCCAAGTAACTAATTAAACTATCATGGCAAGATATCTCTACAGATGTATCATATCAAAGTAATACTATAAATTACTTGTTGTAAATCAAATCATTACAACTAAATCACACTGAGGTTACAGATCCACTCACCGACTACCTCAGGCGCAAGCTCAGAAGTCTAATATTACTGAGCCTTCTCCACATCTGAGAATACAATCAATAAACAATAAGTTAATAACTTGTCTCAACTGATAACACACAGGTAATTAATATCGTTACACAATCATAACATAATTACATGTATCAGGTGATCCCTACGATCACAGCAAACAAAGGTCCAATTCGGAACATAATCAAAAGTCCCGAAATAAGATTCAAAAACAGTAAAATGCCATTTTCGACCCCTAAACGACCCCGAATGGCCAAAAACTGACTAGGCTATAGTATATAGCTTTGATCATTGGGTCGTTTTCGAGTGGACATGCGAATTTCAGCTCAATCCGTGTTAATGAAATTTTGTTACAAAAAAGAGGTCTCTAAAGTGCTATTAAACACTTATGCACTTTTGAAATTTGCAAAACATAGGATCGGGTTCTTAGCATTTGAATCCGCCGGATTCCTTTGAATCCGACCGGATTCCCTAATTTATCTGAATCCGCCGGATTCAATTGAATCCGCCGGATTCCTTCGTCGTCCCAGCCCTGTTCGTTCTGCTAAAACCCTAACCCACGGGTTTTATACCCAAATCACAAAAACCCGGTTTCTAACAGTTTTCAACCACAAATAACTTCGTATAATCATCATGTAACAGTTATAACAAGTTTATAACATCCAATTTCACCTCAAATTCATGTTTCAATCAAAATCAATCAAACTAAATTCAAGAACACTCACCACTTGATTGAAGAACTAGAAATCAGATGATTAAGCTGATGAAATCAATTCGATTCTCAGTCCCTAATCACAACCAAGGTTTGATTACAATTTAGTTTAGGTTTTCTTAGAGTTTTTGAAAGAAATGAATAACTTTCCTAAATAGGAAAGTGAATATATATTCGGCCCAACTATAACCGCCTTCAATATACGGGTATAATTTAATACCCCATCTCAATCTATTGTCTGGAACCCGAAAACCATTTGCGAGTCCAAACATTTTATTGCACCGTCAACTATATTAATTTACAACAATTAATAATTCACTTATCACATTGGAATATTCGACTCCTATTCCAATTATTTCAACTAATTCCGACAATATTATTTCCAAACACATTTAAATACTAATTTAAATCATGAAATAATACAAAACAACTAGGTCCATTTCGAGGATGTTACAACAGTCCTTAACAAGGATTTAGATCACACCTTGTGATCAATCCATTAACATAATACTATCAATTATCTCGTCTCACCAATAAAGACACTCCTTAGGTTCTAACATCAATCTTGCTAAATCCTTAATCAACTCTCTGTCTACTTAAACATATTTCTGCATTTACAATTCAATCAGAAATAATCACAACAATGAACATCTCATTCAATACCTCTATCCTCATGTCAACATATAGCAATCAATAGTTGACTCAACACTGGGGAATCATATCAGTCTGACTCAATTAACTTCATAACAAGGCTTACTCAACATATCAGAGTAAACAATTCAAGTTAATTTAAATTAACACAGGCTTATCAAAGATTACCTGACAATCTTAAGCCCACGAGCGTTGAGGAAACATGAAATAAACCAATCAGTTACTCATGTTCCTCCGTCTCTGCATCAAATAACACTTTGCAACTTGTTAAGGGTTAGTACATATTCAACTAATCACTTTCTCACACATTCACTAATAAACTAAACCCGCACCCACTGGAATGTTTGACTCAACTCAATCAAAGTTTAGGTTTGAACATTCTATCAAGTCCAATTCACCCAAACTATTGCTCTGATACCAACTTATAACACCCCTCGTTTAAATATAAACAATCATATAATATGTGCGACTCGGAAGCGTATTTTTTAAAACATACTATCAATGTACTCAAAATGTCAATAACTTTTTCAATTCAAAGTACAAGACATTTCAACACACTGGGTGTTATTAAAAACATTTCTATAATTATCAAAATAACATCAGAGTAGCAGCCTGTCAAACATTTCCAGTCAAACACTTCCTGCCCTGCCCAATATGTCCCATCTATTTTAACCTGCAGGAAGAACTGTGGAGGGGTTAGCATAAAGCTAAGTGAATGAAACTATAAGCAACAGTCTAACCTAGCATAACAATCTGTTTACATCAAATCACAATAAACAGACAATCAATCATTCACTCGACATCCAATCAATGTCAAGCTACACCAATCAAACATTATAAATCGTCATGAGGATCGGTGGCTCCTGAGATACCCTAATACCGGTTTGGTACTCAAGGAACTCTTATCAATCATCTGTATTGGCCTATACAGAATTACAGATAACCAGTTGTTAATCACACACGACCTAGATCTTCAAACCAACATTTCAAGTTTCAAGATCTCCTGTCGTCTACAATAACAACCAAGTCCAACTGTCAAGTCAAGTTGACCTCAGAATCTTACATACTAGCTCAATCAGCCAAGTAAGCAACTAGTCAAACTATCATGGCAAGATATCTCAATAGATGCATTCTATCAAAGTAATACTATAAATTACTTGTTGTAAATCAAATCATTACAACTAAATCACACTGAGGTTACAGATCCACTCACCGACTACCTCAGGCCTCCACTCAGTAGTCTAATATCACTGAGCCTTCTCCACATCTGAGAATCAACAAATCAAATATAAGTTAGTAATCAAATCATAAATACTGAACTTATATCAATCTTTAACATTAGGAACTTAACATAATCTACATCAAGATTACTAGTTCCTAACTATCCACTAATGATTACAACATAACCATTATCATATACTATCATACAACAAATACAAATCATATGACAATTAACAAGTTATAAGAAAGGCTGTGCTAGCCCATCAAGCCGCCGGCTAGGGTCTCGGACCCGTCGGCTTAATGTCATCACCCGCCGGCTACATGTCCCCACCCGCCGGGTATATTACCAAATGTGGTAACAGAACAAAACCACGTTTTAAAGCCTACACAAGCCACCGGCTCAATATATTAGCAGTCGGGTTCCCATTCGGTCACACTACCCGCCGGCTTGACTCTTCAAGCCGCCGGTTTCTAACAAATCACGACTACCCGCCAGCTAGACCACGAAGCCGCCGGGTTCTACCTTCGTTCCAGACCTGTGCGATCTGCTCAAACCCTAACTCACGGGTTTTATGCCCAAAACCCACCAAACTCAATTTCAAACCGTTATATACCACTAATAACATCGTATGAACATTATATAACAGTTATAACGAGTTTATAACATCTAAATCTCTCAAATCATCAATTTACCCAATTTAATCAAAATCAAATTCTTAAATACATCAAGAACACTTACTATTTGAAGAATCTGATTATGATAATCTGATGATTATGAAGTTTCACGAGGATCACAACTTCCTGATTTGATTTCTGGATTGATTTGGAGGTTTTCAGAGAGTTTCTGTGAGTTTTGAAGTTTCTCAATAAACTTTCCTAAAGAGGAAAGTGATATATATAACCGACCTCACAAACCGCCTTCAATATACGGGTATAATTTAATACCCCATCTCAATCTATTGTCTGGAACCCGAAAACCATTTACGAGTCCAAACATTTTATTGCACCGTCAAATACATTAATTTACAACAATTAATATTTCACTTATCACATTGGAATATTCGACTCCTATTCCAATTATTTCACTAATTCAAACAATATTATTTCCAAACACATTTAAATACTAATTTAAATCAAGAAATAATATAACACAACTAGGTCCATTTCGAGGATGTTACAATTTATCACAGGTACCCAGCAGTAGGTTGGCTGCACAAGCAGGGATTATTAGCTCGAGTCAGCATACATACAACTAGAGATTTGATTGCATTATTATATTTTGTAAAAGTAATTATGCCATGTAATCTCTCAATTTCAGGAACCGAGCTAATGTAACATTGTTTTGATGTAAACGTTTACTTTATTTATACAAGTTTAAAACGACGCATATAGTGGTCGTTTATTATTATCTTATGTGCTTTGTATATTGATTAGTGACACCCAAATCGAGCTTCCGCAAATCATTCATATTTGGGGGGTGTCACATAAAGTATGTCGTTTGGAATATAGCGTGTCAACCAAAATGGTCCAAAATGGCCTAAAATTGGTTATATATCCGTTTTCTCGTAAAACGTGTAATTTGAAAAAGTGTAAAAATGGAAAGTTGCATTTTGATTATATGAGAGTGCCTGCAAACTTTCAGAGTCTAACTCTTTACGGTTTAGGGGTTATGCGCGTTTGAATTTCATGTTTTTGCACTAAAATTTCTGAGTTGCTGCAGCATGCTGAATACGATCGTACTCCCATGAATACGATCATACTCCCTTGAATACGGCGTATTCATTGGATTTATTCCTTAAAAATAATTCGGAGAAGAAATTTGGGCGGGAATACGGCGTACTCCCTTGAGTACGATCGTACTCCCATGAATACGATCGTACTCCATTGAATACGATCGTACTCCCATGTTTTGAGACTTTTTCTAGTATTATGTGTTGCATTAAGTGAATCTATCATGAAAATTTGTAAATTTCGACGTTCGTCGTAACGTTCGACGTAGAATTTCCGCTAGAAAATTTCGGTGTCCGATTAAGATGAAATTTACATGTCCACTCAAAAACGGGTCAATGGTCAAAGCTCATCGCTTTGCCATGAGCCCTGTCTGTTTTTGGCACTTCGAGGTCGTTTGGGGCTCGAAAATCGCGTTTTACTGTTTTTCGGACATTATTTTGGACTTTTAGCTTATGAATTGTATGGGGCTTTTGTTTCTTTGAGCCCAGAGATCAATCCTGTGACTATATGCAATATTAAAAGTTGTTTTAAGAGGTCTATATGGTTCTTTGTGTAGGATTTGTTTGTAGGCAGTTTATTTAACTGCAAAGTATACCACTAAGGGTATTGTTGATTGTTGCTTGTTAGGGTAAATAAATATTGATTATGTAATTATGTTAATTACATTATGTGAAATACTTTATTTGATTGAATAAGTATTTGTAAGAGTTGAAGAGTATTGTAGGAGCTTACTCTTGCTTGATAACTAGAAATTGAAGGTTATTTATTAATCGACTTAGAAATTATATATTGATGAATATATGTGGAATATGACCTGGTATTTTAACAAGGTACTTAGTGCTAAATGTTATATAGAGTATTATACTTGATAATTAAAGTGTTAAGTGATTGATATTGAATCGTGTAGAGAGGGTGTTAAATTGATTTAGTTGTGTTAAAACTTACACATGTGTTAATAAGATAATGAGGAATGTGTTAAATGATTGAATTATTATGCCTACCTAATTATATGATAGTAGTTTCATATTCAAGTGATAAATGAAAATAGTAACAAGTTAATACTTGGTCATAAATCTATTGCAAAGTGTTACTATATGTGTGATAATGATTGATTTTAGCATTGTGATATATGTGAGAGTAAAAGTTAATCACTTTAAAGATCAATGGTATGAAGTGGCCTGAGAATAAAGTGTGACTGAGATAATATGACGACGTCTGGCCAACGTATTTATATTATGCCATTTCACATGGAGTATTGAGGCTACCAAGTACCAGAGAAATTCATGTGACTTTAAAATTGGTAAGTTTCGATGTTGACATATGAGAGAGAGTCAGAGAGGACTAAAATGAAATGGTAGTAAAGCATTAAATTATTGTATTAATGAACTATCTATTAATAAAAGAGATATATATATAAATATTTATATATAGAGAGCCTTTTGATTGATAGTTATAGTATTATTATTTGAGAATTGTGTGAAATTTGATTGTTATTATATGCTTAATATCAAGGTGAAGTGATAAGTTGCGTATAGAAGAGAATAAAACATGAAATAATCTTCCGTGGAGATTAACGAGATATAATTGATTAATGAAATGTTGTTGAAAAATGTGTGTGTGGTTAGCACATTTTGTTGGAATGGTACTTGCGCTTAAATGGCAACGTACTTGTTGATGGGAAACTTAGTAATTATTCAATTTGAAATTGGTGCTAAGTGACTTTGTGATTAAGTGATAATGGTTTTAACCATGTGAATTGACTTTTATTTTGATTGTTAACATGTGGTTAGTGTTACATGATTCCGAGATATTTTAATAAAAATGGGTTTCATGTACTTCAGTGATATGTGGATATTAGTGTAGATGCTAGTTATAATTGAAATTTAAATTTCATTGTGTTAGGTGTATTGCGATTTTTAAAATCATTGTTTTGCTGTTAAAAGGGATATAAATCATATTAATTTTAAAAATTATAGCATGTTACTAATTTCTAGTGGTAAAGAGTATGTTATTGGTCATGGTCATGTTATTCACTTGTGTTAAGTGATTACATGTTTTAAAGTGATTAATTGGGAATAATTTCCTTAAGTGATCATAGTATGCATGAAAATATGATTTAGATACATATCATATGTTAAGATAAGAAATAGAAACATGTACATGCGGATATGTGAAAATATATATGTAGACAGAATTTAAATTGCGTGCACATTTTATGTGTATATAGCGATGAGAAATCACGTAGTCAGAGTTGTATAAAAAGTGCAATATTAATAAATTATGGTGTTAGTAGAATATCATTTGAGGAATGAGATTTATCAAGTAATTAAGTACTTTAGAATAATCAAGGTTGATTAGATTTCGAGGACGAAATCTCTTTAAGGGGGAGAGATTTGTAACATCCTCAAATTGGGCCTAGAAGTAATAGGTATTTCTTGAAAATTTTAAATGCGATTTAAAATTGTTATATGTGTTTGATTATAAAATTAATAGGTCGATAAGCCTCAGGAAATATTGTGACTAGTGAAATATTGATTGTTTAAATTAAATCAAGGTGACGGTAAAATAAAATAGTTTTCCCCGTAAATATTTTAAGTTCCAGACAATAATAAATACGGGGAATGGAAATTAGCACTTATATGGTATATTATATGAGATGGGTCGGTTTTTATTCCCTCACAAATACATACATACGTACGTGCATACAAACACATAAACCCTAGATCCTTTAACTCTTTTCATCAAAATTGAAGAACACAAATTCGAATTCAAGCTTCTAGCGTGAAGATTATCATCTTCTAACCCTTCCTTTCATCTTGTAAGTCTTTAATTCTTCAAATCATGAACCCTAGAAATTGGGGGTTTTTGGTGTTCTTGGTGATAATTCGAAATTGGGGTTTGATTATGTGAAATTGTTGTTACTTAAGTTTGTTATTGTTGATAACTAGCAAGATTCAAGTTAAAGTTTGTAAAGTTAAGGTGATTCTTAGAGTTTATCATGATTTTGATGGGTTAATTACTTTAATCCGAAAATAGAGGTTTAAGTTGGTGAAATTGATAATTGTTATACTTGTTAATGATGTTAGGTATCATGATTCATGTTTTAAGTTATAATTTTGATTAGGGTTCTTAAACTTCTTGATGATTTTGATGTGTTTATGGAAATTTTGATGGGTTAATGGTAATTATCATAAACTAAAGCTTGGTGTTAGTTGAAATGGCCTTAATAAGTGTTAATATGAGGGTTAGTAGCTTAATTTAACCTAATAATGAATTAACCAAGTAAGTGAATGGTAATTCAAGTGAAAATTGTGAAAGTGTGATGATTATTTGTTAATCACCTTGATTGATAAATTAGAAGAGATTGTTATATGAGGTTGATAGTTTACTTATGTTGATTTACTATAATTCAGTTGGATTAAAGTAACGATGTGATTCTATGTTCATAATTGATAGTGATTGTGAATTATAACGCCCAAGAATTTACAACTGTTTTTTTTTTTTTTTTTTTTTTTTTTTTTTAACAATTCGGAAGCTCAAGTCCCAAAACATATATATACATAAAATGACATGTCGTCATCTTCCATTACCTAAGTTCTAAGTATTAATTATTAACGTTTACAAAACAATCCTTTATATCCTGGACATTATATAATCAACATTTTAAACTGTATTAAATAATAATCAGAGTAATCCTAGTCAAACATTCTTCAGTTACTCCTTGACCCGCCCATAACAAAAGATATTAACCTGCAAGGAGTAAACAACGAGGGATTAGCACGAAGCTAAGTGAGTTAACTCATCACTAACAATACAACTTAGTTTAACACCATGAGTTCACCACATTTAACACTTTGACTCAACATCACCAGAGGATCGGTGGCCCTTGTGGCGCCCTCAGCCGCGGTGGCCCACCAAGCGACACTTACACCAACTGCAGGCCAATACAGTGGTTAACCGATAACTGTTTGTTACCTTTAGTCAACACAAGCCTTACTTACAACGAATGTTCACAACCCTTGTGTTGACTAACCTGTAACAACACAGTCCAACATAGTTGACCTCTATTAACACAGTTACCAATAGGTCACTTAACACTTTAACACAATTCACAATACACTTAACACTTGAATATAACACATAACACATGAAGTAACCACATAAGTGATCACTAAATTATAGTGAGAGATCAAAGTCCACTCACCGACTACCATAGTCGCCCACTCAGTAGTCTAATATTACCGAGTCTTCTCCATATCTGGAAATACAACAAAATACACAAGTCAGTTACTTGTATCAAATCTACATAACATTACTCCAATAAATTTATACTAACAAATCCAAATTACTCAAATCATAACGATTTAACACAATCATTAAAATTCTCAATATTCAATCCATACTTTTATGGATTTACATCATATTTCTCAAATCATCACCCAATCATGATTAACTATCATGATAATCATTTTTTTTATTTACAATTCAATCAACTTATCAACAACTTGATTTAATTCAATATTTATCATCATTAATTCATAATCACTATCAAACTATCATTAATCATTAGCAAGGTTATTACCCTTTAATATTAACAATATTATTAATTTTCAATTAAGTGTTCTTATTAGTAATCACTACTCATTTCATCATATATCCATCAATTTCATTATTATCAACAAATTCTCAGGAACACTTATTCACTCATACTCTTTTAGTTTAAATCATTTTAATCATCATCACTAATCACCTCTAATATGTTTATTAACAATACATATCACTTACACATTATTAGATTAGGCTCATATATCCTACTTCAAGAACAATCAATGAAACCATCACTTAATTCTTGATATATATATCATATTCATCATTTCTAAGTTAGTGTTTATATTATAATCATCATTTACCCATCAACTAACAAGAATTTAACCACCACAACTTTCAATTTTTGGATTATATTCAATAACCTATCAAAATCATCAAAAACTTAAGAACCAAGATTAATCTACACACTTAAGCTTGAATCTTGCTAGATATCAACAATAACAAGCTTAATTAACAACAATATCCCATAATCAAACCCTAATTTCGAATTATCACCAAGAACACCAAAAACCTCAAATTTCTAGGGTTTAAAATTGAAGATTTAGAGACTTACTAGTTGAAAGGAAGGATTAGAAGATGATAATCCATTAACAACCCGCTTACCATGACACAATATTGTCCGCTTTGCCCGCAGGCTCACGGATTTGCTCTTGGCGACCACATACTTCCCAGGATGGTCACCCATCCTGGATCTGCCCTCGCTCGAGCACGCTTAACTTGCCGTGCTCTTGCGACAATCTGCCACCTGTGGTCCCAAAACGCGTTGTGTCATTTAAGCGCCTTGTTACCCTTATAATCCCTGGATCCCTCATGTCCATGGGCGATGTGGGATCAGCCTAGGGTGTTACAACTCACCCCCCCTTAGGGACTCATCGTCCTCGATGAGGTTTGCCCCCCATCCCTACGGCACATGAGTTGCTCTGATACCATAACTGTAACAACCCGCTTACCATGACACAATATTATCCGCTTTGCCCGCAGGCTCACGGATTTGCTCTTGGTGACCACATATACTTCCCAGGATGGTCACCCATCCTGGATCTGCCCTCGCTCGAGCACGCTTAACTTGCCGTGCTCTTGCGACAATCTGCCACATGTGGTCCCAAAACGCGTTGTGTCATTTAAGCGCCTTGTTACCCTTATAATCCCTGGATCCCTCATGTCCATGGGCGATGTGGGATCAGCCTAGGGTGTTACATGAATTAATGATGATAAATATTGAATTAAATCAAGTTGGTGATAAGTTGATTGAATAGTAAATAAAAAGTGATTATCATGATAGTTAATCATGATTAGGTGATGATTTGAGAATTTTAATGATTGTACTAAATCGTTATGACTCGAGAAATTTGGATTTGTTGATGTAAATCTATTGGAGTAATGTTATATAGATTTGAAACAAGTGACTAACTTGTGTATTTTGTTGTATTTCCAGATATGGAGAAGACTCAGAGATATTAGACTACTGAGTGGGCGACTATGGTAGTCGGTGAGTGAACTTTGATCTCTCACTATAATTTAGTGATCACTTATGTGGTTACTTCAAGTGTTATGTGTTATATTCAAGTGTTAAGTGTTTGGTGAATTGTGTTAAAGTGTTAAGTGACCTATTTGGTAACTGTGTTATAGAGGTCAACTATGTTGGACTGTGTTGTTACAGGTTAGTCAACACAAGGGTTGTGAACATTCGTTGTAAGTAAGGCTTGTGTTGACTAAAGGTAACAAACGGTTATCGGTTAACCAATGTATTGGCCTGCAGTTGGTGTAAGTGTCGCTTGGTGGGCCACCGCGGCTGAGGGCGCCACAAGGGCCACCGATCCTCTGGTGATGTTGAGTCAATGTGTTAAATGTGGTGAACTCATGGTGTTAAACTAAGTTGTATTGTTAGTGATGAGTTAACTCACTTAGCTTCGTGCTAATCCTTTGTTTACTCCTTGCAGGTTAATATCTATTGTTATGGGCGGGTCAAGGAGTAACTGAAGAATGTTTGACTAGGATTACTCTGATTATTATTTAATACAGTTTAAAATGTTTGATTATATAATGTCCAGGATATAAAGGATTGTTTTGTAAACGTTAATAATCAATACTTAGAACTTAGGTAATGGAAGATGACGACATGTCATTTTATGTATATATATGTTTTGGTACTTGAGCTTCCGAATTGTAAAAAAAAAAAAAAAAAAAAAAAAAAAAACAGTTGTAAATTCTGGGGCGTTATACTAGGTTACGAAACATACCCATGTATGTGCATGACTTATGTAAAGATTTTAAAATCGACGGTTATGGTATGTCATTTTGATGTTTAAATGTTGAATTCTGCAAATTGTTGTAGTCAATTTTTTCAATAATGTGTGTGTGTGTATGTCGACGAAAATTTATATACAAATTGTAAACACGAATGGGGCAGGAATCTATCTAACTAGTATAAAAGCCATGTTATAATATTTAATGTATAAACAAATTTCAATAAAAAGTAAATGATGATGGTGAGGTCATTGGTGGTTTTATTATATATTAAAACCAGAAAACATCATTCGTTAAGTCATCAAGGACCCAACTTGTAGTTTTGTACTTTAAAATTATTTACATGTTCCGTCCTAATTTTATTGTTCATTTTAATGACTTTTGTCTATTTTAAAAAAATTTATATATTTATACATAATAACGAAAAAAACGTTAAACTCTCATTTTGTACCCTATTTTCAATAACTCATTTATTAAAATTTGCCATTAATATAAATAAAATACTTATATTACTTACTCTATTTTAAATCCAATAATTTCTGTTGTGGAACAATATAATTAGGATGGAGGATATTTTATATATATATATATATATATATATATATATATATATATATATATATATATATATATAATCCATTATAACATATCTATTAGTTTTGAAAAAAAAAAAAGAGTATAATATACTAGTAGTTTTGGTAGTTATTATAGTTGAAAATTCAAAGTAAAGATATATAGCTTAACTAATGAAAATGAAAGGAGCATCAAATTATTAACTCACGATAACCATTAAAAGTACACTTTTCACAAGGAATGAGATTGTAAAAGCTTGAGATAAATCAAGTCTTTCACCCTCTTGCTTTATATATTGTGTACTTTTTAATACTTTTATGTACTTGCAAAGCTTTATATCATTGGAGGTAAAGCTTTTTTAAAAAAAGCTCTCACACCAATTTAATAAAAAAGCTTTGTAAAATCCTCTTGTTGGAGGTGCTCTTAGCATGACAAACAGTGAGACAGGGAGTTGTGTGTGTGTGTCTGTGTGGCTTGAGATCGTACTGAAAAGGCATGAAATTGAGGGAAATTGGCCAAAATAATAATTGGAAATCCCAAAAGGCATAAATTGGGAACTGCATTGCGTCTTCTATTCTCACACATATGTCGGCATCACACCTATTATAAAATCTTCAATATTAATACACATATTCAGCAAATGTCCTACTGCAGTTCAAATATTAAAACGTATTGGCAAGTGGTGGGGGATTGGAAATGGGCTTCCTAATAATATTAATGAGGTGTGCAACTGGGCCGATTTGCTAAAGCTGAAAGGGGAGATTAATAGACTATTTTCTGCAGTCTCTTATACATTCTTTTGGTGTATGTGGAAGGCGAGAAATGAGCAGATTTTTGGGAGATATCGCCGATTGTGCTGGGAAACGATATTCGATCAAGTTCAATTGTTCTCATTTAATTGGTGTAAGCATAGGAGGTTATCGAATCGTTTAGATTTCAATTGGAATAGTTGGTGTGTAAGTCCTCTTAAATGTATTTCTTGATGTAATATTGCTAGTCTCTTGCTAGTTTGTTAATAAAATCTTTGGGTAGCTAGGCCCGGGTGATGGCAATGCCGAAGCTCGGTGCTTAGCGTCCTTGTTGTCGTTCAAAAAAAAAAAAAAATACACCATTTTAAAAACATATATAAAGTATATATACAAAAACCAAACTTTTAATTAACCAATAACTATTAACATGGTAAAAATATATATTTAGAAAACACAGATTGAATAAAAAAATAAAAATACAGATAATGTAGTAAATTAATTAGTACATTCATAATTTTGCACTAACTTTTCGTATATCATACTGTATAATTTAATTTTCGGATTGAAGTAATATATATTAGGCACATTATATATCATTTTAGTTGTACGTATAATGCAGTAGTATACAATAATTTCATTTTTCATAATTTAGGCAATGATTTAAAATATACGTTAATGTTATTCTATTGATATATGTACACTACAATATAATACTTCTGTCTTGAAATACAATAATTATGATTAATTACATAATATAACTTTTTTTTTTGAAATGCAGCATTTGGATCAACTACATAATATAATTTATTTTAGAAAATTTATTTGATAGATAAATGTTTTGTGTTCTTAAATTGGAAATGGTCAAAGTTTTGATGAGCAGCCTGTTTGAATAGGAGTGCGTGGTGTTAATTCCCAAAACATAAAGAGATAAGAAAAGCAGGACCATTTATTAGTTATCTGATTTTTGATTTTAGGTTCTTTCTTTAAATGTGGACACAAAGACAAATATTGTTTTGAGGGTTGTCTTGCATTGATGCATGCATGTTGTCATGTGTCATGTGCCACATTTTCTAAACTTAGGCCTTTGCCCATCCACACCACGTGTTCTCATTTATTATGATGTATGCTTTCTTCTTTCACCTCACATCAAACCGAATACTCCGTACTATATAATGTCAAATATATATTTTGTTATATGCAAAAATCATTTAGTTTTATAAATGGTCGACATATATTATTATGATGATAGATAAATAATTGTTTATCTTAAGAAAACATAGACGCTGTATAAGGGATGACAACAACAATCACTCGTCAGTGTAAACGTCGTGTTAATTAGTAATTAGTAATTTGTAGATTACAATATGTCAATAACCTTCAAATTGTGCATGTGGCATATGGGCTTTAGAGATGATGACTATATAATTAAACATGTTGTTTACAAATTTGTTAAATATACGTACGTGAGAGTGTAAACATAATAGTCTACAGGGTTTTAAAAACAATGAGCTTAGGAATATTAATTAAGCTAATAAATAAGTTCAAACATTTAATAAACAGTACTCATAATTTTTTTATAATGAGATATAATCTTGTGATGCACGGGGTTTTACCCATAGGTCTCGGGTTCGAGTCCTGTGGTGGTTTTTCCTAGGTGAGGCAATATATGGGCTGGTAGTGATGGCACGATGATACTCCATTACTGGCCCGCAGGTGTTATTTACCGTTTCCAAAAAAATTATATTTAGAAAGTGACATTAAGGTTAGCTTAATCATTGTCATAACATATAACACCCCTCATTTTGAAAACATTTAAATATATTGTACCGGAAGCGTTATCTCAATTTCTACATTTATAAGATACATTGTTTCATATAGGTATAAAATCAACTTAATTCAAAACACAGTTTATCAACATGGGTGTTATATAAAACAAAAGATATCATTAATTTATTTAAATCAAATGTCAGAGTCACGTCAGCATGTCAAACATTCCTTCAAGTCCAACTTCTTGCCCACCCAATACAATAGCCAAAACCTGCAAGAAGGGATAATGTGGGGGATTAGCATAACGCTAAGTGAGCAGATACTAATCAACAACTTAACTTAGCGCAACAACTTGGTGTACAACAATTAGCACTAAATAAGCAAGTACCCAATACAACACATCAACAATGCATCAGTTCTGTGCAACAATTCAACTAATCAACAACACCATAATGAGGATCGGCGGCTCTGGGGATAACCATAAACCCGGGAGGCTCCCCAAGAACACTTACCCAACCTATCCGTATGGCCATACGGACGAGACCGATAGCTAGTGATTATCTTCAACTAACACAGGAGGTGTGTTAAACTTTGGATAACCAACTAGCCCAACCAACAGTTCAACAACTCGTTGCCTCATTAACAACTGATGCCCGAAGGCCAATTAACTCAAGTGATCACGTAATCAACAAGTCACATATTCAACTAGTCAACATATCAACAGTATTATTACTATCAACATAATCATCAATGCAACGGATAAAGTAATAATACGTTACTTGTTGTAACCAAACTTGTTACAACCAAGTTACGCTGAGGATTAGAGATCCACTCACCGACCACCTCAGGCATCCACTCAGTAGTCTAATATCACTGAGCCTTCTGCACATCTGACAATATAATTAAACAAAATGAGTTAGTAACTCATTCATAATAATTAACTCATGTTAAAGTCATACAACATGATTCATAATCTCTATTTCATTGAGTTATTACTCATTTCGTTAATCACTTAAATTGTATTATTTCAAGATTATGAATAATCACTTTAATCATCTCAATTCCCAATCACTTAATAAACTATGATCATCTTTCAACATCAAATCAAGTAAGTTTCCAAGATTATGAATAGCCATTATAAACATCAATATTCATAATCAATTACCAAATTATGATCATTAGCATCACATTCTCACCTTTGTCCATCTTAATCATTGTTAACTAATATGATTAACCCATTAACAAGATTAATAACATCTAACATCAACAATTAATCAAACCCCTCATAATCATCTTCATGAATCAATCATAATCAACTAAACCCTTTAACTTTATTAATGATCATATATCAAATTCACCATTTCTAAACTAGGTTTAGATTATAATCCACATATAATCATCAACTAACAACTATATTATCATTACAAGCTTCAATTTCATATTAATCAAACAACTTTTATCTTAATCATCATCAATATCAAGAACACTCAATCAATTCATAAACCCTAGCTTCATTGATGTTAATCATCATCATTAATAAGTTCTAATAACATCATTTACGAGTTTAATACACATCAATTAACAATTATATAATCCTTTCATGCCTTAATTTCATCTCAATCATCACAAACCTCAAAAACACTAAACAAAAATAACTTTTAGCTTGAATCTTGCTACTTATCATCATTAGTGAGTTTATCTCATATCAATTTCACCAATCTAAACCCTTAATTCGAATTATACTCAAGAACATCAAAGAACCCAAATTTTAGGGTTCATAAATTTCAAGAAATTGAGACTTACATGTTGTTTAGAATGATTAGAGGATGATAACCTTTGATCTTGAAGCTTGAATTCGAATTTGGCATCATTAATTTGATGGAAGGAAGTGATTTAGGAATTAATCTAGGGTTATGTATGTGTATGTATGATCGTGTATATGTATGTATGTAGATATATAATGAAAACAATAAACAGACTCAAAATAGAGTATAACATATAATTGGTTAATTTTCATTCCCCGTACTTATCATTGTTTGGAACTAAAAACCATTTGCGGGGAAACATTATTTTATTTTACCGTCAACTAAATAAAATTAAAACACTCAATAATTTATTAGTCACAATAAATTATTCGACTATTATCACTATTTATTTCAAATAATACAACACACCTATTTTATGACACACTTAATAATAATTCACAGTCAGAAATTATTAAATACTACTAGACCCGAGAACTGGGTGTTACATAACAGCACAGTGAGTGGAAACTGAAGAGGGCAAAGCATCAACGTTCAACACCTTGAACGCCGGGAGTTGGTGTTCACCACTATCCGTCGGCGTTCACTTTCAATGATCGCTCTAATACGGTGCGTTCAAGAGCTTTGTTTTTTTTTTTTTTTTTGTATCCATCTGACACTACAACAAAAAAACTATTTGTTCACACTTTTTTTCTTTACAATTTTAAAAAGTGTGAAGTTTTTGTTAAATTTATCACACTTATAGATGTGTATAAATTTATAACATGTATAAACGTGATATATCATCACATTTTCACACATAAAAGTGTAAGAAAAAAAAAGTTCACAATTATTAATGTGTATAAACATAAACTTGATCACACTTAAAAATGTAAAGTAAACTTGTCACACCTCATTTCCTCACACAGAAGAAGTGTGAGCAAATTGGGTGTCACAAATTTAGTTTAACTCTTTTAGGTGTGATCAAGTTTATATTTGTACACACCAATAAGTGTGAACTTTTTTTTTCATACACTTGTATGTGTGAACATGTGATGATTTTTCACCCTTAAAAATGTTAAAAATTTATACACATTTATAAGTGTGAAAAATTGGACAAAAAAGTTCACATTTTTTAAAAGTGTGTAAAAAAATGTGTGAATAAATAACTTTTTTGTTGTAGTGTGAACTTTGAATTAAACATTTGACCATTCTTTTAAAATTGTATCCGTGTTAAACTTCAGTGTTCAATTAAACATCAAACTAAACACCGAGCAAATGAAAAACCACTACTCACGCTTAAGAACATTTTTTATCAGGACCCTAGCTAATCCATATCCATGAATGAATAACGAGCAAAGTTACGCTATCGGGATTGCTCTTTCATGTGGAATGATAAATAAACCAGGTTAGGTCAAACTAGATATCCCCATATATGATGTAAATTAATAGATTCGGTTTCATTAAATCGTTGATTTTGCTAGATTTAATAGAAGTAGCAATGATTATTGATTTTATGTGAGATGATATGATTGGTATACAAGAAAGTTTGTGTAACACCCACCTTAAGGGTCTAGTGGCATTTGGGTAATTTCCTGACTTTAAATTACTTGTTTAATGTGTTGGGAAATTTATTTGTTTATTTTATTAAGTTTATTGTGAATAATTAGTCAAAAAGTCAAATGACTTATTGTGACTAGTAAACTATTATTTGTTTTAACTTTATACAGTTAAAGGTAAAATAAAATTAATGAAAGCATAAATATTTTTAGGTTCCAGACAATAGGTCTAAGAGGGGAATTAAATTAGTCTGACTAAAATTGGGTCGGTTGGTGTGACCGACTTATGTTTCTTTTTAAACCTCTTTCAATAATTCATTTTCTTATTTTGCAAAACTAAATATACAAAAATGAAGAAATCAATAAGTTCAATTCTGAATTCAAGATTTTGATTCATCATCATCATCTCCTTTTCTTTCCTTGATTCAAAGTAAATGTAACTTTCATGCTTAATTTACCAAAAAGTTTGATTATGATTGAAATTATAAGGGTTTATGATATATGCATGAAATTAGTAGTTGTGTTGATGTTATATGATGTTATTGATGATATTGGATGCTAATAAACTGAGATAATTGAATTGGAGAACTTGAGTTGGTGATTTTGAGTTTGAATTTCGGGTCTGGGTTTTGAACAGTTTGCAGGTCGCTGGTAGGGGTGTAGTACCCGGCGGGTACTACCCTTACCCGGCGGGTAGTGTAATTTGTGAGTTACCAGGCGGATACAACCTAATCTGGCAGGTAGTTGAAACTGATGAGTACCCGGCGGGTACTAACCTGATCCGGCGGGTACTAGGCAAATTTTGAGTTTTTGCAAATTTTAAAAGTGTACAAGTGTTAGTAGTGCTTTTAGCGACGAATTTTTTTTATAAAATTTTATTAAACTTGGATTGGGCTGAAATTCGCATAGTCACTCGAAAACGGCCCAATGATTATGGCTCTCTAAAATGAGCCTAGGCGGTTTTAGGCCGTTCGCGGTCGTTTATGGGCTGAAAATGGCATTTTTCGGTTTTTGAACCTCTTTTCGGGACTTTTTGATTACATTTCGGATTTGGACTTTTGTTTTCTCTGATCTTGAAGATTACCTGTTTGGGTAGATATGCTATGATTGATATTTCAATCTGGTTATTGTTGTTAGTTGATACTATACTTTTGAGACAAGTAATATAATTATGAAATGAGTTATATATTATGGGACGAGTTACTAACTCATTATTTAATTGTATTATCAGATATGGAAAATGCTCAGTAATATTAGACTTCTGAGCTTGCGGCTGAGGTAACGGTGAGTGGATCTGTAATCCTCAGTGTGATTTATTTGTAACAGGTTTGGTTACAACGGGTAAACGTAGTTTTACTGTTGATAGACTGTTTAGTCTGCCATGATATTATTACTGTTGATAGACTGTTTAGTCTGATATGTTGATCATTGATTATGTGATTATCTGATATATAGCCATTGGGCATTATGTGGTATAGAGGTCAGCATGGGGCTGGACTTAGTTGCTATTGTTGGCCGACAGAGGGTTCCTTGTACATATCGTTAATAGGAACCTTAGTCGTGTGAGAATAGCATTAAGCTATCGGTATCTTCTGTATAGGCCAATACAGATGGTTGATAAGCGTTGCTTGGGGGCCACTGCGGCATGAGGGTGCCTCAAGGATCACCGATCCTCTTTGACGCTATGTCTTTACGATGCTTTATGCTGTAAACAGGGTTGTTATGTGTTTACGATGCTTTAGGCTGTAAACATGGTTGTTATGTGTTTACGATGCTTTAAGCTGTAAACAGGATTAGTATGTGTTTACGATTATTTGTTGTATACAGGGTTGTTATATTAAGTTGGGCTGTTGGTTATTTATTCACTCACTTAGCTTTATGCTAATCCCACCACCCTACTTCCTGCAGGTTATGATTTGATATAACGGGCTGGGCAAGAAGTTTTGTTTGGGATGGAATGTTTGACCAAGCAGTTACTCTGATATTTGTTTTGGGGATGAGTCAAAGTTGTGTTTTGAATTATATAACACCCGATTTGATTTGCTGGAATTTGAAATAGTATAACTTTCGTGTATAATGTGTAATGTAAATTATTAATGTATGTTTACCAGCGCTTCCGAGATATTATATGTTTAAAAAAAAATGGTTCTAATTGAAATATGGGGTGTTATAGTTTGATTCATACGCATCAAATTATTATTGTTGTTGTTGTTATTATTATTATTATTATTGGTATATGTTTTGACAAATTTGCGTTTACTTTGTTAGTGAAAACACAAGGCTATTAACGTAAATATACATGTCACGTCCAAATGTGGTTGTGTGTTGTAAATGAATCCAATTATTTATGTCACGTCCAAATGTGATTCCCATTTTCATTGATTCATTCAACAAAACAAATTATTGACTTTAACGGCCGTCTAATCTAATTATATGGGAAAAGGTGAACTACGTATATACAATAATATAGTTATAGGTATATCCTAATTTGTTTCAAAAACTAAACGCATAAATATTCTTAAGAATTCTACTAATAAATATGTACGTTTTATATAAGTATTATAAAATCTGGAGTAATTAATAAACAAATATAATGGTGCATAATATTTTAATAGATAATCATGGACACGGAGAGTGAGTGTCTTTGTCATAAAAAGAATGTTTATAAAGTAGTAAACTAATCCCAACTCCCATGTAAAGTTCACCTTTTCCGTGACCAACCACTCTTAGGTCACACCCAATTAAAAATGCACAATTGATTGATGAACAAATTAAAACAAGTGATTAATTTAACATATAAGATTAAAATAATGAATGTTGATTAGAAGTGGAAATAAAAGAGTTTTGATTAGAAGGAAAGGTCCACTTTGGTTTGTTTGGGATTGGAAGTAGGATGCCTTTTTTAATATCAAGACAAAACAAACCCCTCCTTTCTCCCCAACCACTCTTGTCATCTTTACCTTTTCCACCCACTTCATCATCGTTATTATATTTCCTAAAATAATGTTCTAGATCTATAATAACTGTATAATAATACTCGTAATAATAATTCAGAGATAAAAGGGTAAAATAGGTAATCATTTCATTACTAATAATATCCTTCTAATTTCATTTCATTTTTTGAGCTTACTTTTAAAGTTTGAATAGTTATTATATTCTGCCGTACAACTACCAAAAGTATATGCATTATTTTATATATATTTAATAAATCAACAACATGTTAATATATACTCCCTCCATCCCATTTCTATTGTCCATTATTTCCGTTTTGGGGTGTACCAAATTAATTGTCCACTTCCATAAATAGAAAGTTTAAGGAAATAAAGTTCTTTTCTACCCCTAGTGTATATATATAAGACAAAAAAATAGGTAAAAAGTAGAGGGTAAAACTGTCATTTTATCAAAAAGTAAAAGAGAGATAGTTATATTTTCTTAAAATGCGTGTCTTTTTGTCTGGTGACAATAAAATTGGGACGGAGGGAGTATTTATCATATATTCATCATATCCTCTACTTGGCATGAATTAACGTTCTAGATCACAATCATATTACATGAGACTTATTTCTTTTTTGAATTTAATTTGTTAATTCTCAGTATGAAGTTATGAATTTTAATAGATAAATGAAAATAAAAGAAACAGGCCGGCCGGCAGTTTGGTTGGGTATCAAAATTTGATCTAAAGTTATAAATTGCTTTACTTTGCTTGAAACTATGGCGACCTTTTATGAGGTATGTTGCTTAAATAAATATATCTTCCCTAGCTAATGCAGCCTTTTGATATTGATTCTCTTACACACAAGTACACAACTTCCTAGCTAGCTATACGTGGTCCAAACATCATGATCGATCGTTGTATGCACCATGAATGAATTCAGAAAAAATAATACCGTTTCATCTTATTTAATGGCAAATTAATTAGCGATGCCGACTTCGATATAGCCAGTACAAATTACGCATAATCAACAGGAGTTAACAACCCTATATCTAGCTAATGATCTATTGATATGATGTATGTGTCACGTACTACTTTATACTTTTTAAAAAGAAAAAAAAAAAAACAGAAAAAAATAAAACTAATACGGAGTAGTACGTTGTGTGTGATGGTTAAGAGTTTAGAGTCTAGTGAGGGAGGTTACATGAGTCTTTTAATTCCATTACACATAATCTTAATCTATAAGAGCACCCACAATGGTGGGTTTTTCAATAGCTCAATTTTGATACTTTGTGTAAGAGTGTGAAAAAGGTTTTATTACAAAATCCTCATAGCTTCAATGGTTTAAGGGTTTTCAAAAGCTTTTTGTGGTTTAATTGAATAAATCAATAAGAAAGAGAGCATAAATTTTGATTGAAAAGTTTTGAAGAAATAAGCTTTGCATTCTCTTTCATAGTTACATAAAGTTTAATTGTAATTAAGCTATACAAAAGCTCTAAATTATTGGAGACGCACGTGAAGTTTTTATAAAAAAAAAGATTATCTTTTCATACCACCAAAATCCAATAGTATACCACTTTTATTATTAAAAAAGTACAGAAAAGTACATAATGTTAAGAAAAAGTGATGAAAAATGTACTGAAAAAGTACAGTAATGATTGTGTTTTAAAATAAAAAATAAAAAGAAGTGGTATATATATTAGATCCCATAAAAAAACCTCACACACACACTTACAAATAAACCTCTAAAAATGTTACCCATTGGAGATGCCCTAAGAATAATAATGAAATTATTATTTTCTAAAAAGAACAAGTTGGATGATAAATATGTTCGATCTATTCAATTAATTAAATTATTTGCCGACTGAATTTTTATTTTGCTTAATTATACAATAAATAAAAATAGTGAAACTGACTTTCCAATTATGTATCAGTCAGATAAAACTATATATATACGCGTACATCAAGCAAAGGGTATCTATATATATCTCTATCTTCAAGTTGGCCATATTCCTTGTCGATTTTATACAAATTGTTCAACGATCGGCCTGGACGCTTGATATTCACGTGTATACTGTGGTCCTTAACTAATAATCGAATCGAATCGAATCGAAAAGTATATATTTCAAAGAATACATATGAAAAAACACGTACTGTAGTTGATCAATTGATCAATTATTATTATTATTATTATTATTATTATTATTATTATTATTATTATTATTATTATTATTATTATTATTATTATTATTATAATTTAAATTAAAATATAAACCTATAATTGCGGATCTTATCTTATCTTATCTTATCTTAAATTATTATTATTATATTAACGAATAGAATTGTTCAATTTTGTAAAATTGGTTAATATTTAGGACTCGATGACATTGTCATTCATAATATAAAAAAACATTTAAACAAAAACTTTTACTTTATTCAACTTTCTTATATATTCTATATATTATTTAATTAATTTATGTGTCCATCGTATTTAATTGATAATGATAACATACATAAATCCTTATTAGATAAGAAGTATAACATAAACGTTTACGGTTTAATCGATTACCTATAGACAAAAAAAAGTATAAATAATAAATACTAATTAATTATGAAAAAAAAGACACACTAAGTGTTATAAAATTAATTATTTTTCCTTGCATAACCCATTGGTTAAAATTTATGACTCGATGTCATCGTAATTAATGATATAAAAAAATATTTAATCAAAACCTTTAATTTTATTAGATATACTTTTTAATAGATATAATAAATACAAATTCCTTATAAAAAAAAAAAGAAGACAAACTAAGTATTATAAAATTAATTATTTTTCCTTGCATAGCCCGTGTGTATACACGGATTTAAAGGCTAGTATTATATATAAGAAACACCTCATGATGTCATCAAATTTACAATTAACCAATAGGATTGTTTGATTTTTTCAAATTGCCTAAAATTAAGGAAAAGATGACATCATAAATTATTAATTTTAAATTTACTAAAATAAAGCAATTATATCATCATTAGAATTCTAACAAATACATAATAAGTATTTAATTTAAATTTCATATCTATATCTATCTATATCTTTTAATATTAGAGTCTTCTAACTAAATGCTTCCATCACGAATGTCTCATGTATTTATTTAAAAACTCAAATACGAATTTAACGCCCCGTGTGATTACACGGGTTTAAAATCTAGTAATATAATAAACCTATGATACAATGATATGTATAGCTCCGTTCTTCTTATTTATGTGTTTATGTATTTGGATTTGTTAATGTGCGCATTTTCGAGTAAGTGATGTCATCGGCACACACTTTGTTATGCTTGCTTTTTCTCGTTGATTGTGCATTCGATGGGGTTGTGACATGCATGGATGGGATATATGATACATCTTGTCTTTCCAATGTCGTCGTAATATATACCAATAATACTAATTAGGAATAGAAGCTACACGGAAAAACACTGATTGGAAAGAAACATGAAAATCGGGATCATTGTATTTATGTATTGAAGGTCGAATACTCGACGAAGTTAAGCCGGCCTGGCCATAAACGTCACAACATACCTCATCCGCTTTTAATTAATTATTACTGAAACGTTAATTGCAGGCTTTTCTATAACAGTTAATAAAATGACATGTCACATATATATAGAGTTCAAAATCTAATGTCGATACATGTATCATGAATATGTCAATTATGAAGGCTCTTGTGGGTTTACGGGTTCAATCACTGTCAAGCTCCAAAAGCTGGCCACTGCATTATATTCTGTTTGTTTCTTTCTCATGCATCGAATCATATTTTCATAGTGTATACATACATACTCCATAATATATCTCGAATATTATGTAAAAACACAAACATAAGCTAGCATACACACACACCCATTGAACTCTCTACTAATTTTATGATTTCTCAGTTACCGGTGCCGTGGCACGTGTGTACACGAGTTTACACGCTAGTTAAATAGAGGCCATATATATTCACTAATCACTATATATAGTAAATCACCTCTCCTACCATAAAAACAGAGTACATTTTACTTTGGAATTAAACAAATATTTAACATATACGTATTACAAAATGTACCTTTTAGAAATTTACAAATATAGCATGTATAGTAAGATTCTTATTGTTAGAGAGGACTCAGTCTTTGAAATGTAAAAACATGTTATGGCCCTCCACCCACATGTGCAAATATTGCTATTATTGACTTGAAAAGATAAAGGATATTTGATTGATTCAATCACCTTTTTAAGACTTTCAAAAAGTTGGGTCTATTTTTATATTCATTTTTCATGGTATAATTAACAAGCTTTAATTAGGAATATAATTATTAGATTACATGATCAAAAAGTATTGGGTAGATACCAAAGTTTGCTTAACAGCACTTATCGATCCCATGGAGGATAGCTAATGATGTTTTTTTTTTTTTTTTTTGTGGGGTCTTAATACCTCCTACACATATATTGTATGCCGAATATTAACAAATTCGTTCGTTATTTTTCTTTGTATTAAAGACGGTCTGGTATAGGCCGGTTGGGGTTGTCGAAATTTTAACCTTTTATAAAAATGACGTAGTATAATGAAGTGGCCACAAATGATTAATTTTCTAAAGATGCATCTTCTTTGAACCGTTTGTGTTATGATTTTATAATTTG
The DNA here is from genome assembly GCA_949592205.1 of Helichrysum umbraculigerum. Lineage (NCBI taxonomy): Eukaryota > Viridiplantae > Streptophyta > Magnoliopsida > Asterales > Asteraceae > Helichrysum > Helichrysum umbraculigerum. Next base: position 11,292,170 of record CATIUR010000005.1, on the reverse strand, counting down.
TACATAATTATATTTTGATTTCGTACATTATTGACATACCAAAAGATATCAAACATGTGTAGACCCTTTTCTTTCAAACATCTATCCAATATCCAATTGTATGGCATGGATTGAAACCTAGTAAATAATACGTAGTAATGCCCAACATCTTCAAATGTTCCACACTATATTTCCAATGTTTTCAAACATTAATAGCATATATTAGTATTAGTATTAAATCTAAGATTATAAATAAATAAATACTACTTTATCTAGAAACCCCCACTAGGAGTAAGAAATTGTCAAGATTATAATGGAAAGTTTTCCAAGTGGATGACAAATCATAAGATGCCTTTTTAACTTGTTCATCTTTTTGTAGATATGTAAGCTTTTCTAGCACCATGCTTGCTTGTTCCCTCCTATCATTTCCATACAAAGCAAAAAAGGGGTGTTCAATCATATCTAATCTTTCTAATGTGAAGCATGCCATTGGGCCATTGGGGCACTTAGTTCTTTCTTAATTGGTTCACCTTTGACAGTCAAAAAAGACTATTATTGAATATAAAGTAACCTACTTAACCACAGTTAAATTGTATAACAAAATAATGATGCTGAATGTTATTCTTACCATTGTAAATCTATAGTTTGAGCTAGATGTTGTACTTGAAGTATGATATCATCAATAATCAAGAAGTGAATAGAACTCCGAAATTGATGCATCCTGATTTCATTGATGCAAAACGCTCACTCCACATGAACGATTTTGTTTTTTACCTCAATTTCTTGTGGATGAACATGTCAGTTTTCACAATAACATGGCATTTGAATTGATGTGTGTTCAAAGCCCTAATAATACGAGTTTTAAGTGAATGTATGAACCGGCGAGTGACGGAACATGAAAAAGTCCCCTACAAACAACCTTACATGTGTGAGAACTAAGAAAGATAAATTCAACATACGGATTACTAAATAGGAACACGTTTTAATCACCAACAATAATTTTGACTTTAAAAAGAAGGGACAAAATCTAATGGCAAAGAAAGCAAATGGGAGTGCTCAAAAATGGTTAAATAAGAATATTGAAACGAGTCATAATTAAATGGGTGGGCCTTGATAGGTAGCAAAATTTGACCTTGTTATATATAAACATGTGTGTGGCGGTGTGGCCATACCATTTATACCTGGATCCACTTGTGACACGACCCTGGTCCAACTATATTTGTGGGGTCTGTGACTCTTTCTAAAAGCTTATTACAAACTTGGTTTGAAGTTTGGGCTTGGATTGCTTTTTTGGGTAATTGAGGTACAACCCCCAATAGGTTGGGTTAGGCCCAACTTTAATGTGTTTTTTGAACTTGAATTTAGGCGTAAACAAATTTAGCAAATGTTATTAAGGACCAGGTAAGAAGCTAGGACGACTGTCTACTGTACATTATCAACTATCAATTTGTTCTTACTTTTAGTTAGTTTGTTGTAGTTGTTTATCATCAAGTCTGTTTTTTTTTTTTTTTTTTTTTTTACCAAACAATCAAATAACCAATGTGAAATTAATTACTTCCAGTCTACCGGTTACTTTGAGAATAAAGTGATTAATTACTTCAGCGTCTATCGTTCATGATCAGCCATTTTTCAACTTAGGAGGTTGTAATAATTAGTCAAAGTATAGGATCAAAAGGTGTTAAGGGGAAGCACTTAATTTGTAGTTTTCAATTTTAGACTAATTAATACTTGTTACAAGCTATAAAATGTAGACTCGAACCGGATAAATAATTATAACTACGTCTCGAGGTGTTGTAATTTCAAATCCTTTTCGACAAGTGTTTACAGTAACGAAACTATAACTGGCTATAAATAAAACGATTAGATCATGATTGTTACTTTATTGCCTATGCAAACTATTGGAAAATGATTGCACATGGTGATTAGAGCAAGCATCAACATCTGTTTTTTATATTAACCTCATAATTACAAATACTTTGATAAAGCTGAAAGATAGACGCTGAATAATCTTTTGGTGTACAAGATCCTGAGAACCTGATGTATTGGAAAAGAAACGATACGATTCTTGTTTATGAGATCATGGAATCCGTACTTTTAGAAAAGAACTAATTTTCAAAGGGTTTGGAGAATGGAATATTATTTTCCCTCCTGGGCCAGAAAGCATACATGGTCCCGGGAGAGAGGGACCGGACAACCCATCATTTGCCTCCGAACCCCGGCCAAGCATATGCATAATGCATCTGGTTTTTAAACTCAACCCACTTTACAAATATAGCCCTGTACGTGCCATTTAATTGTACTTTGATCCTTGTAGATTTTAATTTCAGTTTTTAATTGATGAATTACTCCGTATAATATAATGGTGTTTTGTTAATCGTTGAAATTTCTCTACTCAGCCAAGCAATGAGTTAGCTACTAGGTCAAAATGGATCACAAGAGTTTTGTACCCACTTTGATAATTAAATGAAAATGGGCAATGCGACAAAATGGATCCCAACTGAGTTGGATTAACTATTTGGACCCAACTTAATTTTTTAATTATCAATCTGTAATTTTACCACTAGTAACTTACTTCCGCTTTGCAACGGTAATTAGTGAGAATAAAGCAACATCAATGGACGCACTTGAGACCTGGCTCACGTGGTTGAGCAATCAGGCATTTATGCTGCAGGTACAGGGTTCAAACCCTATTCGGTGCATGAAAATCCCTTGGGCCTTTGGGCTCCGGGGTGAGGAGTTTTACCCACTTCGGCAACCGGATCTGTCGGCACTTGGGCCGGGGACGAAGCTGGGCTTTCTTCTCGAGGGTGTATTATGGTGAGATGATCGGGTGGGCCTAAGTGGCCCGTCAGTGATTCCAAACTGCCTTTCAAAAAAAAAAACATCAATGGACAACAATAGCTAGCGCTAGTATGTATGTAAGAGATAATGATAGTTATTAGCAGGGGCGGACACATGTTATAGTCAGCGGTGGCACGTGACATCGGTCAATTAAACTGACTTCGTGTAAATTTAGTTGAAAAGTTATTAATTTTTTACAAGTGCTACCATTAATATTTATGCGGTCTACCTCATGTTTAAATAAACTTAGTAAACTACCAAGTTGAGGGAGCTTCAAAATTTTTGTGACACCGGTGACTAAATTTTCTGGGTCCGCCTCTGGTTATTAGTGTTGGTTCCAATTTCGTAAATCGATATAGGTGGAAAACGGTAGTGATATTGTACAACAATAAACAATAAATATCTAACCGTTAATTAAATAATAACATACTTAATCCTATTTTTATGTGACTAAAATACTAAGATACCCTTCTATATTTATAATATACATTATACACCCTCCTATATATACAATATAAATCCTTTGTTTTTTTAATTGTAGATCACTCCTCCAAATATTATGAAAAAAACTTTAATTTAATAACTAATTCATTATTTCCTGCACAATTCAAAGTCTCTCTTCAACTTTCTTTAAAATTTTTCCCAAAAAAAACTCCAAGACGTTATTTTCTAATTCCAATAAAGTTTTGGTTTCATTCCGTTACACAGTGATCTAATCGTCTTTTCTTAAAATCTTTTATTAATTTCTAATCCGTTGGCGGGTCGCGGACGGGTGATTCAGACAGTGAATATTTAAACAGTTTTTTGGTAACAAGTTATTTGATCTACTAATGAAATCCATAAACACATTCGCTATACATATACTTATATTATTTGAATTATATATTAATTTTGATTCATATGCTAAGAAGACGGGACTAATTGACCGTTAACGTACATTGATAATGTAACTTAATTCGAACATACATATATATGAAGTGATTTAAATATTTCAATAAACGATTCCACGAATTTCGCGGGTTCTAAACTAAAAGTAGTAATAATAATTACTATAATAATAATAATAATAATAATAATAATAATAATAATAATAATAATATATACTGTAATATATAATAGTAGCCTATTTTTTAAGGATTAATAATGGTTTAATATCTAAAGTTTATCTTTTATAATGATTTTGCCATTTAAAGTTAATCTAGTTTAATCATTCAACTTTCAAAAATTTAATGATTTAACCCTTCAAATGGTTAAACCAATAAGTCAATGCAAATTTTATTGATTAAATAATTAAAAAAAATTGAAGTGATTAAAACGAAATAAAAGTGAAATTTTAAAGATTAAAACATTATTAACCTTATTTTTAACTTTATGATTTAGTATTATTATGGCTTTTACTTTATAGATTCCAAAAGGCCAACTATGATACCGGGAGGCACGTCCTTTGGGATTTACCTTCACCGGCTTCTACATATTTAATTTTTTTATTCTTTATTTTTAATATAGAATGACAATGACAATTAGCTCACGCATACACGTTTTTATTGTATACAAACAAAATGAAGATTAATAAATTATAGCATTATACGGCTATGTTTGGCGAGGAGCTTTTAGGAGCTTTAGCTTTTAATATTAAAAATAAAAGCTCTAAAAATAATAAAAGCCTTGTTTGGTGTGTAGTAGATGTAACATTTAATTTAAATGAAAAGCTCCAAATTGAAAAGCTGGTGTGTAGTAGCTGTAGCTTTTAATATAAATGAAAAGCTCCTTTTAAGTTATTTTATACTTCAAAGTTACAGCTACAGTTAGTTTGACAAACAATTTTACAGAAACAAAGTTACAGCTTACAGCTTGAACTTACAGCTACAGCCTACAGCTACAGCTTACAGCTACAACCTACAGCTAGTTTTGTCAAACATACCCTACAGCTCGTTTTGAAGCTTTTAAGTCAAAGGGTATTATATTGGGGATCATTTCATATTCAATCATATATAGTAATATAATATAATATAATTAAAATATTTAAATTTAATGTTAACATAACTGTAAGACATATTATGGCCTACAATTTTTTCTTGTGAGAAAACATGACATTCCACTTATTAAATTAGTGTTTATTAAGATGTTGAAAGATTGCTTATTTATGTCGTAAAATCACTTCCATCCGTGATTAAAACTGACTGAAACCGACTGAGTTTCATCAGCGTCACGTCAGTTTTTTCAAAAAATGACAGACCATTGTCATCAGTGTTCCGTCACTTCATTTTTTTCTGAGGCCCACCGACTAATTAAATAATTAAAACACAATAATTAAAATAAAACACATTTCATTAAAATAAAACATTACAATTAAATTTAAAAAGGTACAATAATAATAAAAAAACATTACAATAATTAAAATAAAAACACTAGAATTTATAAAAAAGTAATCTAATCCAAGCTCGATTCATCGGCTTCGTTCGCGTCTTCGTTCGAGTCCCCTCATCCATACCTGTCTTGATAGAGTGTTACCACTTTTTTCGAGCGCTTATGATCATTTTGAGTTCTTTTTTAGAAGCACACTTTAGAATTTTTTTACAAAGAAACTCAACGCTAAATAAGCCGTTTTTTTCATATTGTTTTCGGTAATCGTTGCTATTCTTTTTGTTGCAATAGGGCGGTATTCTTAACGGCTTCAAGGGTTTCAAGTTTTTCGGAATGAACACTTTTTGAAGACGAACCGGCTTCCGATGAAGCCATACATTTTCCCGACTTTCGACCCGGTGGACGACGTATCTGGTCGTCTTGGAACAACCTTTTCATGTTTGCAACTTTGCATCCACAGACGTATTGATTGGGCCGTTTTTCGTGTCAAGATCGGTGGCTTCCGGTTGGAACGTATCTTCGTTACCCATTACACCCGGCTCGACAAAGAATTTTGGGTAACGTTTTAGAACATTCAAACATGATTCGTAAATTAATTTACGATTGCCCATTTGTTGCCTAAAACCATTTAGGGTAACATTTAAAACGTCTTCGTCATTGGCACCGCTTTGAGGGCAAATCTTAGAATAGTGTTTGTAGAGGGCTTGGAATATTTTTGTGTCGTGCGAAATCTCGTTCCACTTTCCCGTAGGTTGATTAAGGTTATGTTTTAGTGGCACACAAGAATTGTAACCGTGTTGAACTTTATTCCAAAAAGACTTGTTTGATTGAGACTTTCCTTGAACGTCATTTTAGGAACAATGTATCCACAGTTATGCTAAAATTCTAGCCTCCTCATCCGACCACCAAATTTGAACCATTTTACCCTTTTTGGCTTCGAGTTAGGTCTCGGGTTCAGGTTGGGCCTCGTCCGAACTTTATTCTAACGTTTTGGGTACGGTGAAATTAGTTTGTTGGTAATTGGGATTGGGTGTGTTTGGAGAATAATGTGAAAATTGATAATCCAGGTTGGATGTATTTTGTGAAATTTGTGGGTGTGGTGGTAACCATTGTGTGTTTTGCGAAAATTGTGTGGTTGGTGAAAAATGTGGGCTTTGGTACCACCCTTGAAATTGATAACTGTTTCTCGGGTCGTCGTGTGCAAGTTGATAGGGGTTTGCAATGGATGTGAAATTCCCAAAACCCGTAGATTGAGACGTGGATTGGTATTTTGTTTGAGCGGATGCCGAACCCGTTGGTGAGTTTGGGTTTGGTAACTGATTGTTCAACAAATTTTACCACATGATATCGCTCATTTTGTCTATATAAATCTTTCGCGATATCATTGTTTTGCATTTGTATTTGAGTAAATTTCGAGAACTTTCGATACTTATTTTGTTTGGAAATTTATCTCAGGGTTTAAACGCAGAAAAGCATGCAAGTGTGGAGTTTGGGCTGAATCTGGAGCTAGTGTGGATTCGGAGATGGATGGCCTGAAAGAAGCCCATACCCGTCCGGGTATGGAGGCACACCCGTCCGGGTGAGATCATTAACCCGATCGGGTCAAATTACACGATCGGGTGGTGTAGTGCAAAAGCGAGTCAGCAACGGGCCTATGTTGAAGCTGAAGTTTTAGTGTTGCTACCCGTCCGGGTATATCTACCCACCCGATCGGGTATGGCAGCTCACCCGACCAGGTATGCTTCCTCACCCGATCGGGTAATTTGGCGGAGCACTGTGCATCTTCTTCAGACTGGATAAAAGACCTGCGGGACCAGTGGTTCTTAAGTGCATGTGCAGCAGCCTGTGGAGAAGCAATTAATTCCTTCAACCCCTTTTTGATCCATGATTTCCCTCCTTCATTTTACCCCAAGGTTTGAAGCTTTTGTAATGGGTTTTAAAAACCCTAACATATCATCAGAAAGGGCATTGAAGAGAGATACACACCAACTTTTGATTCTGGGTTTCTCTCCAACAAAAAAAACCACGACCCAAACTCTTTGTTCCACTCATTTTTCCTACTTCATTTCACAAAGATTACCACTTACTTCACTTGTTTTGCTTGTATTTCACTTGGAAATTTGTGGAGAAGAACATCAAACAACAATACTTCATCAACAATTTTAATAATAAAATTATGAATGTACTAATTAATAACAAACCGATGGGAGTTATTAATAATAACAAACCCTAACAACAAACACTAAGGGCGTCATCGGTGTCGATTCTGTCGGATGGAACCGACGCCACCCAATGGGAGTGGTCTAATAATAACAAACCCTAACAACAAACACTAAGGGCGTGTTTGTTTCACGGAATTCCTCGGAATTCGTCGAAATTGGAATTCGAATTCCTTCACGATCTTGTTTGGTTGGTTAAAATGATGGAATTGTAATTTGTCAAATTCCTTCAAATTCCCTCAATCACATGAATTCAACATTCCATCCATACATTGATGGAAAGTTTGAAATCTAAAGGAATGTTTAACATTTTTACTAAAAAATCCTTCAATCCTTAAATAAACGTACAATCTTCTTCTTTGACCTTTTTATATGTATATCATCTCTCTCAGTTCACTCGTAACGCCTACCAACCGCCGGTCACCTCCGACGACCCAGCCGGTACCCTTCCTATAACACCCCTCGTTTCAGACAACGATTATAATAATAACTGCGACTCGGAAGCGTATATTTAAAACATAATATCAATGTACTCTAAATATCAATAAACTTTTTCAAATTAAATACATGACATTTCAACAAACTAGGTGTTATATAATTCAAAACATCTCTTTAGTTATCAAAATAACATCAGAGTAACAGCCTGTCAAACATTCCTTTAATTCAAACACTTCCTGCCCTGCCTAATAAGTCCCATCTATTTTATCCTGCAGGAAGAACTGTGGTGGGGTTAGCATAAAGCTAAGTGAATGAAACTATAAACAACAGTCCAACTTAGCATAATAATCTGTTTACATCAAATAACCATAAACAGAAAATCAATCAGCCAATCATTCAATCAAGTAACTTCCAATCAAGCGTTATCAATCGTCATGAGGACCGGTGGCTCCTGAGACACCCTAATACCGGTTTGGTACTCAAGGAGCTCTTATCAATCATCTGCATTGGCCTATACAGAATTACCGATGACCAGTTGTTAATCACACACGACCTAGATCTCTGAACCAACTTTTCAAGTTCCAAGATCTCCTGTCGTCTACAATAACAACCAAGTCCAACCGTCAAATCAAGTTGACCTCAGAATCTTACATACTAGCTCAAACTAGGGATGGCAATGGGTCGGGTTCGGGTCGGGTTTTAATGAACCCGTACCCAAACCGATTTAGAATATGCATACCAAATCCAACCCAATAGCTAGCGGGTACCCATTTAATATTACCCATCGGTTTTTCGGGTTTCCCGACGGGTATCGGTTATCCCCGTTTGACTATTCCGCATATAAAATAGCAAGTATGGCGATTATAAATGATGTCTTAAAACGGAAACGTGACAAAACATAAGAAGCAAACCAAGATACCCTAAATAATAGAATGGTTGTTCAAACTGGTCATAATACAAACAATTACATGTTTTTGAAAGTACAAAATTCAAATGTCATGATCATTCAAATTCAAAGAAATAGATGCAAAATATATAGATAATATGATCATTCTTAATCTTTAATTTTCATCCACAAATTAATTATGCTTTAATTATATTATATATATTATAGATTACATATAATTAAGAATAACAATTATGCGGATACGGGTACGGGTAATTGGGTATGGGTACGGGTACGGGTAATCGGGGCGGGTATTACTAAAACCCGTACCCAAACCCAAACCCGCGAAGAAAGAAAAACTTGTACCCAAACCCGTATCCAAACCCATCTACCCATACGGGTACGGGTATTAATTGGGTCGGGTTCGGTTTTCCCCATCGGGTTCGGATGTTTTTGCCATCCCTAGCTCAAACAGCTAAGTAAGCAAACAACCAAACTAACATGGCAAGATATCTTAAACCAAAACATTATATCAAAGTAATACGACAAATTACTTGCTGTAATCAAATCATTACAACTAAATCACACTGAGGTTACAGATCCACTCACCGACTTCCTCAGTCATCCACTCAGTAGTCTAATATCACTGAGTCTTCTGTGTATCTGAAAACATCACAGATTAACACAAGTTAGTAACTTGTCTCAACTGATAATACTTAGGTAATTAATATCGTTACACAATCATAACATAATTACATGTATCAGGTGATCCCTAAGATCACAGCAAACAAAAGTTCAATTCGGAACATAATCAAAAAGTCCCGAAATAAGGTTCAAAACTGTAAAATTCCATTTTCGACCCCTAAACGACCCCGAATGGCCAAAAACCACCTAGACTCTTAGAATAGAGCTTTGATCAGTGGGCCGTTTTCGAGTGAACATGTAAATTTCAACCCAATCCAAGTTAATAAATTTGTCACTCAGTCGCGACCCTGAAAAGACTTACGCACTTTTAAAATTTACAACCCAACTTTTACCATAGGATCCGCCGGATCCTCACATAGTCATTTGAATCCGCCGGATTCCCTAATTTTCACCTGAATCCGCCGGATTCCCTTGAATCCGACCGGATTCCCTAATTTTTACTCGAATCCGCCGGATTCAATTGAATCCGCCGGATTCCCTCTTCGTCCCTGTAACCTGCGATCTGTTCAAAACCCTAACCCACGGGTTTTATAACCAAATCACCAAAACTCGATTTCAATCAACCTTATACTACTAAAAACTTCAGGTAATCATCATGTAACACTTATAACATGATTCTAACATCTAATTTTCTCAAATCATCAATTTCCCAATTTCAATCAAATTTAGTTAAATTCAAACTTACCTCTAAATTGAAGAACGCTGAATTGATAGATTATGATTAAACGTGAATCAATCGCAGCTCCAAATTCGTTTTCAATTTGGTTTCTAAGTTTTCTTTTGGATTGATTAAGGTTTTGAGGGGTTTTGAAGTTCATAATGAACTTTCCTAAAATGGAAAGTTAAATATATAGTCGGTTCACAAACCGCCTTCAATTATACGGGTATAATTTAATACCCCATCTCAATCTATTGTCTGGAACTCGAAAACCATTTGCGAGTCCAAACATTTTATTACACCGTCAACTATATTAATTTACAACAATTAATAATTCACTTATCACATTGGAATATTTAACTCCTATTCCACTTATTTCAACTAATTCAGACAATATTATTTCCAAACACATTTAAATACTTATTTAAATCAAGAAATAATATAAAACAACTAGGTCCATTTCGAGGATGTTACACTTCCGGCCTCCTCCTCCACAATCGCACCAGCCTCCATCCTTTTACATACCACCACCATCGCAACAAGTTATACATCGTTAAAGCAACACTCACCTGCGATTTCAATTATTTGTTCTTACTTCTCATCTTTAATTTTTGTTTCTAGGGTTTTTTGTGTTCAAGATCTTCTGATTGTCTATTGCGATTTGACTGTGATTCATGTGGATGTTCATGGTTGAGATTTGATTCATGTGGATCTTCATGGGTTTCTAGGGTTTTTTCATGGTTAAGATTTGAGATATGATAATTATTAGGTGGGGGTTGTTTACAACGGGATATGCAGGTTATTTCTAAGATTTTTTTTTTTATTTATTTTTATTTTTTATAGTGAATCCAATTGAAAAAGTGGCGACTGATGATGATGAGTCGGTGGTAGGTGGAGTTGCTTCATGCTCTGGTAGTTTACATAATCCAAACAAATATTTTATCTTGAAGAAATAAATATGATAATTATCTTGAAGAATATAAAGAACACAATCCAAACAAATATTTTATTTCAATGCAAAAATATGAAATCGGTGTAACTTTAATGAAGTTTACAATACTTTTCAAGTTATATAAAAAAAGTTTAATTGAAAAGGTTTATTAATTTAATAATGGTTATAAAAATGTAAAAGGGTAAATATGTCATTTATTATCAATTACATTTGAGTTCCTTCGATAAATTTACAAACCAAACAAGATTAAGAAAAATGAAAGATTCCATTCCTTTACATTCCAATTCCCTCAAATTCCAATTCCTTTCTCAAATTCCAATTCCTTCAAAAACATTATGCGAAACAAACGGACCCTAAATAAGCAATAAAACTCTCTTACAAGTTACCAGTCATCACATTGAACTTCCAACTGAAGTTATTTACAAATTTATCTACATCGATTGCAAATCTTTCACCAACTCTAAATATTCCCGAGAACTTACGGGTGTCTGTGGGCTTATTTGTAACTTATTACTTATTATAACTAAACAAGTTCAAGATTTATAACTTTGTTTGAAAAATAAAATAATTATTTATTGCTCCGTATAGATAAAAAAGGAAGAGCATTCAATATATTTTACTCATATGGACATCAAGATAATAAACGTTGCATATGGAATGATTTCCAAATGATTTAGCTAACACAAGGTTATGTAAACGATCGATTATAATTCCACAACTAATAAAATTATAGAAATAGAAACCTTCTTCAAGATTAAATAATTTATTTATTTCATATGTAAAATAAAGACAAAATTACACGGATCGTCCCTGTTGTTTGCATAAAATTACACTGGTCGTCCATGCAAGTTTTTTTTGACACTGATAATCCCTGTGGTTGCACGTTATTTCACTGGCAGTCCTTATCACTAACGGGCGTTAGCCAACACCGTTAAAACTCGTCACGTGTATGGCATATGAGGGTATTTCAGTAATTTTACGCAGACAAAATTACACGGGTCATCCCTGTGGTTTGCAAAAAATTACACTGGTCGTCCCTTCAAGTTCTTTTTGACACTGATCATCCCTGTGGTTGCACGTTATTTCACTGGCAGTCCCTATCACTAACGGGCGTTAGCCAACACCGTTAAAACTTGTCACGTGCACGGCATGTGAGGGTATTTTGGTAATTTCACGCACCCTTTTCCAATTAATACCCCCATCTACCACCATCTTCAACACAAAATCGTGAAGGCAGCTTTTCACTGTCGGTTTCGTTCGCAAGGCTTTTACTCCTCTTCGCCGATGATTTAACCTAATGTTTTCACAAAACTATAGCTCAATTACTCAAAATTAAAACAAAAAAACAGCCATTAGGGCTTGAATTCCCCAACAAATTATCCGTTTCCATAGAGGAAAACACCGATTTTACTAAATTACAGTCATTAGGGCTTGAATTCCCTAACGAATTGTCACCTTCCATACAAGAAAACACCGATTTTATCAAATTATAGTTACTAGGGCTCGAAATTGGGAACACACTCGGTGCGGTATCTTCAGGTGAGTGTAACAGCTTAACGGCTCGATTCGTCTGAAGTTCTAACAAATGACATCAAACTTTGCACTTCATCTTCGTAAAATTGAAAAGTTTTCATAACTGTTTCTTCACGTTTCCATATGAAAATATTTAGATGGAATGAACGCTAGATACATACATGTATTTGCATGTATAGTGAACTGATATTAGTATTATTTGGTATATGGGGTATTAATTGGAAGAGGGTGCGTGAAATTACCAAAATACCCTCACATGCCGTGCACATGACGAGTTTTAACGGTGTTGGCTAACGCCCGTTAGTAATAGGGACTGCCAGTGAAATAACGTGCAACCACATGGATGATAAGTGTCAAAAAAAACTTGCAGGGACGACCACTGTAATTTTTTGCAAACCACAGGGACGACCTGTGTAATTTGTCTGCATGAAATTACGGAAATACCCTCACAGGCCGTGTACGTGACGAGTTTTAACGGTGTTGGCTAACGCCCGTTAGTGATAGGGACTGCCAGTGAAATAACGTGCAACCACAAGGATGATCAGTGTCAAAAAAAACTTGCAGGGACGACCATTGTAATTTTATGCAAACCACAGGGACGATCCGTGTAATTTTGTCTAAAATAAAATCTCTCTTGCATAATTAGAAACCGACAATTTAATTGAATTTACAGATTTACTTAATTACTAACAGTGATTTATTAAGGTAGGTTAGAAATATTAATTGTGAAAGCACCCCAAACATCATGGTGGGTCTCACAACCCTCATTCTTTCTTTCCTTTCTTGTTTTTTTGATACCAAATTCCCAAATCCAACTATGACTTCTTCTTTATGATTATGATCGCCACATCTTATTTGGCAACACGACACTAAATTTCCGATTACTGCAAAATTTATTTGATCACGTAATTTTCGATAAATTCCCTTTGCCGATATTTGTATTTTTCCGAAAATTTCTCAAACCCCATCTCTAAATTCACATTAATTCTCCAAAAGATTCCAACTTTTCGGAAAATTACATTTGGGTATTGAATCTTTTTTATATTTAGGGCAAATCAGGGCAAATCCGAAGAGGGTTTGGTTTCAATTCTTTCCAAAAATTGGGAATTCTTGAAGTCTTTCAGTTTTGGGTAAATTGGGAACTGGGTTTGTGTTAATTTTACTCATTAGTGTCAGTATTGGAAGAAAGATTTGATTCGTATACTTCATCCGTCTATTATTATAATTTATAATTTATATATTATTATGTAAGTAATATTTATAGATTTAGGGGAAATAATTGGTAAGGATTCTGATTGATACCACTGTTTGATCATGTCATTGCCATGTTCCATTTTTTCAACAACTGAAATTAGGTCACTTTTAGCTGTTGTAACAAATAATGCAGAACAAATTAAGTATCCCTTTCATTGAATATTTGTAGTAATTTTTGTTAAAGAAGAAACAACATGAGGTTTTTTAGCCTTATGGGGAATTCATTTGGGTGCTCAGCATCTGGTGAACGCCTTGTTTCAGCTGCAAGAGATGGTGATGTTCAAGAAGCTAAAGCTTTACTTGAATACAACCCTAGACTTGCTCGATATTCAACTTTTGGTGTTCGGAATTCGCCCCTTCATTACTCTGCAGCTCAAGGCCATCATGAGGTATCATATTTCTTCATTCCTTCTAATCATGATTAAACATATTGAATTGTTATTGTTGTTGTTGTTGTTAGATCGTTTCTCTGTTGATTGAATCTGGAGTTGATATCAATCTCAGGAACTATCGTGGGCAGGTTAGGATATATACATTGATCTTTTCTACAAAGATACTTAATAATTGTAAAGGTTGCATATTTATATGATATGTTTCTCCTTGAATAGACTGCTTTGATGCAAGCTTGTCAATATGGTCACTGGGAGGTTGTTCTGACTCTGGTTCTATACAAAGCAAATGTATGCATTCACTTTTTAATAATACCAATAATAATATCACAATATACTTTGGGAACAAATGTTTCCTTCGCTAATTAGTATTGTTGAATTAGATCCACAAAGCTGATTATCTGAATGGAGGTACTGCATTGCACTTGGCTGCACTTAATGGAAATTCAAGATGCATTCGGATCCTTTTGGCTGATTACGTTCCTAGTGTCTCTAATTTTTACGAAGTTGTTAATAAAAGATCAAGAATTGAAGAGTTTGTCTCGGAATTGGATGAAGGGTATGGTTCAAGAATTTTTTAATTAGTCATTCAACTACTTTTTAGTATATGATATTTTTTTAATCTTGAAATTTGTTTATGAATAGATCACTTTATGAAACGATCAATAGACCTGCCGATGGAGGTGTGACCGCTCTTCATATGGCTGCATTAAATGGACATTTTGATAGTTTACAGTTACTCATTGATTTGGGGGCTTCTGTTGATGAAGTCACCGTGGAAGACGGCACTACGATTGACTTGATTGGTAACTTTATAATCTTCTAATATAAGCACCAATATTATAAGTACTTATTATGAGTTTGTTGTTATATTAAAGGAAAATGTTGTTTTACAGGTGCAGGCAGCACACCCCTTCATTACGCTTCCTGTGGTGGAAATGCACAATGTTGTCAAGTATGTATTTTGGTCTTTGAAAATGAGTTTCTTAATGCCTCAAGATAGTTGACTTCGTCTTTGACTGATGTATTGTTACGTGTTTTTGTATGCTTCAGATTCTGATTGCTAGCGGAGCTAGTGTAGATGCTGAAAATGCTAAAGGGTATGAGTTTCATTTACCAATTCGATTGTTTATATTATTTTTTGCAACATTTAATCAATTTTCTAAAGTTTTGACTTTTTAAATATCAAAAGATGGACCCCTTTAGACGTTGCTCGTTCATGGCATAGAGACTGGCTTGAGGAAGTCTTGATTGCACAGTCGCAAGTCGAGGCACAGGCTTCTTCACCTCACTTGTGTCTTCCTCTTATGAGTGTTGTCAAGATTGCAAGGTAATTCAGTTATAAAGTTCCTTGATTTGTAAGTGTTAAATTTTGCTTTCGTGTAGCTGATATCAAATTCAACTTTGATCTCATTTTTATTGTTTGATGCACAGGGAGTGTGGATGGAGCGATGATACACTTTCGAATTGTGCTGATCCTTGCGCTGTTTGTCTGGAAAACAAGTGTGCCATTGCTGCAGAAGGTAAATGCATACCTCATATCATTATCTTTTTGCCGAATAACGAATGTTTGATCTAAATTTCAATACTATCTTCCATGGGAATTTTCAACCAACTTTGATTATGAATTGACCATTTTGGTTCGTGATCTAAAATGACTTTTTAGTGCCACATTAAAATATATAAATAACTCGGAACATGTAAACGGCTTGAAAGTCATAACCAAAGTTCATTTTTAGTGGATGCAACCTAATTTTCTTTTTAAAAAGATTTAGAAAATCGTTGTATTGATAGTATCTTGAATCATATAAGCATTTTAATTGTTTGAAAATGGACAAAAAAGTGCTTGCATGTTAACCCAGCCCGGTTCCTGTCCCATTCAGACCCATACTTTAAATGTCCTGTTCAAGTGGAACGTGTTACCAGACCTGGCACCTCTGGACCTCTAGTATCTTCATTTACAATGAATCTTAATCTGAGATAAACTACAGGTTGTTTTCATGAATTTTGCACGCGATGTGCATTATATCTTTGTTCCACGAGTAGCGCCTCTGGTGCAGCCCAAGGGCCGCCAGGTTCCATCCCGTGTCCTCTATGCCGTCAAGGCATAGTCTCATTCAAGAAGCTTCCGGGCACCAGGCCACTTCTTGGGATGTCACGAACTAGCTTACCACTATCATTTTTCACGTGTGCTACTTTAGTTGAAGATACTGATAACATTTCACTCGATACAACTCCCTTGTGCAAGCCTGATTTCCCGTCGCCCCTTAGATCTTTGAGTTGCCAAAGGTTTCCTTCAATGAAACTAAGCTCGAGCCTCTGCATGGGAGCCTCAGACACAAGCCCGTCGTTGAGCCGATCGTCGGTTGATGGTGGACGGTATGCGCGATCGAGTTTTCGGAGGTCGAGTTCGCATTCGGAGAGTAGAAGATCATGGTTATGTTCATTGAATCAGTCAGTAGAAACTGCTGGTGGATTCTAAAAGTGAAAAAGAAAGTAAAGAAACATTAACATACATCTCTTTTTTTTTTTGCTTTAAATCTTGATTTTGAATGAAGGGTTTGAGCTTTTGGTTTTTGTCTTAATGAAGAAGTAGCAAAATTTCAAAAAATGAAGATTGTTGTTTTGATGTCGATATTCTGTTATTGGGTGAATCTCCAATTGAAATTTACCTATTCATGGTTTTCTATTATGTAACTTAATGTATTTACTTCTGGTTAATGGTTAATTATTCACTTTATCAAGTTTTGAATTGTTTATTATATTCAAAGGTGTACGTTAAATTGTTAATTGATTGATGTTAGAAAACTTAGAACTGACTGGATCAAGTCCGTGCCTATTATCAAGTCTATATACGGAATCCACGCCTTTCACAGAACCCAGTTATATTATCAAGTCCTGAGTTTTTTATCAGAAGAACAGAAAAGAAAATGAAATAAAATGCTAGAAAAGAAGAGAGGAGAAAACATAATTTTGAAATTTTGTGTTTCGGAGTTGAAAAGAAAAGGAAATAACTTTATTTTGTGTTTTAAAGTTACCCAGAATTGGATAGACGTGTCACTTTATAACTATTATCGGCTTCTTCTCACTTTTTTTTAACGACAAGGGAATTGTATAATACAAATTTCTTTGTGTTTCACACACGTATGCGGATATAGTCAATATTTCGAAAACAATCATTTATTATCAAGAAACAAACATGTTAGCAATTACTGGAAAAATTATTATATTGCATTGAATAATCAATTTTAAGTTTAGTAATCAAATTATTACACTTATGAGCAAACAATGTGTTCATGATTACACAATAAAGATGAAATACAAGATAGATCAATAAACCAACAGTGAAGATCATTTTAGTTGTCGTGATAAGGAAGTGAATATTTGGTGAAGGAGGTCGAAAGTGATAGCATATGATTAATAGTCCATGTCCACATCTTGTAACTCTCATCGTCGTTCATCATATCCAGTTTAATCATCCCTCGTGTGGTTGTTAAGACGATCAGAAAGCAAGTGTCTCTGTTGTTTTTAGATTTCTGGTACAGTTCCACATGTTGGTCTAACACGACACCTGTGTATGCCAAAACAGAAAGATAACTTAGATTACTAAACTATGTGCAATTGGAAGTACTTATAGTAAGGAGAAACCGTACTTTCTTTTTTGACAGAGAACGCGTTCAGTAGATTAAGCTTCCTTGTTCTGAGAACAACCTGTAGATTGAAAGAAAAACAGTTAGTTAGCTAGTACATTGTGCAACAACAGATTCGTTATACTTACAAGGTGATTAAATGTACACATAAATAAATAAAACTATACACAAAATTTATGTCTTGATTAGTACCTTTGCTTCATGATTCAAGATAACAGATACTGATCTCATCACGCGTCTTCCTGTTCAACAGTGGAAGTCAGACAGTCAGTAAACAAATTTATCATAAATAGAATACAATACTACAAAAAAGGCCTGTTAAATTTTCTTGCCATCTGATGTCTTGATGCTGAGTTGATCCCCTCTTCTTAAAACTAATCGACACTGTTCAAAATCAAACTCGAGATCAGTACTATTTTTTTCAATAGGCAGTATTGGCACATCCCCATTCAACCTGTTCTTGCATCCTGATGATCTTGTTTTGAGCGTTGAAGCTCCACGTAAGGCTTTACACCATGATCAGAACTTAATTAGACTCGTAAAAAATGATTCTCAATTTACACATTCAAACAAGAATTAAACATCATGAATTACATGTTGAAGCTGCAGCAGTGAGAGTTAGAATGTCACTTGCACTTGTTGAGCTCATAGCTGAGCTCATTGCAGTGCTGATTTGATGTTTTTTTGCACCTATTGCTTCTGCAGTTTTTGCACAATGAGCAGCTACCAAAGCTGCTGCAGTTGCTACTGCTGCTTCCTTTGCGTTGTTGCTGGAATTCAAGCCACCACTGTGGTTTGAATTCTCGGCAGCTATGGCTGCTAAAGCAGCAGCAACACCAGCTACTGAGATTGCTGCGTGGACTTCTGCCTTTTGTAGCCTCTCGTTTTCTTTTCTTTTTCGTTTAATCTCTTTTAACCATTTCTTTATAGAGAAATGTGATGATTTAAATGGTGTTATGTTCCATGATTGCTGCAAAAATTATGTGATATTGCGTTAAAACATATCGGATTATAGATTGATTGTTAATTGACATGTTTATTCAAATGGATTGAAGTTTGTACCCATTTTTTTCGGAAGCAGCTGCCGTAATTCAATTCTGGGTGCATTGCTTGCTGCATCCATATCCATGACTGAACAAACATGGAGAAAACTCGTGAGTTTTGATGCAAAATAGATTAAATAGTTGGTGTGAACATTAATGAAACAGTAGGTACATGCAAAACTCGAAAAACTGCCAAAAGTAACTTTTTCTACATAAACATGTTGTCTATGCTTAAGAAAAGTACTCTGCTCTATATTAAACCATGTGTTTCTCTATACAAATTGCTTGCTTCATTTGATAAAACCTATCACATAGTTTCGTATTGCATAAGTTAATTTGGGTAGCCTTTCATTTGTTTGATTCAATAAAAGGAAATAAGTTTTACCTTGACATCATTACTCTTCCATGGGGGTAAGGGCTTTGTTGTATCATCCATCCTTATGCTTTCCAATTTCTGCAAATTTAGTTCCAAAAATAACACCATATCGTATCAATCATATCATATGTATGCATGAGTCTTCATGTTAAAAATGGTCTTACAAGTATTATGGTCTGTGGTTATAGTGCGTACCATAAAATTCGGGGACGTTGATCCATCATCAAAACTAGTGCCGTTGATCGAGAGAACAAGTGCTTGGTTTTGAAACTCAGGTTGTAACGCTTCTTTAACTGCAAAATCACACCATGCTCGTGATAAAAGATCCATCGTCTCAGGATGAGCTTCAGAAAGTGTTGGCACATTATCATAATCCATTTGGATTTTGAAAGGTCTTACTATACTGTAAACTTTATAACGGCTACTTGCTTAAGTTAAGGAGTAAGTGAATAGAATTGAGGTGTACTGATCTTTGAATAGATGGTATATGTATATATATATATATATACATATAATAATACTGATGAACATGTATGCTTAATAAATAGGAATCTTCATTAATTGCCAACATATGGTCCATGTTCCATCTGGAGAAGTGATTAGCATATAACTTTAAGCATATATTATTATAAGAACTCAATCGTGTACAACAAAATAACAACAATAAAGCCTTTTTCTTCATCATTATGATCACTAAGCTTGAAGATAATAAAGTATTGTTTGATCATCAACTTTACATTTACTAATCAAACAGAATGAGAACATGCTGGCAAATGCGTGAAAGACACACAAACGTCAAGCACACATACATAAGTTTTAATCAAGAAGGATTACAAGGTCCCAATCAGTCTACGAAATGTCAAAAATCAATGTTTTGTCGTATGTAAAAGACCTATTGTATATATGCAGTATCTAGTACGTAGTTATTTTTGTTTTTCTAAATTTTTGTACTCCAGATCATATCTGGTGTCCTATGGTTCTGCATCGTCAAGCGACACTAAGATGTCATTATGCTTGACCAAATGAGATACTAAACTTGATTAGGATTACATTGACACAAGTGTGGGTCCAATGAATTTTTGGAAATTTGAACTATAAAATTGAGATAATACCGCAAGTTCTTATATATGCACTTCAATTCTTATAAAATCGTGTGAACTGTAATTTGGGAACAGAAACAGAGCTTATGGTAGGGTTATTGGATAAGTCTCTTGATGCATAGATGAGTTGGGAAAAGAGAAGAAAGAAGCCCATGGGACATATTAAGGGTACACACATGCTAACCACTATGGAAGCATCAAGCACATATAGATAATACTTGGATGAAATCCCAAAAAAGCAAAGCTTTGGCTCCTCTCCTTTTGTAACTTTAAAAAAGATAAGTTTTATGATTATAATAATAATAATAATAACATCTAAACTAAAGGAGGATTGATTCATTGTGACACCTTGGCTTCAGTTCATCTAAAATCCATCACATTATATATTAGTTTCTTCCCTATGTTCCTTTAGATTTACTATATGTTATCCTGAAACAATATATATAGTCGATCGATTGAATTTTGTGATTCGCGTTGAGAAAAGTATGCACATGTGCAAAAACAAATGAACCTGCTTGATCATGTACAGTAATGATGAACTCTTAGATGAAGCATGATGAGGCCGGCACGAAAGATAAGTAGGTGATTATAATTGAAGTTGTGCTTATGATTAGAATAAAACCGTTATGATTAACAAGTAATACTCTTGTCCCATGAAAACTATTATCTTTTGATAAAAAGATGTTATACTTGTTACTTTATGAGCTTTTTCTTTTTAGTTGAGTAACCCTTTTTTCTTCTTGATCGCATCATGGTTGAAGGGGGGTGATCATTGAAATCATGTGACTAATTGCTTTTCTTGCTAACCCTAAAAGCTTAAACTATCGAGTACGTGTGTCTTTAATAACCTAATTAATATATTAAGAGATTAATAATTAACAAAATACTGGAAATGGAAGCTTAATTATTACTAGTATAAAAGTAGTTTGGTACTACTAGTAGTTTATTTATATGCATTGAACAATTAACATTAACACTTTATATATTCCAACAAGTCCACGGTCCACCCATGTACGTTATATCGTTAATTAATGGTTAAAACTTGTGAGGAATTCATGGACCCAAACAAAAAGGCTTATGTAGCCCATATTTGAAAATGGGCCTTGCTATGTCATCTATGATCTATCATCTATCTATAAAAAGCTATACATTCAATATAAAAATGGGCTTAACTAACATGATTATGTAGCAGTTTTATTATTTCTGAAGTTAATTGTACAGATATATGATTTCTTTCTTGAAGGAGTACTGAATAAACTAGCAACATTATATTATGAAGTGAAAATTACATTACAGATATATATAAATGAATTAGGAGTTGATCATAGTAATTAATACTTGCACAAATGTATTGATACTGATTAACCTCACCTCTATAGGAGGTGGATCAGACCAGGCCACCCCAGGGTCAAAACCTTAATTTGGTTTGATGAACTCAGATCTAGTGCAAAGAACCAAGACTAACATGTCACTTTCGTCCATGTGAAACGAAATGATCTGAATTAATTAATTGGTATAGAGCTAATTAAAACACGGGGATCTATATATATAATGAACGATATGATATAGAATTAAAGCACTACAACAAATATCTGAAATGTTAATTAACATAACTTTGATCACTAATCATTGATTAGTGCTTGTCACTGATCAGCTCGGATAGCATGCATACATGCTTTCTGCATAAAGTAGAAGAAAGGAACATGAATTCAAACTCGCAACCTTTTATAGTATTACCATACTTATGTACAAAGATAGCTAGTATACATGTTATCATGTGTCACATCTACTCTTAATCAATCGAACCAAATTAAACCAAATGTCTAGATAGCACCACAAATGTTACATGTCATGGCCATAGAGTCTAGCTAGCGAGCTGCGATAAAGAACCATTATACTTCAATTCATAAGCCTAGCAAAACAAAAGTAGGCAAAAGTAGACCCTGCGCGATTGCCCGAAAAGACCTTATTCTTGCTTAAGAACCATTGCATCTAATTGCTTTAAAATGTGAAGGGTTTTTGATTGGGTCGGGATCGAAGAAGGTAATTAAGGTAACTTCCATTCGTTTATATTTTTATTATTCCGGTTTTCAAAACTTACCAATTAATTAAGGATGAATCGGTAAGGCAACAAAATGTTTTGTATGACCTGTTTAAATTTTTGTGTGAAACCAGCTTTTTCGTGACAAATTAAAACACCTACGTACAGATGCACACGATTTCCTTGAGCTACACTTGTAGTCTTTTCTTGTTTGTTACTCATGATGTCAAGAGAAAGAAGAACGCAAATGAAGCTATTATATATATATATATATATATATATATATATATATATATATATATATATTAACTTAGCATTTAATTCGATCTATTTTAATATGTTACATTGTTGTTGGCATATACAAGATTCGTCATTACATCAACTTGTACCTTAAGAGAAAGTATATAATCCAATGCTTCTCTAATGATGGTGAATTCATCCATTGATTCGCCACCTGGTACAAGTCGTTTTAGCACTCGTGTTCTCTTCGTCACCAATGACTTAGCAATACAAGTAGCATTATCCGATCGACGAGGCTCCATTTTCTTCATTCGTTTACTAACCCCAAAACTCTTTTTCAGAATCTTCTTGCTTCTTATTCTCTTGTGACAACTGACCTTTCGGCGTGCATCCATAAAATTGTTTGATTAAAAGTTTGATAAACTGTTGACAAATATCTTGTTTTCTTCATCTTTTTTTGCCTCGGATATTATAGCTTTACTCCAAGAAGTTGTTGCATTTTTAGCAGAAGCCAAGGCAATGTCTGCAGAAAGCTTTATTTTCTTCTTTCTTTCCAGTAGATTCATTTGATTCTTTGATGATGAATAACATATTTGAAGACCCTGAACCCATTTCTTGATAAATTCTTTTCTGAGTTGGCTAGAATTGTGCATTTTTGTTTCCTGGAAATTAAGATTATATTATTAAATTATTACAAGAATAAGAAGATATTTATAAAACAATATGAAGATTTTACCCTTTGTGCTTAATTGTATTATATATAGAAAACAACAAAAACTTGACATATCCAAAAATGAACATAAGTTTCTTAGATCGAATATATATACCAGGCCATGACCATGCAGCATAAAAGTAATATGAATATGAACTTATATTATATGAATAAAATGATTCATAATTAATCTCTATACGAATACGAATCATATGACAGTACATATTAAGAGCAGTAACTAAACAATATATTATATATACAAATGATCATATGACATACTTGTATATGTTATTATCAATTTAATTAGTATTCAAAGTCGTTCCATATGTGATTTTGTTGATTCACAGAAGCGTAAACTCGAATGACTTGAAAGCATAAAATCCAAGATAACAGATTAAACCGAATTAAGCTTGAATGACTTCAATGCATAAATAATACGGAGTATGTTTCAAGAAAACTATCAATAAATGAATATTTTTTCAAATTCAAGTACATGAAATATGAAGTAAATGAACAAATTAAATTAATCATCAAAAGCAGAAATAATGAAATACTATTGAATGTGTACGTACGTACGTACCTTTAATTTAATATATCATTGAATTGATACAGATTAGTCATGGGAGGTGTGCATTGCGTAAGATCGAGAAGTGAATGTTTGCAGAGTTGTTGAGGGGCCGGGATGGAACTCAGAACAAAAGTGTAGCAGAAGCTGAATGAAGAGAAACAAACTGAGAATAATAACAAAAACTAATGGATTTAAGAAGCATTAATTATTTAATTTTAATTTATTAATTAAAAATTAAATGAAATAAAAAGAAAAGAAAAGATGAAGAAGTGGGGCTTCTACGAAAAGACATTGCACATGCAATCACATGGATATATATATATATATATCCGTGGCCTACCAATCTCCATTAAAACCCTAATTAACAGGGAATACTATACTCTCCGTACGAACTAAATAAAATGTGGCAATCCAGTCTGAATTGTTTAAAATGTGGAATATATATAGTATTATTTATGCATGCTAGTTACCGTTTTCAAGAACCTAATAAAAAGCATGAGAAATAATAATGAGCTTTACCTAAAATGCGGGTAACTTCAATTCATATTCATATCCTTAATTATATATTATGGGTTATGATGTAACGATTAATTCTCTATAGACATAGAGATCATGTGTAAATCCTACTTGCTTTTACAAGATAATAAAAATGCAATTAATCAATTAAGATCAAATTAAGGCAAGGTGACCTTATATTTTAGGTGAAGCCGGAAAACATGGTAATGTGTGAGTGTAGGATAGTAGGATGGTAGCTAGCTAGTATAATAAATGTGGCCCAACACATGAAGAAATTTTTGGCTTTAAGAGAACCCTTAATTCTACCCTCTTCACATGCATGCCAGATTATTTATTTCTTTTAATGGAGCCCCACGTACTATCATATATATATATATGTTTGGATTCTGACTTCTGAGAATAGTAATAATAATATTCTATCATTTTATTTTATGTTATCTCAAATTAATATCCATTTTCATTTAACAACCGATCAATAGAATTTTAGTGAACAGAAATGTCGTTTGATTGATAAATAGAGCAATTAGTATAGATTTTTAAAAGTGTATGCATCATTAAAGTTGACTCTTTAACTGAGAGTCTGAGACGGACAGAATGGGTGATGATATATGTGAGTGTAAAAAAATTAGCCAAACTTCAATTATATAATTATTGACACGCGCTTGCATATTAAATTTGTGAGTACTTTGCCACTTAATCTATCAATAATCTATATGTGTGTCAAATCAAACTACGAAACATAGAAAGTAATGGAAAGGATTTAGGTAGTGCGACAAAGCTACGGAAGTAATGGAATTCGCACTCTTGCCACAATTACGAAAGAAAAAGTGAACATAACACAACATGATCATTAATTAATTAAAATTTTATTTTATATTATTGTACTCCGTATTATTATTATTATTTTTTTATATATGTAAGTTGCTAAGGTTTGATGGGTGCATGTGTACACATGGGTGGGCCTTACTAAAATGTTCCCCTATAAACTTGGAGTTTCTAGCTATAGGGGCATCCTATTTTCGTGCTTCCCTATTATACTCACGTTAGTATAAGACTGATGATGATTAAACGTGTGATAACAAGTAAATCGAAGTTTTCGTTATCTTGTTTAAGCTAGATATATATATATATATATTTAGGTGGAGGTTCAAATGAGAACCCACTAAAAGTTGAGAACCTTGAGACTAGATTACGTGTTTGTTCACATGTGATTAACTTCATTCATATGTGAACATTGAACTCTCAAGGTTCTCAAATTTTAGTTTGGTTCTCATTTGAACACAACCCTATATATATATATATATATATATATATATATATATATATATATATATATAGAGACTTGGGATCCTGTGAGAACAAGGAGATTCCGTGAGAACGGTGAGAACACATCTTAACCATTCATTTTTTAATCAAAAAACCTAATTTTGGAGGTGGCATTTTTGTAAATACTTTGAAGTTTGATTCTGAAGGGTTCACATAAGGATTGCTATGTGAAGTTTAATTTTTTTTGCTTCCCAATAGTTTTAACATGGTGAAATTTTATTTAATTTTTGTTAATCAACATATTTGAAGTAGTGAATTGATATGTATAAAAATTAATCTCTTTAAAAACTAATGTTAACAAAAAAATATTTACTTAATCTCATTAAAACTATGTGAATCTATAAAAATAAAAATTCATAGCATCGTAACCTTATGTTAAAAAAAATATAGTATTAAACTTAACCTCACCAAAATGATGTGAAGCTAAAAAAAAAAAAAGCTTCACGTGAGCAAAATGATGTGAAGTTAAAAAAAAAAAGCTTCATAGGAGCAAAATGATGTGAAGCTAAATAAAAAAAAAGATTCACATGAGCAAAATGATGTGAAGCTTAAAAAAAAAAAAACTTCACATGAGCAAATGATGTGAAGTTAAAAAAAAAGCTTCAAATGAGCAAAAGTGATATGAACCTTCCAAAATCAAACTTCAAAGTATTTACAAAATTGCCACCTCCAAAATCAAGATTTTTGATCAAAAAATGGATGGCTAAGATGTGTTCTCACCGTTCTCACGGAATCCCCTTGTTCTCACCAGAACCAACCCTATATATATATATATATATATATATTGTGATGTACGTGAACTATAATACTTAATGTAATATTGTTCTGGTCAAGTTTGATTAGGTTGTAAATTCTAAAAAGTTAATGTCTTTTAGGACTAGCTTTACTATCTCTATAACGATGATGTTTTAATGACAGACATTATATATCATGCATGGCCTACACACTTTTTCTAAGATTTAGATGATCAAGAAAGACACGAATTAAACATGCCAAATTTGAAGACATCGCGTGATCAAGTCTTAAATATTTTATCCTAAACAATAGTGGTTAACTCGTTTAGTCATCATCTACTACTATCGTTTTCAGGCTGATCACTGATGGTTGGAGCCGAAAAACATCTACTCTGTGTCTCTGTACATAGGAAAGTATTACTCCGATATGGACTATGTACAGGGGCCTGTAGGCCCTATCTCATAACTGCAAGGGCTTTTATGGTTTCTTTTTATTTATTTTATTAATTAATTTATATTTGTATGTAGATTGTGATTCTCTTCCGGACCAAGGCCCGTAAGAGGCCCATATAGCTATAGTCTCGGAACCAATTTTTTTTTTTGAAAGACAGTTTTGAATCACTGACGGATCTAGGCAGGTAATGGTCCACCCGATCATCTCCATAATGCACCATCGAGAAGAAACCCAATTGGAAAAACTCCTCACCACGGAGCCCAAAGGCCCAATGGATTTTCCATGTACCGAGTGGGGGTCGAACCCCCAACCTGTGGCAAATGCCAAGGATGCTCAACCAACTGAGCCAGGTCTCAAGTACGGAACCAAATTACTTTTTCGTCTATAATTCTCTATTTCTTTTATTTTGAATTATATTTATAAAATTATAATAATTATAATTTTTTTTTATTAAATTCGTCATTCCATCCTCAATTATTACTCTAACTATCACGGCTAAAAATATATAACGTCTTAATATGTGGATGATAAGTCAAAACGGTATATGAAGTGTTTTAATCATATACAACTTTATGTTGTTACTTTATATAATGGTGATGATTAGTTCATCGTCATTTTTTATCCGTACATCATTATCTATGCTTTAAGGTGTTGTACTGTACAATTGTGTAAATCATGTTTATTGTATATGGCTAAAAAAATGTGGTGTACGAATCGCTTCTCTTTATATAATCATTTATGTAAAGTGACCTTTTTCCAAGCTAAAAATAATTGTCTGATCATTGTAACCTTTTCGTTTCCAGTAGTTATAATATGCCAAGGTTGCAACAATCTAATGAACAATGCGTATGTTATAGTCTTGGGAAACATAATTTGTAACGATTACTATAACAATTTAAACGTTATATTGAATAACTAATGTGTATATACATGTACAAAACATAAATCATTATGTAGTGAACAAATATATACAAAATACATAAATGGGATATTATATAGCTTTGAAAATTAATATATAAATTGTAGAAGTACATGTCCACCAGTCGCATACTAAATTGTAATTGAGTTGTGTAATTTAAACTAAGAAAAAAAATTTAAAAAGAGATTATGAACTTGATCTATCTATCCATAAAGCTTGTATTCAGATTCAAAATAATCGAAATTAAATTCTCTCATTCTATATGATGATAAAAAAATTTCAAATTAACTATAATGAAAACTATAATGGCATTAAAAGTAAGTTATTCTAACTCAGCTCGTTAAAGTTTATATATTTATTTATTTATTATTTTTTTTAGAAAGAGAGTTAAAGAAACTAGAGTGAAGATTAAAATGAAAAAAAAATTAAAAAATTATATAAATCAAATTTAGAGGGAAATATAGATTAAAGGATTTCATGATTTTGGGCTATAATAAAAAATTATAAGTGTTATCTGTGACACCCGTCAAATTAGGACTAGAAATTATATTACACCCCCTGTTTCAATATAAACAATAATATAATAATTGCGACTCGGAAGCGTATATTTCAAAACATACTATCAATGTTTTACATTACTTAAAATGTCACTAAACTTTTTCAAATCCAAACACATGACATTTCAACCAACTCGGTGTTATATAATTTAAAACATATATTTAGTTATCAAAATAACATCAGAGTAACAGTCTGTCAAACATTCCATCCAGTCCAACAACCTCCTGCCCAATATGTCCCATCTATTTAACCTGCAGGAAGAACTGTGGTGGGGTTAGCATAAAGCTAAGTGAATGAAACTATAAACAACAGCTCAACCTAGCATAACAATCTGTTTACATCAAATAACAATAAACAGGAAATCAATCATTCACTCGACATCCAATCAATGTCAAGCTACACCTATCAATCATTATCATTCATCATGAGGATCGGTGGCTCCTGAGATACCCTAATACCGGTTTGGTACTCCAGGAACTCTTATCCATCATCTGTATTGGCCTATACAGAACTACCGATAACTGGTTGTCAATCACACACGACCTAGATCTCTAAACCGACAATTCAAGTTTCCGAGATCTCCTGTCGTCTACAACAACAACAAGTCCAACCATCAAATCAAGTTGACCTCAAAGTCTTACCTACTAGCACAATCAGCCAAGTAAACAACTAGTTAAACTATCATGGCAAGATATCTCTACAGATGTATCATATCAAAGTAATACTATAAATTACTGGTTGTAAATCAAATCATTACAACTAAATCACACTGAGGTTACAGATCCACTCACCGACTACCTCAGGCCTCCACTCAGTAGTCTTATATCACTGAGCCTTCTCCACATCTGAGAATCAGTAAATCAAATATAAGTTAGTAACCCAGGTCATCAATACTTAACTTATATCAATCAATAATATTAAGAACTTAACATAATCCACATCAAGATTACTAGTTCCTAATTATACACTAATGATTTACAATATAATTATTATCATATATCAACTTGTATTAACTATTGATCACATTACTATTAACAATCAAACAAGAAATGTGATTACAGCCTACCAAGCCGCCGGGTCGGGTTTATACCCGCCGGGTTCCTACAAAACATCACAAGCCGCCGGCTTGCCTAAAGAAGCCGCCGGCTTCTTATCAATCACCACTAGCCGCCGGCTTGACCTACAAAGCCGCCGGCTTCACACCACAAAGAACAAGCCGCCGGCTTCATAACGAAGCCGCCGGCTTCCACCATCGTTCCAGCAGACCTGCGACTGTCCAAACCCTAACTCGAGCCCAAATCACCAAAATCACTTAAAACTCAATTTCTAAGGGTTTTAAACCTCAAATAACTTCATACAAACATCATGTAACAGTTATAACCAGTTTCTAACATCCAATTCTCTCAAATCATCAATTATCCCAAATTTCAATCAAAATCAAATTCTTAAATACTCAAGAACACTTACTGATTGAAGAGCATAATGATGATAATCTAATGGTTATGAAGTTTCACGAGGATCACAACTTCCTGATTTGATTTCCGGATTGATTTGGAGGTTTTCAGAGAGTTTCTGAGAGTTTTGGAATAAAAATGAATAACTTCCTAAAAAGGAAAGTTATATAAATAGAAACTTAAGTCGGTTCCTCAACCGACCTTCTATTATACGGGTATAATTTAATACCCCATCTCAATCTATTGCCTGGAACCCGAAAACCATTTACGAGTCCAAACATTTTATTGCACCGTCAACTATATTAATTTACAACAATTAATAATTTACTTATCACATTGGAATATTCGACTCCTATTCCAATTATTTCAACTATTTCAAACAATATTATTTCCAAACACATTTAAATACATATTTAAATCAAGAAATAATATATAAACAACTAGGTCCATTTCGAGGATGTTACAACTCTCCCCCCCTTAAAGAGATTTCGTCCCCGAAATCTAACCTCAATCAATCTAACTATTGTGATATAATCACATATATCTTAATATACATTTGTCCTCAATAGCAACTTACAACTATACTTAGACTGTTGGAATTCTTTCCACATGCACATATCCAAATGTACATGCTTCTATCTTTTCCTATGCACACATACAGTGCATCCCTCCAACATCTCATAGGAACCAATCATCTATCTAATTCCTTTATCACCAATCAGATAAAAGTTTAAAGCACCCTATCACACTAACCAACAACAATAAGTGAAACCTAACATCACTTACTAGGTCTACACAACCAGAAATTAGCAACATGCTAAAATCTTTAACCTACTCTCACTGTTCATCCCTGTTATAAATACAACAGCAATCACATTATCACAACAGTGGTTATCAAACCACAATGTTCCTAGCAATATTGAAATGAAATTCAACTCACGACTTACAATCAGTCTAATAATAGATAACAATTTCAAATCTCTACTATCAAAGATTTAAAATTCCAATATAGGTCAACTTTTCATCCAAAAGTTTCATACCTATACTCTTGTGAATAACCAATCATATTCACATATCACTACAATCATATGAAATCTTTTACTTAAAAGTACTCCAGATTCATATCACCTAAATAAGTAAAGCAGAGGTCACACTCAGTAGGTAAAACTACAATCAACAAGTACTTTGCTCAATCAACAATAGTACCACAATCAAATATTACCTACATTCAACCAACCTCTACATTGACTTATTTCTGCTTGTAACTCCTTTCATTACAATCTATCAATTGTCAACAACAACAATTTACACAACCAATAATCACAACACTAATGATTATACACTACAGTATACCCATCAATACTTACTATGTATCTCTAAAGTCTAACTAACCATCAAGTTAAAACTTATTTGTTACTTAAACTGGTAAGACATCAATAATATTCTCTTAGCAACCAGTTATTTCAATTCAACTTTACAATCTTGAACTACTAATCACAAGCAATTAGAATTT
The DNA here is from genome assembly GCA_949592205.1 of Helichrysum umbraculigerum. Lineage (NCBI taxonomy): Eukaryota > Viridiplantae > Streptophyta > Magnoliopsida > Asterales > Asteraceae > Helichrysum > Helichrysum umbraculigerum. The sequence goes on along the minus strand of CATIUR010000005.1, from coordinate 11,260,748 downwards.
ATACAACTTTAACCACCCAATCATTCAACACTAGATCTCGTCAATCTAGCAACTAAGTCAGTCTTAATCCACATATTATGATACTACAGGTCAAGCATCACAATATCACATTATCAAAATGTGCTACTTTCCAACACATTTCCAACAAAATCTACATCAAGTTAATCACAATTAACTAACCTCCACATATCTTTTGGCACATTTTAATTCAATCTATTAAAACTTATCATGCCATTTATTATCATGTATACTACACATATATACTTACACAATTTCAGATATTCTCTAAAATGGACACATACACAACAATTCCATTCCATTCTATATACTAGGCCATTCAGACTGTTAAAGTCTTTATCAAGCCTTCTCAATACTACTATTCATCACATATCCATACCACAGGACATGGAACAATCAATAACTCTATGTTTCACTTATATACTTATCAACTAGTATATAACTTAAACGTTTCATTCTAAACTTTCAAGAAAAGTTTGGTGAATACAATCATCACCTATCAATCTCAAGGTTTCTCTTACTTTCTAACACTTACAATTATACACATCAGGTTTTCAGCCCCAAATGTCAAGCAATCATTATTCTTAAACTATCAAAATAATGATCATTACACTTAATTTCATACCTGATTTCTTAAAATATGACCAACTATTCAATTCATATTTCCTCAATTATTAACCAAGGTTAAGCTAAACCTTTAGCACAATTCACTTTCAGATATCCTTTCATATCATTTCTTATTTGGATCTAATCCCAATTTATCACTTCATCACTTACTTCATTTGTATAAAATCAACAAATAACTAAAGAATCCATTCAATTCTTTCAATATCTAAGTAACTCACCATGAGGTACCAATCAACCTATGCAACTAATAATAATAACCTTCAATTATTCTTCATCTCACAGTCTTACCCAATCAAAGCTATCATCATAAGCCTCCTACACTGGTAAGACTTTCTTATTACAATCCTAATCAATGTGATTTAACTTACATCATTCAACAATTTATAACTGTCATATCATTTAATGACTTCATATCTGTATAATTCCTTAACATGTATTCAGTTTAAATATCTAACATCGCCCAACTGAATACTCAATTATACTTAGCACTATTTCAATTACTTAATACTATCCTTAAGTAATTAAATCAAGTTTCACAAACTTAAACAATCCATCTATTTCTTTTGGATCTTACACGACCCGTTTCCACATAATGTGACAAATCTAAAAATTCAATCACATTCCATACAGTCATAACATTTCAATCAATGTTAAACTATTTCAACACAAATAGTTGACTATTTGTCAACTTTGATTTCAATCAATCAATCAATAAAATTCTCTAATTGCTTTTCTCAAGTTTGACTCATTTACAAACCAATCACAAGCAATTAATTTTATACACAACTCTCTATTCATGGTTTGACTTTCAAAGTTAACATGCCATCGATATTAACTCACAACAAACCATTTCATCTTATATGTTCACTTTTAAGCATATATTTTAAATTATTATTTTCAATAATCTTATCAATCCTTCACAAGGACAGGGTCATATTATATCAATCTTGGCTCCATACAAGCCATTTCATATTGTATGTTTACTATCAAACATATACTTCCAATTATTGTATTCAATAATACTAGAAATTTCCTTAAATCAGACAATACTCACATGTCTCAACCTTGGCCTCATACAAGCCAGATACAAATAGTGATTCATTTAAACACTATCAAATTTACCTACAAGTATTCTATCACAATTACTTATTCAATAAAATCAAATTAGTCAATTAAGTGTATCATCAAAACCTCTATCAATGACCATTATTATTTACACTCTCACCTTTACAGTCTAAAGGTCACAGTTCTATCAACTGTTTGTTTTCTTTTCAAAACAACTATTAAACAACTTAGCATACTATCAGGCTCCATTTATTCAAAATCACATTACATTTATTTTATACCAAGTAGCCTCAACAAGTTCATGTGACACAACATAATATAACAACGGTGATCAGGAGTTGCAAGATTATGTTCTTCACAATCCATTCTCAGGCTACTCTACATTATAATTATCAATGTGATTTATTCTTATGATTTCAAATCAATCAAAATCCTTTTAAATAATTTCTAACAGCTGACACATACTCAAAATCAGCTTACTACTTACATATTCAACCTTACATATGTAAGCCATCTCACATACACACAATGTTTTAATTTTCAACAACTGAATTACTCAGTATATCACTTATCTGAAACCTCAAACACATGATAACTCATCATCATTGTTTCATTACTTACACTAATCAATGTCCCTATTTACATCCAAAATTCAGGACACTTCTTACTTAATTATTATTATCACTTTGACATATGCTATCATATCAAGCATCACTGTCACAACAAGCCTACTCAATCATGTTACTATCAAACATTTCATCTATTTATTTACAATTGACCAGAAAGATCTATCACTTCCCAAATCAATTTCACCTTATCATATTCTACACTCCTCATAAACCTATCAATCTCGGTTTAGATCAATTGCTTAACTACAATCAAAATATATCATGTAGTCACATAAACACATATTTTCTCAAATAGTAGTCATTTTCAAATCAAATGACACAACAATCCTTACACAGAATTCAAATCACACCCTGTAACCAATCTACTAATATAATACTATCAATTATTTTGTCTCACCAATAAAGACACTCCTTAGGTTCCAACATCAATCATGTTAAACCTTAATCAACTCTTTATCTACTCATTTAATCACATTTCTGCATTTTCAATTCAATCAGAAATAACCACCATAATGAGTATCCCATTCAATACCTCTATCCTCATGTCAACCTATAACAATCATTAGTTGACTCAACACTGGGGAATCATATCAGTCTGACTCAATTAACTTCATAACAAGGCTTACTCAACATAACAGAGTAAACAATTCAAGTTAATTTAAATTAACACAGGCTTATCGAAGATTACCTGACAATCTTAAGCCCACAAACGTTGAGGAAACATGAAATATACTAATCAGATACTCATGTTCCTCCATCTCTGCAATCAAACAACACTTCACAACTTGTTAAAGGTTAGTACATATTCAACTAACTACTTTCTCACACATTCACTAATCAACTAAACCCACACCCACTGGAATGTTTGACTCAACTCATCAAAGTTTAGGATTGAACATTCTATCAAGTCCAATTCACCCAAACTATTGCTCTGATACCAACTTATTACACCCCCTGTTTCAATATAAACAATAATATAATAATTGCGACTCGGAAGCGTATATTTCAAAACATACTATCAATGTTTTACATTACTTAAAATGTCACTAAACTTTTTCAAATCCAAACACATGACATTTCAACCAACTCGGTGTTATATAATTTAAAACATATATTTAGTTATCAAAATAACATCAGAGTAACAGTCTGTCAAACATTCCATCCAGTCCAACAACCTCCTGCCCAATATGTCCCATCTATTTAACCTGCAGGAAGAACTGTGGTGGGGTTAGCATAAAGCTAAGTGAATGAAACTATAAACAACAGCTCAACCTAGCATAACAATCTGTTTACATCAAATAACAATAAACAGGAAATCAATCATTCACTCGACATCCAATCAATGTCAAGCTACACCTATCAATCATTATCATTCATCATGAGGATCGGTGGCTCCTGAGATACCCTAATACCGGTTTGGTACTCCAGGAACTCTTATCCATCATCTGTATTGGCCTATACAGAACTACCGATAACTGGTTGTCAATCACACACGACCTAGATCTCTAAACCGACAATTCAAGTTTCCGAGATCTCCTGTCGTCTACAACAACAACAAGTCCAACCATCAAATCAAGTTGACCTCAAAGTCTTACCTACTAGCACAATCAGCCAAGTAAACAACTAGTTAAACTATCATGGCAAGATATCTCTACAGATGTATCATACCAAAGTAATACTATAAATTACTGGTTGTAAATCAAATCATTACAACTAAATCACACTGAGGTTACAGATCCACTCACCGACTACCTCAGGCCTCCACTCAGTAGTCTTATATCACTGAGCCTTCTCCACATCTGAGAATCAGTAAATCAAATATAAGTTAGTAACCCAGGTCATCAATACTTAACTTATATCAATCAATAATATTAAGAACTTAACATAATCCACATCAAGATTACTAGTTCCTAATTATACACTAATGATTTACAATATAATTATTATCATATATCAACTTGTATTAACTATTGATCACATTACTATTAACAATCAAACAAGAAATGTGATTACAGCCTACCAAGCCGCCGGGTCGGGTTTATACCCGCCGGGTTCCTACAAAACATCACAAGCCGCCGGCTTGCCTAAAGAAGCCGCCGGCTTCTTATCAATCACCACTAGCCGCCGGCTTGACCTACAAAGCCGCCGACTTCACACCACAAAGAACAAGCCGCCGGCTTCATAACGAAGCCGCCGGCTTCCACCATCGTTCCAGCAGACCTGCGACTGTCCAAACCCTAACTCGAGCCCAAATCACCAAAATCACTTAAAACTCAATTTCTAAGGGTTTTAAACCTCAAATAACTTCATACAAACATCATGTAACAGTTATAACCAGTTTCTAACATCCAATTCTCTCAAATCATCAATTATCCCAAATTTCAATCAAAATCAAATTCTTAAATACTCAAGAACACTTACTGATTGAAGAGCATAATGATGATAATCTAATGGTTATGAAGTTTCACGAGGATCACAACTTCCTGATTTGATTTCCGGATTGATTTGGAGGTTTTCAGAGAGTTTCTGAGAGTTTTGGAATAAAAATGAATAACTTCCTAAAAAGGAAAGTTATATAAATAGAAACTTAAGTCGGTTCCTCAACCGACCTTCTATTATACGGGTATAATTTAATACCCCATCTCAATCTATTGCCTGGAACCCGAAAACCATTTACGAGTCCAAACATTTTATTGCACCGTCAACTATATTAATTTACAACAATTAATAATTTACTTATCACATTGGAATATTCGACTCCTATTCCAATTATTTCAACTATTTCAAACAATATTATTTCCAAACACATTTAAATACATATTTAAATCAAGAAATAATATATAAACAACTAGGTCCATTTCGAGGATGTTACAAATTAGTTCCTAATCATTATGTAATACATGTAGTTAGTGCTATGTATTAGACTAATTGTATGTATCAAAATATATATTGATGAATATATATATATCAGTACTCGATTAGATTTAATCGTTCAATTTCAAATCGGCCGAATTTCCGATTCATGTATATATACGGCGTTGGTGAAAAACAATATTAAGTAAGGAAATATTATTTAATACAATTCATTAATTCTTATATATTATTTTGATAATATATCAAGTATCTCGTATCGTACAAATCAAACGTCCACGACAAAACTATATATAAATAATGAATTATTATTGAAATTAATAATTATTATTTACATCAGATAAAATAAAACATATTTCGTTTTATACCATTTTACTCAAACGCGACGAAACCAATTGAATTCTATCCGTCTCTCAAACACAAAACAAAGATATATTTTATATCTCGTTAAATGTATTTTTATAAAATACTTCAAATGAAAATGCGTACGATATCATTTTTAGAAAATTATCGTTTTAAAACATTTTACTACTTTTCGATCGGGTACCGAAACACGGGTCAAAATACCACGAAAAGGATCGAAGCTCGGATCAACCACCTCCAATAATTGGAGATGGCCGATCCATTTCAATTCATTTCTATCTATCTCTCTGTTCTCTACTCCCTCTCGTTCCATTTTCATCTAACAACAACAACAACAACAAATTAACAATCACAACAACAACACAAGATCAATATCATCATCGTTGCTGGAATCATCATCATCATCGTGATCATCTTCTTCGTTTTTCATCATCATCGTCATCTCCTCACCATTTTAAATACGTAAGGAATCGTTAACCCAAACTTTGTAATTTCGTATTTAAATACCTTGTATTATCATATAGTAACGTAAGAATAGATGATTGTTGGTTAATTTGCGGATTAGATTTGGTTTGGGTGATTTTTGGAACGACAGACTCGAACCAGACCTCGGAATACGGTCGGATTCACGGGAATCCGGCGTATTCCCGCCCAGAAAACATGAACACGGCGTATTCAATGGAATACGGCGTATTCCCGTTGTTTGCCATGAATACGGTCGGATTCATGGGAATCCGGCGTATTCCCTCTATTTTTAATGAATACGGTCGTATTCAGACGAATACGGCGTATTCCCACCAAATGTCACCAATCCGGCGGATTCAAGGGAATCCGGCGGATTCCCCCTATATATTTCATGATCCAACGGATCAATAAACTAGCCCTGCAAATTCTAGCTAAAACAGAACATGTAAATTTTCGAAAACGTCGACGATTTCACAAGTTAAAACAGGGTAGCTTCTCGATGAAAAATTTATTATAACGGATTGAGCTCAAATTCGCACGGTTATTCGAAAACAGCCAAATGATCAAAGCTAAGTACCTTAGCCTAGTCGGTTTTAGGCCATCCGGGGTCGTTTAGGGCCCGAAAATGGCATATTACTGTTTTCAGACTCGTACCAAATTTTGTAAATTATGAAATAAAGTGTAACGGATATACTGAACTTGATTAACAACTAAACTTATACGATACGACTATTACTCTAAACACATATACTTTTCTAAGTACAACAAATCATGCAAAATAATAATAGTTTGAAATTATTATTACAAGCCGTCACCAACGACCCGTATACATTTTCAAAACTCAAACCTAATCGACAACCAAAGTATTTGGGCATAACTAGTTGAGGGAACAACTAGCATAGATGGTCCGTAGAGTCATCTAATCAATCAAAACCTTGCGCGTTTAATACGCCTGACAGGTTCAATATCTAATCATTATCAAAACCTTGCGCGTCTAAGACGCCCTGCAGGTTCAGTCGTTGTAACGACATCAAATCATTGTGAATCATTATAATTGTTGGCTAACAATTCATCAGACTCAGGTGAGTCTCATAGCCCCTATTTTAAATGCTTTTACCTAGGGGTGAGATACATGCTCTGTTTTGTTTTACATGTGAACGCAAGTATCAAATTATCACGTATGCTGCATGAGTTGTTTTCATCTAATCAATCAAAGTCCTCTGAAGCATAGTTCTGTTAATATGATTTAGCGTGAATGTTAGTGTATGGTACCATATGGGATTGACAATCCCCGTCCGAGTTAGCAAGCACTAACCTGTCAAACGGACGCATTATCATTTGTTCAGTATTGAGTGTAGATTAGGCACTCATAGAGAGGCAAATCGCTCAGGTCCTTAAAGGTGGATCCTGACCCCTCAGTTAAGCTCAGACTATGTGCCCATGCCAGTCTCATATATCTTTACTTATTTGTTTAATTACAAATATTCATGTGATACTCATCAATCAATTATTTACATGCTTTGTAAATCAAATCATTAAATCTTGCGGTTCACAAATCATATATTGTTATATCAAACCTGTGAGCTCACCAGCTTTATAGCTGACCATTTAGCATGTTATCTCAGGTACTCAGCAGTAGGTTGGACTGCCCATCAGGATACGGTAGCTCGAGTCGCATAAAATCATATAATCGTCAAGAGATTTCCCTGCATTTCTATATTTGGCTTAAATTAGATATGTATTAGAATCTCTCAAGTAGCTATGCGAACTCATCTTTTGTAAACAATATGTAGACTTTTACGTTAATCAATGTATTTGTAAAACGACGCATGTAGTGGTCGTTCATTATGTATCTTATGTGCTTTGTGTATTGATTAGTAACACCCAAAGTATGCTTCCGCGAAACAGTAAATTTGGGGGTGTTACAGATTGGTATCAGAGCCTAAGGTTATAGTGAACTAGGTTGCATTAGTGGGCCTAGACTATGACCGTTAGGCAGTATTTTCTGTTAAGTGTGATTGGTTCAAGAGTTACGTCATACAAGTTTAATTTAACATAGCTTGATCAACTATGTACAATTAAATAAAGATGATGTAAGGCTTGAAATGGTTATGCTGGAATAGGAATACATTAGTTGACTCTGACCTCGAGAGAAACCGGGACTCATAATTGGTTGTGCTAAACACTCATAAAACTATTATGTGATATAAGTATATATACATAGATAGTCATCGCTCAAGCACTGTACGCTAGTCTATTGTATATTATATATATATAGGCACTCACATTATTCAAATATCTTGTCATAGAGATGGCAACACACACTCACCGAAACAGCTTCTATTTCATCCCACTCTCGACAACATCTATTGTAATCACGAAACTCATAGGTAGCTAGGAGGACCACCGAGTCACTTCGAGCGAGACCTTACCCAACTCAAAACAATTCAAATAACCAGGCTAGTTAGCACGTAGTTGCTAGTTAGTAGAGATGGTTATTCAACTTCTCTTGATTGATCTATAATGTTGATTGTCATTTTGTGATGTTGTATATTACCGCATTTGTATATGTACATCTATGATAATCATCAATTATGGACAATCTCTCACGAACCATATCCTTCTATTCTCAGGAAATCATGCCGCCAAAATCAAGGACTTACACTGATGCCCAGATGGCATCTATCATCTCTCAGGCTGTGACTGAAGCCTTGGCGCGACATTCGTCAGAGACCCCTGAAAGGAATAGTGGTACTGCTAATACCCCTCCCACTGCCAAGCCTTGTTCCTACAAGGATTTTCAAAACTGCAAACCCCTAAGCTTTAAAGGAACTGAAGGAGCCATCGGCCTAATCAGATGGGTCGAGAAGATGGAGTCCGTCTTCCGCATCAGTAAATGTGCGGAAGGGGATAGAGTTCAGTTCTCCACTTGCACCCTTGCTGACGGTGCCCTCACCTGGTGGAACTCTTATGCCCAGTCTGTGGGTATAGACAATGCCTATCTACTTCCCTGGGAAGATCTGAAGAAAATGCTCACAGATGAGTATTGCCCATCTGAAGAACTCGAGAAGCTAGATGAGGAGTTCTGGCATCTTAAGGTTCAAGGAACCGACATTGTTGGTTATACCACTAGGTTTCAACAACTGGCAACCCTCCGCCCAGCCTTAGTAAGCACTGAGACCGACAAGGTCAAGAGGTACATTCGCGGTCTTCCGGAACCTGTCCGGGGGAACGTCGCTTCTTCCGGCAAAACCATCATTCAGGGAGCAATTCGATTAGCTCATGAGCTCATGGCTATGCAAGAGAGCCAAGGAAACCCTGTCTCATCTTCTGGGAACAACAACAAGAGAAAATGGTCTGGGAATCAGAACCAGCAGACCTTCAAAAAGACTGAGACTGTCAAGAATGACACAGCAGGTTCTGGAGAGAAGAAAGGGTACACTGGAAGTAAACCCTACTGTGCAAAGTGCAATCGTCATCATGATGGTCCATGTGGTACACCATGCAACAACTGCAAGAGGTATGGACATCTTACCAAAGACTGTCGAACACCTGCAACCAACCTCACCACCAACAACAACCAACCCCGAGCCTGCTATGAGTGTGGAAACACTGGACACTTCAGGAATGCGTGTCCAAAGCTGAAGAACAAGGGTAACAACAACAACGTTGCTAGGGGCAGAGCTTTTGTGCTGAATGCTGGAGAGGCCCGTGAAGACCCTAATGTGGTCACGGGTATGTTTCTTCTCAACAATTTAACTGCTTCAATTTTGTTTGATACTGGTGCTGATAAGAGTTTTATATCTGAGGAATTTAGCCCACTATTAGACATTTCACCAGTTGCCTTAGAAGCTAAGTACACTGTAGAGTTAGCTAATGGCAAGTTGATCGAGGCCGGTAGTGTAATACCAAATTGCACCCTAAACCTCGCAAATGAATTATTTCCCATAAATCTCATACCCATCGAGATTGGAAGTTTTGACATAGTAGTAGGCATGGATTGGCTATCCAAGCATCGAGCTGAAATTGTATGTCATGACAAGATTGTTCGTATTCCTCTCGTCACTGGTAGTACTTTGATCATACAAGGGGAGACCAGTGGGACGAGATTGAATATCATATCCTGCATGAAGACTCGCAAGTACCTTAGGAAAGGTTATCAGGCAATCCTCGCTCATGTTATTGAGAAAAAGTCGGAAGAGAAACGACTCGAGGATGTGCCCATCGTTAGAGACTTTCCAGAAGTTTTTCCTGAAGAATTGCCTGGTCTTCCACCACCAAGGCAAGTTGAGTTCTCAATAGACCTTGTGCCTGGGGCAGCACCCGTGGCACGAGCACCATATCGTTTAGCCCCTTCAGAACTTCAGGAGTTGTCTGTTCAGTTACAGGAACTTCTGGATAAGGGTTTCATAAGACCGAGTTCTTCACCCTGGGGAGCTCCGGTCCTGTTTGTGAAAAAGAAGGACGGTTCATTCAGGATGTGTATCGACTACAGAGAGTTGAACAAATTGACCGTCAAGAACCGTTATCCACTTCCCCGTATCGATGACCTGTTCGACCAACTCCAAGGGTCAAGCATCTATTCAAAAATAGATCTACGATCGGGTTACCATCAGTTACGAGTTCGTGATGAAGATATTCCAAAAACTGCTTTCCGAACTCGCTATGGTCATTATGAGTTTCAGGTTATGGCCTTTGGTTTGACTAACGCACCGGCAATATTCATGGATCTTATGAACCGTGTGTGCAAACCATATCTCGACAAGTTTGTCATTGTCTTCATCGACGACATTCTTATCTACTCGCGCAACGAGGAGGAACATGCGCAGCATCTCAAAGTCATTCTAGAACTTCTCAGACACGAAGAGTTATATGCTAAGTTCTCCAAGTGTGAGTTCTGGATGCAAACTGTTCAATTCCTTGGTCATGTGATTGACAGTCAGGGAATTCATGTAGATCCCTCAAAGATCGAGGCTATCAAGTGCTGGCAAGCACCGACAACACCGACCGAAGTACGCCAATTCTTAGGACTGGCTGGTTATTATCGGCGCTTCATTGAGAATTTCTCCAAAATAGCACAACCACTCACGACACTGACTCAGAAAGAGAAGAAGTTCAATTGGACTGATAAGCAAGAGTCAGCATTTCACTTATTAAAGCAAAAGCTTTGCAGTGCGCCTATCCTATCACTATCCGAAGGTAACGAGGACTTCGTGGTATACTGCGATGCTTCTCATCAGGGACTTGGTTGCGTGTTGATGCAACGAGAGAAAGTCATAGCTTACGCCTCCCGACAACTCAAAGTTCACGAGAAGAACTACACAACCCATGATCTCGAATTAGGAGCAGTAGTGTTCGCCCTCAAGATCTGGAGACATTATCTGTATGGCACTAAATGTACCATCTTCACTGATCATAAGAGTCTCCAGCACATATTTGATCAGAAGGATCTCAATATGAGGCAACGACGATGGGTCGAGTTGCTCACCGATTATGACTGCGAGATCAAGTATCATCCGGGTAAAGCAAATGTAGTTGCCGATGCCCTAAGTCGAAAAGAGCGCACCAAACCTCTTCGAGTCCGAGCCCTCAGTATTATCATTCATAATGATCTAATCATTCAAATTCTCACTGCTCAACTCGAAGCATTGAAACCTGAAAACATCAAGGAAGAGGCCTTGCGAAATATGGAGAATCAATTTGAAACCAAACCCAATGGGGTCAAGTACTTCGCAAACCGAATCTGGTTACCCAAGTTTGGGAATCTTCGAGACTTTGTGATGGATGAAGCTCACAAGTCCAAGTACTCTATACATCCTGGATCGGACAAGATGTATCATGGCATCAAGGGACTGTACTGGTGGCCGAGCATGAAAGCAGAGATTGCCATGTACGTCAGCAAATGCCTCACATGTTCTAAGGTTAAAGCCGAATATCAGAAACCCTCCGGCTTGCTCCAGCAACCGGAAATTCCTCAATGGAAATGGGAGCAAATCTCCATGGATTTCATCACTAAACTCCCGAAAACATCAAGTGGTTGCGATACTATATGGGTAATAGTTGATCGTCTAACCAAATCTGCTCACTTCATTGCTATGAAGGAAACCGACAAAATGGAACGTCTCACGCGAATCTATATGAAGGAGATCGTAACAAGGCACGGCGTTCCAATTTCAATTATCTCTGATAGAGACAGCCGATTCACATCTAACTTTTGGCAATCATTACAAAAGTCATTGGGTACTCGTTTAGATATGAGTACAGCCTATCATCCACAAACCGATGGCCAAAGTGAAAGAACAATTCAAACACTGGAAGATATGTTACGCGCCTGCGTAATTGACTTCGGTGCAAATTGGGAACAGCATTTGCCATTGTGTGAATTCTCATACAACAACAGCTACCACACCAGTATTGGAGCTGCACCTTTTGAGGCACTGTACGGTCGTAAGTGCCGATCGCCTATCTGTTGGACCGAAGTTGGTGATAGTCAACTCACTGGTCCTGAAATCATTCATGAAACCACCGAAAAGATCGTTGGTATCCAGCAACGGCTGAAGGCCGCACGTGATCGTCAGAAGAGTTATGCTGACGTGAGACGAAAGCATCTCGAGTTCCAGGTTGGGGATCGAGTATTGCTCAAAGTATCACCTTGGAAAGGTGTCATCCGTTTTGGCAAACGTGGAAAGTTAAACCCTAGATACATCGGACCTTTTGAGATCCTTGAAAGGATTGGTCCAGTCGCTTATCGATTGCAGCTACCTCCTCCACTCAGTAGCGTGCATCCTGTATTTCACATTTCTAATCTTAAGAAATGCCTGTCCGACGAGACACTCATTATCCCACTCGAGGAAATTCAAATCGACGACAAACTTCATTTTTTCGAGACACCAGTGGAGGTCATGGACCGTGAGGTCAAACAGCTTAAGCAAAGTCGTATTCCAATCGTCAAGGTTCGGTGGAATTCTCGGCGTGGTCCGGAATTCACCTGGGAACGAGAAGACCAGATGCGACTCAAATATCCACATCTATTTTCAGACTCCACTCACACGCCAACTTCGAGTTAAATTTCGGGACGAAATTCTCTTAACAAGGGGAGAATGTGACACCCGTCAAATTAGGACTAGAAATTAGTTCCTAATCATTATGTAATACATGTAGTTAGTGCTATGTATTAGACTAATTGTATGTATCAAAATATATATTGATGAATATATATATATATCAGTACTCGATTAGATTTAATCGTTCAATTTCAAATCGGCCGAATTTCCGATTCATGTATATATACGGCGTTGGTGAAAAACAATATTAAGTAAGGAAATATTATTTAATACAATTCATTAATTCTTATATATTATTTTGATAATATATCAAGTATCTCGTATCGTACAAATCAAACGTCCACGACAAAACTATATATAAATAATGAATTATTATTGAAATTAATAATTATTATTTACATCAGATAAAATAAAACATATTTCGTTTTATACCATTTTACTCAAACGCGACGAAACCAATTGAATTCTATCCGTCTCTCAAACACAAAACAAAGATATATTTTATATCTCGTTAAATGTATTTTTATAAAATACTTCAAATGAAAATGCGTACGATATCATTTTTAGAAAATTATCGTTTTAAAACATTTTACTACTTTTCGATCGGGTACCGAAACACGGGTCAAAATACCACGAAAAGGATCGAAGCTCGGATCAACCACCTCCAATAATTGGAGATGGCCGATCCATTTCAATTCATTTCTATCTATCTCTCTGTTCTCTACTCCCTCTCGTTCCATTTTCATCTAACAACAACAACAACAACAAATTAACAATCACAACAACAACACAAGATCAATATCATCATCGTTGCTGGAATCATCATCATCATCGTGATCATCTTCTTCGTTTTTCATCATCATCGTCATCTCCTCACCATTTTAAATACGTAAGGAATCGTTAACCCAAACTTTGTAATTTCGTATTTAAATACCTTGTATTATCATATAGTAACGTAAGAATAGATGATTGTTGGTTAATTTGCGGATTAGATTTGGTTTGGGTGATTTTTGGAACGACAGACTCGAACCAGACCTCGGAATACGGTCGGATTCACGGGAATCCGGCGTATTCCCGCCCAGAAAACATGAACACGGCGTATTCAATGGAATACGGCGTATTCCCGTTGTTTGCCATGAATACGGTCGGATTCATGGGAATCCGGCGTATTCCCTCTATTTTTAATGAATACGGTCGTATTCAGACGAATACGGCGTATTCCCACCAAATGTCACCAATCCGGCGGATTCAAGGGAATCCGGCGGATTCCCCCTATATATTTCATGATCCAACGGATCAATAAACTAGCCCTGCAAATTCTAGCTAAAACAGAACATGTAAATTTTCGAAAACGTCGACGATTTCACAAGTTAAAACAGGGTAGCTTCTCGATGAAAAATTTATTATAACGGATTGAGCTCAAATTCGCACGGTTATTCGAAAACAGCCAAATGATCAAAGCTAAGTACCTTAGCCTAGTCGGTTTTAGGCCATCCGGGGTCGTTTAGGGCCCGAAAATGGCATATTACTGTTTTCAGACTCGTACCAAATTTTGTAAATTATGAAATAAAGTGTAACGGATATACTGAACTTGATTAACAACTAAACTTATACGATACGACTATTACTCTAAACACATATACTTTTCTAAGTACAACAAATCATGCAAAATAATAATAGTTTGAAATTATTATTACAAGCCGTCACCAACGACCCGTATACATTTTCAAAACTCAAACCTAATCGACAACCAAAGTATTTGGGCATAACTAGTTGAGGGAACAACTAGCATAGATGGTCCGTAGAGTCATCTAATCAATCAAAACCTTGCGCGTTTAATACGCCTGACAGGTTCAATATCTAATCATTATCAAAACCTTGCGCGTCTAAGACGCCCTGCAGGTTCAGTCGTTGTAACGACATCAAATCATTGTGAATCATTATAATTGTTGGCTAACAATTCATCAGACTCAGGTGAGTCTCATAGCCCCTATTTTAAATGCTTTTACCTAGGGGTGAGATACATGCTCTGTTTTGTTTTACATGTGAACGCAAGTATCAAATTATCACGTATGCTGCATGAGTTGTTTTCATCTAATCAATCAAAGTCCTCTGAAGCATAGTTCTGTTAATATGATTTAGCGTGAATGTTAGTGTATGGTACCATATGGGATTGACAATCCCCGTCCGAGTTAGCAAGCACTAACCTGTCAAACGGACGCATTATCATTTGTTCAGTATTGAGTGTAGATTAGGCACTCATAGAGAGGCAAATCGCTCAGGTCCTTAAAGGTGGATCCTGACCCCTCAGTTAAGCTCAGACTATGTGCCCATGCCAGTTTCATATATCTTTACTTATTTGTTTAATTACAAATATTCATGTGATACTCATCAATCAATTATTTACATGCTTTGTAAATCAAATCATTAAATCTTGCGGTTCACAAATCATATATTGTTATATCAAACCTGTGAGCTCACCAGCTTTATAGCTGACCATTTAGCATGTTATCTCAGGTACTCAGCAGTAGGTTGGACTGCCCATCAGGATACGGTAGCTCGAGTCGCATAAAATCATATAATCGTCAAGAGATTTCCCTGCATTTCTATATTTGGCTTAAATTAGATATGTATTAGAATCTCTCAAGTAGCTATGCGAACTCATCTTTTGTAAACAATATGTAGACTTTTACGTTAATCAATGTATTTGTAAAACGACGCATGTAGTGGTCGTTCATTATGTATCTTATGTGCTTTGTGTATTGATTAGTAACACCCAAAGTATGCTTCCGCGAAACAGTAAATTTGGGGGTGTTACATTATCACATAACACATAAATTTAGACTAAATTGGTTATATTTTTAAAATTTAATAATTACTTCACTAAATGAAATTAGTTGTAAAATGATTTCATATTAAATATTATCTTTTTTAGAATGATCGTAGAAAAATCCAAATCATCAAGTTTATTTTATATGGTGATGACATATAGGATGTGTATGATGTGGCCCGGTAAATATTTGACAAATAACTGA
Source organism: Helichrysum umbraculigerum (assembly GCA_949592205.1). NCBI lineage: Eukaryota > Viridiplantae > Streptophyta > Magnoliopsida > Asterales > Asteraceae > Helichrysum > Helichrysum umbraculigerum. The sequence continues at coordinate 11,244,611 of CATIUR010000005.1, read as the reverse complement.
GGATCTTCTTGTAACATCCCAAAATCCAAAAGTAATCTAAATATTAATAAAAGAAAACTTTCATACCCTCAATTTTGCTTAAAATCAACTCCTATTGACCAATCAAATCACTTAATTTTACGCAACCTCCAATTAACCAATGAAATCTCTTAAAACCCACTAAAAATTCTAATTAGATAAATATTAAAAAAATTAATACGGCAATAATATTTATATGCAAATATATGTTTATCTTATAATTATCAAGTACAGATTAATATAAAAATACTAATAATAAACAAAACTTAATCTTTTTTCCGTACACCTTAGGATGAGATTTATATTAACCATTAATCATCAATCATTATAAAGTCCAAAAAAATAAAAAATAAAAAATAAAAAAATTGGATAATCGATAAATAGTATCTATCATTCACAAAGTAATTCATGAATTTATTTATTTAAAGATGAATGACTTACGTAAGACCATCCACCATCTATTATTCATGATCATTAATCTACCATATATTCATCACACAATTGTTTGATGCATTTTATTCGACATCCCATTCACGAGTTTGGTTTAACATTCAACTTAACGAATATAGATGTATTCTATATGTGTGTGTATTCACGTGTTTAACATTCTAATAAACGAAAGATAGTTGATTCAACATCCGTCTGAATATACGGATTTAACATTCAAATAAATGAACAGTAATTTGTTTAGATATCTATGTGTATACACGGGTCCAAACTAAATATTATTATCTAAAAAATATGATATGAATAAATATAAAGGACTGAAGGTGCTTATTTGTGACGAACATGAGAAGCCTACAAATACTACAATATATGTAGTATACAAAGAGGTATCGTAAAAGATACGATGCTTTGCAATCAATTTCTAAGAATACTGCTCTATTAGAATTCTCACAGTTAACATATTTCAACTCTAAATATTATTTATACCTCATATTGTTTCAAAGAATCATTATTACTCTGTATCATGCATGTTAATATTTTAAACCTCATATTGTTTCAAAGATTACAATTATGCATATACCTATATAATGACTCACTGACTCAATATTAAGAGCGCGAACTAACAATGTTAAATCATCTTACGAAGCTTTTTGGTATATCATGGCAATTTAAATATACAATATCTGTTTATTGAATATTAATAATTATCAGGATCATACTTCTTTAGACTCAACTCATAATTCATTCTTAAGAATCAAATAATGGAGTAATGTATTTGGTATTATGAATTATGAATATGAGTGAAAATTAAATATATGGAACTGACACATATATTGTTATATGAAAATTCCCTTTCTTGTCATAAATACAACAATAATATTTCAATCATTCACTAAGTATATATAACACCCCTCATTCCATAGTAATAATATTATAGATAATACGGAAGCGAAGGTAAATAAAATGCAATACTTTGTTACATATTCTCCTAAAGTACCAAAAACAGTTTAGATATTAAAGTCAATTCAATTTAAAACTTGTTCAAAGGACTAGCATGTCGGGGTACTATATAAACTAAACTGAGTTGTTACAAAATAATCAGAGTAGCTTGAATATCAAACATTCCATGCTTCCAAGGTTTGACCTTCCTGCAACCCACCCGCATGCACAAAACAAAAGTCTGCAGGAAGTAACAACGAGAGATTAGCACATAGCTAAGTGAGTAAATCCAACACCCAACATTCAACTTAGCTAAACCAATTAACTACAACAAATATTCGCAAACACAACAATCAACAACAACTTAATGAGGATCGGCGGATCCGGGGATAACCTTAGTACCCGGGCGGCTCCCCAAGATCACTTATCCAAACATATCCGTATGGCCATAACGGACGAGACCGATAGCTAGTGGTTATCATACTTAGGTACAGTTCAGCACACACAACAAATGAAGTACATCCCTGTACCACTCACACAACAACCCACTAGCCCAACCAACAGTTCATCAACTAGTTGACCTCATTAACAACAATGCCCGAAAGCCACACAAAGCACATATAACCAACAATAGCAACTAATTAATCAGCTCAATAAACAAGTCTACGTTTACCCGTTGTAATCAAATGATTACAACTAAGCCAAACGGTGAGTTTTGAATCTACTCACCAATACCTTCATCTTCACCAACTCAGATTCCAGGGGCTACCTTGTCTTTTGGAGAATCTGAGATTCAACACCAATAAAAAGTTAGTACTCACAATCGCCCAAATATAACTTATAAAAGTTCGACACATTTGGAACTCATTACTATAAACATCTAGATTACTAGCTACTAATCATGCATATTCAATCATAATGCATCATATAATCATCAATTAATTGCATGTAATAACAATTGGAAGGTGTTTTAAAAACTAAAATAAAAATGCCCTGGAAGCAGCCTGAAACCGCCCGGCTTCCTTGGAAGATGCCGGCTTCCTTCCCTCATCCAAACCCAGTCGTGTACCCGAGGTCGAAAACTGAAGCCGTTCGTGCGAAGCCGCCGGCTTCACCCCAAGCCGTTCGGCTTCAGAGGAAGCCGACCGGCTTCCCTTGAATTACAGGTGATGGTCAGCACGATCATGGCGCAGCCCAGAAAACCAAAAACCAAACTCAAATACGGATCAAACATGCAGAATACTCATATTGTAGGCTTCTAACTCAATCAAAACATATTGCTAATGCTATAATAACATCTATTAACAACAATTACATCCAAAGAAATTAATCAATTACTCATCCATTTGGAATATGAACTTATGCAATATATATATACTTACAATATTTAGATGAACAAGAAGATTATGCTAGATGATGATGATAGCTTGTAGATTACAACCTCCAATCACTTTCTAGTTAGATGATTTCACTTGATTTACTAGCTAGGGTTTATGTGTTTTATTTGAAAGGAAATTGGGGAAAGGAATTGGTAAAGTAACAATCAAAAGATCGGCCCATCATTTTAACCGACTTAACATTGTGGGTATTTTATACCCACTCTAAATCTATTGCCTGGAACCTAAAAATCAATTGCGAGAAATTTATTTTATTATACCGTCAACTTTCATATTTTAAGATAAACAACATTTCACTAACCACAATAAGTCCTAAGACCTATTTCACCAACTTTCACAATTAAACAATTATATCGTAAAATTATTTAAAACAATTAAATACGCAATTATAATTAGAAAAATACCAGGCTACCAGAGAGGATGTTACAAATCTCCCCTACTTAAGGGGATTTCGTCCCCGAAATCTCAACATCAACAAACAATCCAGGATATCTGGATTTCATCGACTCCTCGGTCTCCCAAGTTAGGTTGGAACCTAAACTATGTCTCCATTTAACTAGTACCATAGGAATTTGTTTCTTCCTAAGTTTGGTCACCTTTCTATCAAGGATCTCAACCGGTTCTTCCACCAATTTATGAGTTTGATCAACTTTTAAATCTTTCAACGGAAGAATTTGCAACTGATCCTCGATATTACACTTTCTCAAGTAACATACGTTAAACGTGTCATGAATACCAGAGAGTTCTGGAGGAAGATCCAATGCCATTGACTGATCATATACAACTTGTCGAATCTTGAATGGACCAATATATCTTGGAGCTAGTTTCCCCCGTTTTCCGAATCTAATCACACATTTCCACGGAGAAACTTTAAGATACACTAATTCACCATCGGAAAATACAACCGGTCGTCTTTTAGGATCCGCATACTGTTTCTGTCTATCTCTTGCGGCTTTCAACTTCTCACGTGCAATAGCTACTTAATCAGCAGTTATTTGTACAATATCGGGCCCAGCAAACTGTTTCTCACCTGCCTCTAACCAACATGTAGGTGTGCGGCAACGACGACCATACAACATTTCATACGGAGGCATCCCAATACTTGAATGGTACGAATTGTTATAAGTAAATTCAACCAATGGGAGATGTGAATCCCATGAACCTCCATATTCCAGAATGCAAGCACGAAGCATATCCTCTAAAGTTTGAATTGTACGTTCTGACTGACCGTCTGTCTAAGGATGATAAGCTGTGCTAAGATTTACACGTGTACCCAACTCTTGTTGTAGACTTTGCCAAAAACGAGAAGCAAAACGAGTATCTCTATCTGACACAATCGATAAGGGAATACCATGTCTGGAAACGATTTCATTAACATACAATTGAGCAAGTTTAGTCAACGATGCTGTCTTACTCGTAGTAAGAAAGTGTGCACTTTTGGTCAACCGATCCACAATAACCCAAATCATATCATTGCCTCGAACAGTACGCGGTAGCTTAGTCACAAAATCCATGGTTATATGATCCCACTTCCACTCAGGTATCTCCAATTGTTTTAGCGACCCATATGGTTTTTGATGTTCCGCCTTGACCTGAGCACAAATATGACAAGACCCCACAAACTTTGCAATGTCGGTTTTCATCGTTGGCCACCAATACAACGGTTTCAAATCATTATACATTCGGGTACTACCAGGATGAATAGACATTCGGGACTTATGAGCTTCATTCAAAATCAAATCTCGAATACCACCAATGGAAGGAATCCAAACACGAGATTGATAAGTCTTTAATCCCCTTGAATCATCAACTAATTCGTCCTTGCGTTTTAACATGATTTCGGATTTCAGATTCTGGTCTTTCAATGCTTCAAGTTGTACAACTTTAATTATATCAATCAAATCCGAGGAAACATTCACTTTTAAATAGAAAGCTCGATCAGGAGTATTCTTTCGACTTAAAGCATCGGCGACCACATTAGCTTTGCCCGGATGGTATCTAATTTCACAATCATAATCTTTTATCAATTCCAACCATCGTCTCTGCCGCATATTCAATTCTTTCTGGGAGAACACATACTGCAAACTCTTGTGATCGGTACAAACAACACATCGAGTCCCATATAAGTAATGTCTCCAAAGTTTTAGGGCAAATACAACTGCTGCGAGTTCTAAATCATGCGTAGGATAGTTCTTCTCATGTGGTTTCAACTGTCGAGAAGCATAAGCGATAACTCTATACCTTTGCATTAAGACACAACCCAAACCCGAATATGAAGCGTCGCAATAAACCACAAAATCATCAGTACCTTCTGGTAATGCTAAAATCGTTGTCTGACACAACAATTGTTTCAATGTCTGAAAAGCTTGCTCCTGTTGATCATTCCACACATACTTCTCATCTTTACGGGTTAGCTTAGTTAACGGACCGGCTATCTTAGAAAAATATTTGATAAATTTTCGATAATATCCCGCTAACCCAAGGAAACTCCTTATCTCTGAAACAGATTTCGGCGCATTCCAATTCATCACAGCTGCAACTTTTGATGGATCCACTTTCACACCATCTTGACAAATTATATGACCCAAAAACTGAACCTCTCGAATCCAGAATTCACATTTGGAAAACTTTGCATACAACTGTTCTCGTCTCAATGTTTCAAGAACCAATCTCAAATGCGTGGCATGCTCAGTTTCAGATTTTGAATAAATAAGTATATCATCAATGAAAACAATCACAAATTTATCCAAGAATGGTCGACACACACGGTTCATCAAATCCATAAATACCGCTGGTGCATTAGTTAAACCAAAAGGCATAACCAGAAATTCATAATGCCCATACCTAGTTCGGAAAGCAGTTTTAGGTACATCTTGTTCACGAACACGGACTTGGTGATAACCCGACCTCAAATCAATTTTTGAGTATACCGAAGAACCCTGTAACTGATCAAACAAATCATCTATTCGGGGCAATGGATATTTATTCTTCACAGTCCTCTTATTTAATTCCCTATAATCAATACACATCCGCAATGACCCATCTTTCTTTTTCACGAACAACACTGGTGCACCCCACGGCGAGGAACTAGGTCTGATAAAACCTTTATCCAACAACTCCTGAATCTGATTCATCATTTCACGGATATCCGAAGGAGCTAACCTATAGGGAGCTTTAGCAATCGGCGATGAGCCTGGAACAAGATCAATTCTGTATTCTACTTCCCTAACTGGTGGTAACCCAGGCAATTCATCGGGAAACACTTCAGGGTACTCACAAACAACCGAGACATCCGAAACAGTTTTCCTTTCTAATTTGGCATCGACTACATAGGCTAGGTATGACTCACAACCTTTTGACAATGACTTCCTAGCTTTCATCAAAGAAATCAAAGGAATAGCTACACCGTCCCGTTCCCCTCGAGCCACAACATATGACCCTTCGGAGATTGGGATCCTAACTAACTTCTGATGACAATCAATACTAGCCTTATTCTGACTCAACCAATCCATACCAATTATTGCATCGAAACTAGGGATTGGCATCAACAAGAAGGAAATAGGAAAAACATGATCATCAATAGTAATGCTAACTCCAGTCACCGAGGTGGTAACAGGAACTAACTTACCACTAACTATTTCTACTTCTATAGGCTTTGTTATCACAGTAGGGGCTAATTTCAACTTATCACAAAATTGCACAGAAATAAAAATACAATTAGCACCCGAATCAAACAATACACGTGCAGGTACAGAGTTTATAGGAAATGTACCAGTGATAACATCTTCAGTATGCACGGCCTCATCAACCGTCATCTGGAAAGCCCTACTAATTGCTGGAGGCGGGTTCTTTCTTTTCTGACCGGAAGATCCCGAACTCCCGACCGAACCCGACCCCGCCGACCTTGCCTCCGGACATTGACCAACCCTATGCCCTTCTTTCTTACAAGTCCAACAAACAAAATTTGGATAACGACAACTCTTTATCTCATGACCTAATTCACCACACTTCATACATTTGTTTGTGTGAGCCGTACATGGACCATTATGTCGAGCCCTACACGAACTACACCAGTTGGAACTATTGGAACTTCCCGAAGAACTACTTCTTCCAACAAATTTCTTATCACCCTGCCGATTCCCTTGCCACTTGGATTTATTCTTACCCGACGATTCAGTTTTTGCTCTTGGGAAAGTTGTATCCCTTCCTTGCCATAATCGTAAACCCCTTAGATCACTATCGGCAGATCTTGCAAGATTGAAAGCGTGCGTTAAATCCCTGGCTAACCTCACAACAGTACGGTAGTTATCCGGTAAAGCATCCACAAATTGTTCGATTTGAGTTTTCTCATCCGGAACCCATTGTTGAACAAATCTAAGCTTATCCGTAAACTGCGAAATCAATTCATCAATAGTCATGTCATCCTTTAATCGAAGATTCACAAACTCTCTTCGAATCCTAGCAATATCAAAATCCGAACAGTATTGATTACGAACAGCCTGATGAAATTGAGACCAAGTAATAGATTCCTTTTGTTGTTGCGTCAAGTGTCCGGTAATAGAATCCCACCAAACCATAGCATCATCCTTCATGCATTGAACCGCATACTTGAAGTTAAATTCCTCATCACAGCAAGTCACATCAAATTTGCGTTCCATATCTCTCAACCAATTTAACGTTATCGTAGGATTTTTACTTCCCTGAAATTCCAGTGGTCGACTAGCCATAAAAGTCTTGTATGAACACTTCTTTTCTGATTGAGAGGATGAACTAGAACCAAAGACCGGAGTTTGCTGAAATAACTGTCTAGTCGCAGCTTCCTCAGCTTTCTTCTTGAATTCCCTAAGAAATATTAACTCGTCTTCCATCTCATGAATATACTCGTCTCGATTAGATTGTTGTCCGGTTGGTTGAGAAGTACCATCATGATCGTGTTGCTCGGTATGAGTCTCAATTTGAGGAGCGACAATCCTGGAGGCATTGTTGGGGTTGGTGGTCGGTTGTTCGTTATCTGCCATTTCTGAAATTCAACACAACACTTGAACTTTTGTTAATCGTTAGCATCTATTTACAGGCCATCATTAACCCATGCTAATCCCACACCAAGGAATGTTTGACATAAGACGCTTCAGTTTTGGAATTGAACATTTGACAATGAACAATTATCCCAAAACTATGCTCTGATACCAACTTATAACACCCCTCATTCCATAGTAATAATATTATAGATAATACGGAAGCGAAGGTAAATAAAATGCAATACTTTGTTACATATTCTCCTAAAGTACCAAAAACAGTTTAGATATTAAAGTCACTTCAATTTAAAACTTGTTCAAAGGACTAGCATGTCGGGGTATTATATAAACTAAACTGAGTTGTTACAAAATAATCAGAGTAGCTTGAATATCAAACATTCCATGCTTCCAAGGTTTGACCTTCCTGCTACCCACCCGCATGCACAAAACAAAAGTCTGCAGGAAGTAACAACGAGAGATTAGCACATAGCTAAGTGAGTAAATCCAACACCCAACATTCAACTTAGCTAAACCAATTAACTACAACAAATATTCGCAAACACAACAATCAACAACAACTTAATGAGGATCGGCGGATCCGGGGATAACCTTAGTACCCGGGCGGCTCCCCAAGATCACTTATCCAAACATATCCGTATGGCCATAACGGACGAGACCGATAGCTAGTGGTTATCATACTTAGGTACAGTTCAGCACACACAACAAATGAAGTACATCCCTGTACCACTCACACAACAACCCACTAGCCCAACCAACAGTTCATCAACTAGTTGACCTCATTAACAACAATGCCCGAAAGCCACACAAAGCACATATAACCAACAATAGCAACTAATCAGCTCAATAAACAAGTCTACGTTTACCCGTTGTAATCAAATGATTACAACTAAGCCAAACGGTGAGTTTTGAATCTACTCACCAATACCTTCGTATTCACCAACTCAGATTCCAGGGGCTACCTTGTCTTTTGGAGAATCTGAGATTCAACACCAATAAAAAGTTAGTACTCACAATCGCCCAAATATAACTTATAAAAGTTCGACACATTTGGAACTCATTACTATAAACATCTAGATTACTAGCTACTAATCATGCATATTCAATCATAATGCATCATATAATCATCAATTAATTGCATGTAATAACAATTGGAAGGTGTTTTAAAAACTAAAATAAAAATGCCCTGGAAGCAGCCTGAAGCCGCCCGGCTTCCTTGGAAGCTGCCGGCTTCCTTCCCTCATCCAGACCCAGTCGTGTACCCGAGGTCGAAAACTGAAGCCGTTCGTGCGAAGCCGCCGGCTTCACCCCAAGCCGTTCGGCTTCAGAGGATGCCGACCGGCTTCCCTTGAATTACAGGTGATGGTCAGCACGATCATGGCACAGCCCAGAAAACCAAAAACCAAACTCAAATACGGATCAAACATGCAGAATACTCATATTGTAAGCTTCTAACTCAATCAAAACATATTGCTAATGCTATAATAACATCTATTAACAACAATTACATCCAAAGAAATTAATCAATTACTCATCCATTTGGAATATGAACTTATGCAATATATATATACTTACAATATTTAGATGAACAAGAAGATTATGCTAGATGATGATGATAGCTTGTAGATTACAACCTCCAATCACTTTCTAGTTAGATGATTTCACTTGATTTACTAGCTAGGGTTTATGTGTTTTATTTGAAAGGAAATTGGGGAAAGGAATTGGTAAAGTAACAATCAAAAGATCGGCCCGTCATTTTAACCGACTTAACATTGTGGGTATTTTATACCCACTCTAAATCTATTGCCTGGAACCTAAAAATCAATTGCGAGAAATTTATTTTATTATACCGTCAACTTTCATATTTTAAGATAAACAACATTTCACTAACCACAATAATTCCTAAGACCTATTTCACCAACTTTCACAATTAAACAATTATATCGTAAAATTATTTAAAACAATTAAATACGCAATTATAATTAGAAAAATACCAGGCTACCAGAGAGGATGTTACAGTATATCATCATAATTTCTATATGTTTCTATCATCGTATGACCAACATTATTATACTGTGCCCTAAAATTCTCATATCAATACTATCTCCGTCCCATTACAAGTGTTCTGTTTTGACTTTTCAAAGTCTTTCTTTTTCAACTTTGACGATTAATATTTTTGTTTGTGTTATATAATATTTGATGAAAAATATACTAATGAAAATACATTTAAAACTCAATTCATTCATATTTTTGCATCAAGTATTATATAACACAAACAATAATATTTTAGGTCAAAATTGAAAAGGAATGACTTCAAAAAATTAAAACAGGACATTTGTAATGGGATATACGGAGTACCATTTAACCCTTTTGCATATATGCAGATATGTACTAATTATTAGCTATTATAATAACAATAATAAAATGTAAAATACAAAAGCATTTTCCCTAACTAATTAGTTTCACTCTAATAATATGGTTTAAGAACCACCAAATAACAAGACCCAAGTGGGGAAAAATTAAATTTAAAAGTAAAATATACGAAATATACTTTTATTCGACATTTATGTGTATATATTCACGGGTTTAATATTCAAATAAATGCAGAGCTTGATTCGAAATCCGTGTATATTCACGGGTTTGGTTTAACATTCAAATAAACGAAGATAGTTTTATTCGATATTTGTGGGTATTCACGGGTTTTACATTCACATAAATGAAAATAGTTTTATTCAACATCTGTGTGTATTCACGGGTTTTAGATGTACATAAACGAAAAATAGTTTGATTCAACATATGTGTGTATACACGGAATAACATTCACATAAAGGAAAGATAGTTTGATTCGACATCCGTGTGAAAATAAGGATATAACAATTCACATAAACAAATGATAGTTTATACACACGCACACACACACACACACACACACACACACACACACACACACACACACACACACACACACATATATATATATATATATATATATATATATATATATATATATATATATATATATATAACAATCTTTGCTATTGAAATCTTTTGAAAAATTGAGACCTATCACATAATCAAATTAATTAACTTTATTGAACTTTCATTTAACCAGTTAAATACATTGAGAAAAATTCTACCTAAATATTGAACAAAAATCATGATCTCATACTTATTTTATTTAATACTTCATATATATCAATGTTAGTTATATGTATGAGTTTTGAATGGACCACGAAGAAATGATTGTATATACTAATTTGTGATGAATATACTAATTTGTGATGAATATACTAATTTGTGATGAATACGACCACCTTATAAATACTACGACAAATGTAGTATACACGAAGGTACTAAAAGAAAATATGATGCCTTACTATCGATGTTAGGGACTACTTTGTTACCATTTTATCGCTTAACATATTTCAAGCTCTAAATATTCTTATTTCTGTATGTACTGTTGGATATTTCATTAGTATCTACAACTTTTATTTTCATTGTAATAAATGATTGTCTAAGTATTTTGCTGACATAATCTATAATTACGCAATTTAACCGATAATATGATTAATACCTAGCTACTTAATTAAGTTTCACATTTAACAATTACATATTACTTATATTTGAATAGTTAATTTATCTAACAAAACCCGTGTATACACGGGTCTATAATCTAGTATTGTGAATAAAGTAATAGTAATTGTTTTAAATTATATTTACTTTAGGTGAAATCAAATAGTAATAATTGTATGTCGGTTTTAAAGTTCCAGACAATGATAATCACGGGAATAAAATTAAAACACATATATATCTACTCATATGTGTCTGTACGTATCATATATTCATTCCTTACACCCCAGAAGCCTCGCGAAGGAAGAAAAACGCACAGGAACATCAAACCCTAAACCAAAATCGAATCCTAACATGAAATTGAAGCTAGAGAATCCAAATTCTTCAACGAATAATCATTTCCTAACCTAAGGTAATCTTTGTTCTTGATTCTCTTAACCTAGAAAATGGGTTTTCAACGAGTTTAAGAAATTGATGGATTCTAATACGAAATTTAGGTGTATTATAATGAATTAGTGATATAACACCCCATATATTCTGTATTTTTATAACACCGGAAGCGAAAGTCCTTTCATAAACTATCATAAACATTATATCTTATATACATACATATAAGTGTTCAAGTTTCAAAAGATCACATTTATAAAGTTTAAGTTGTTACAAAATATATACGGAGGACTGGGTGTTATATAAACTTCACAAAACATATCATTTAGTTATCAAAATATCAGAGTAGTCGCAGTAGTAGTCAAACATCCCATCCAGTATATCTAACGCTTGATCTAGCTCGTATATGAACACATACTTCTATTTATTTATTTTCATTAGTCTAGTGTGTGATACATGAGTTTAAAGATGAGAACTCACTTTTTCAACTCTAGTTATTCTCAACGATGATCAAGAGAAAATGATCATTTTAGACCTCTATTTATATGAGTTAACATATTACTTTGTCATAAGCCTATATAAGCTAATTGATGTACATGTATATTTCTAAAGCTCTTCCTTTAGACTTGCCACCTCTTTTATCATTAGAGACAAGTGTATATGTTTAGAATTATTAAAACTTAATCAGTAAGCATACAACTTGTACTTTAAAACACTATGATTGTACATCAACAAAATATAAATCACAAAGATTTTCTTTACATAACATACTCTTACATATTTGTAAGTTGATAGCTATATACTCCGTAACATATAACCTTTCAAATTACACATGTATAATTTCTAATCTTTTGTAAATATCTTATTATGAGTGGGGTTCAAATGAGTACAAGTTTTTTTTGTGAGAATGGGGGAATACATATAAGCCATTGGATCTTGCAAATCAAGGGTCCAGAATAATACATCATTTTTTTATAAAAAAAATTAAGTTTATATCAGATTTTGGGTGGAGGGGTAGTATGGTAATTTTCCATTTAATTATTTCCATCAGTTTTTTGTACGGATTATTTCAAATCAATCTCGCTCTCTCTATTGCTCAAACCAACAGAAACCCTAGCAAATAAACTTCACAAATCGTTGATTTCGTGCTTCATTCATCAAATTGAAACCGTTAATCATAGTTTTCTTGCATCACAATTGTTCGAATCATCATTCTGGCCGTGAATTTTTACCAATTTCGTTTTGCGAAACCCTAAATCTCAAAACCTCATTAAAATGCAATTTATCACCGATTGATCTTTGATTCCTTCGTTCTAATGGATATTCGTGAAGAAATCGCACCTGCAACGTCTTCAAAATCACCTCGTCGTAAGCATATTTTCATTATTACTTTTAAATTAGTATCAGTACTCATGTAATTGATTTTTTTTTATACTGTTTTGATGTTGGATTAGGTTTTGATAATACCAAAATATTGAAATTAGTTGTACTATGTGTAATTGCTTACTCTTTATAATAAAGTTTGAATGTGGTTCACACCTAATGTCAATTTTGTAGTTGTATGTGTGTATGTATCTGTGTAGTTGTCACGTAAAGTAAGACTATGATGAAAAAAGTTAACTAACTATGTTATTCTCGTTCATGTTATAATTTATTTTAAGGTAATTATATCAGCAAAATTGGTTATTAAAATGTGTACATTGTTATGTATGAAGATATATGACTTCGATTTCAGTTGATTAGAATGTCTATTACTGATTATATTGTGTAGGTATGGGATGGTGTCAACATGACATGATGTTTTGCGGTATGTTTGATGGTCATGGTACATGGGGACATTTTGTTGCCAAGAGATTTTGCAACTCGTTTCCATCATCGTTGATATGCAATTGGCAAGAAATGCTAGCTGAAGTCTCAATTAACCATGATCTCGATTCGCAATCTGATAAAAAGCTTAATCGATTCAACCTATAGCAGAATTCATTTATTAAGATAGTGTTGATATTGATCAAGATCTAGAGCAATATGTTCTCAGAAAACCTGGTGAGTACCTCTTAGAATATTCTCTATAGATGGCAAGTTCTACCATTTTAAATTTTAATAAATCTGGTCGGGGTTGTATTTCTATCTTAAATAGGTCAAGCAAAAAAAAAAAACTAGTTGAATTGAAAACGGGTGAAAAGGCTTAAAGTTACCCAAACCATATATGTACATAAAAATGAGAATATAAACAAAAAGGTATTTGCAAGTCAACTAAATCATAACCAGACCATTTCGAAACACAGTAATAAATGAGCCATTACAACGGAACTTGTTTTGACACTTTTGACCCATTATCTGCTTCACGCCCTGTCCAAAAGCCACCTCTTGTATTTTTTTCCACATGATTTTAGTGGATGTCTCGGAATTAATTCATGGTGCGTGCAGAGGAGGCTGAAAGGATAATTGAGTGCAATGGGCATGTTTTCTGCTTAGAGGATGACCCTGGTTTACACCGTGTATGGCTGCCAAATGAGGATTCACTTGGTATTGCTATGTCAGTTGCATTTGGTTATTATTGTAAAAAAAAATCGAACTTATTTCTGTTCTTGAAGTCATTCCACAAAAGATAACCAGTAAAGGCCAATTTATGGTTATGGTTTATGATGGGGTACGTTCTTGAATCCCTAAAAAACTTGAAAGTTGTAGATTTACTATCACATGTGATATCATTTACTATCACATATGGTAATTTAATTACTTTATTTGTTTATATTTCAGTATCACATGTAGTACTGGATACTATCACATGTGGTACTAATCATTATCACATGTATTATTGGATACTATCATTGTGTTACTAGTTACTATAACACATGTGGTACTAAAGTAACACATGTGTTAGCAAACAGTAACACATGTATTAGCAACTAGTAACACATGTGGTACTAGCCAGTAATACATGTGGTACTAACTGAATCATATGTATTACTAGTTACTATAACATATTTGAGTGTGTACTTGATTAGGTGGGTCGTTTGAAGGATATGCAACTTATCAATTTACGGATCAAGTATGTTGCAAAATGCTATGGCGCGAGGAAATCTTTCACAAAGACTGTGTGCATACCCTTGTTGTTCTGTTTATGCATGTCCACCCGAGAGAATTGATAGAAAAAGAAAGTTAAATATGTAATTAGAAACCTCAAAAAGGAAACCAAAGATTTAGAAAATGCAGCATGATACCTTGTTGAAGAAATGCCTCCGAGCAATTGTAAAAAACTAAAATTTGATGTTGCTATGGATTACAAATGTTAAGATAGTTTGGTATATGCTTTTGAATTGGATGGTTTGTTTATAATGTACTTATATTTTGTTTGATGTTTATATTTTTGAAAATGTTCTTGTGCGTAACTTTCCTTTTATACCTTGCAACCACATGTTGAAATGTTCAGTTTATACCTTTTTAATTTTGAAATGTTCATGTCGATAGTATTAAGTATCATATATGATATTAATTATATCACATATATACTTAAAGCGGTATCACATGTGATAGCAACTCATATCTTGATCTTAACACATAGTTGTAGTAAAATTTATTACATGTGGTAGCAATTATTTTCTTGTTTTTAAACAAATACAATATTTGTAAACAAAAGAGTACAAATAAGTATTATATGTCACATATTAATAGTAACGTATATATTTGATAGTAATAGTATCACATGTGGTATTAACCAGTAACACATATGTCAATAACCTGTAACGCATATGCTAGCAACCAGTAACACATGTTGTACTAGCTGAATCATATGAATTTCACTGAGTAACGATCTTCATGTAATACTATTATCACATATGATACTGCACGAGTTTTATTGCGATTCAATTTCGCAGAGTTTATCGCCGTCATAATTCATTTTTTTTTGTTTCAAATCGAATGAAATTGATTGATAAGTCGAAATCAGTAGAATCAAATTAGCACAAGCCTATAAGTGTAACATACTAATATAAAAGTATAAAATAATTATATTCAACAGTTGTTGTAAATTACATGTGATACAATAACATAACACATGTGTTACCATGATATAACACACTTGATAGTAATGTATCACATGTGATACTATTCAATAACACATGTGGTATTTGATTGAATCATATGAATTTACTGAGTACCGATCTTCATGTAATACTATTATCACATATGATAACACACTAGTTTTATTGCGATTCAATTTCACATTGTTTCATGATCGCCGTCATAACATTTTTTTGTTACAAATCAAATGAAATCGATTGATAAGTAGAAATCAGTAGAATCAAATTAGTACAAGCTTACAACTGTAACACAAAAATATACAAGTATAAGATAATTTTATTCAACGCTTGTTATAAATCACATGTTATACAATAACATAACACATTTATTAGCAATCAGTATCACATTTGGTACTAGCCAGTAACACATGTGTTAGAAACCAGTAACACATTTGGTACTAACCAGTAACACATGTGTTAGCAATCAATAACACATGTGTTTGCAATAAGTAACACATGTGTTAGCAATTAGTAACTCATTTGGTATTAACCAATAACACATGTGTTAGCAATCAGTAACACATGTGTTAGCAATCAGTAACATATGTGTTAGCAATCAGTAACACATGTATTAGCAACTAGTAACACATTTGGTACTAACCAATAACACATGTGTTAGCAATCAGTAACACATGTGTTAGCAATCAGTAACACATTTGGTACTAACCAGTAACAGTAACACATGTGTTAGCAATCAGTAACACATGTGTTAGCAAGCAATCAGTAACATATGTGTTAGCAATCAGTAACACATGTATTAGCAACTAGTAACACATTTGGTACTAACCAATAACACATGTGTTAGCAATCAGTAACACATGTGTTAGCAATCAGTAACACATGTGTTAGCAACCAGTAAAACATTTGGTACTAACCAAGCAACCAGTAGCACACGTGGTACTAACTGAATCATATGAATTCATTGAGTACCGATCTTCATGTGATACTATTATCACATATGATACCACGTGAGTTTTGTTGTGATTCAACTTCACATAATTTCATTATCGTCATCATATTTTTTTTATGTTTCAAGTCAAATGGAATTGATTAATGAATAAGTAGAAATCAGTAGAATTAAATTAGTACAAATCTACAACTATAACCCAAAAATATAGAAGTATAAAATAATTTTATTCAACAGTTTTTGTTAATCACATGTGATATAATAACATAACACATGTGTTACACTGACATAACAATGTGTTACAGTGACTTAACACAAGTGATACATTAGCTTAAACATATATAATACAGAGGTGGAATCAAAATGTGCAGTGTGTTAAAATGACATAACACACGTTTTACAATAGCTTTAACACATGTGATACATAGCTGTAATCAAATGTGCAATAAATGTAACTTATGATTGTCTAGTTTGAGCTCCTTTCAGGTATTAGAAGTTTATCTAGGTCCATTTTGCCGACATCATTTTTCTAGGCTCTCCTGCCTTATTAAACACATAGTGTTTTTCAGATACAATTTTATCTCCATCACCCCTTCGTTCTGTATGTTAACATTCCTTGAATAGGTTTCTCCTCCTCGGTTTCTGTATGTTAGCCAATATAACATATGTTAGTTGGCAATTATCACATGACACACATAATGATTAACAATATTATATATGATGATATTTTTTTTATCCTAAATCATAAGATTACATTTGATAATAGTTTTAGTTACATGTATTATTTTCTAATATCATGGATTATAAGCATAAAATTGTCAATGTTATTACATGTGATAATGATTATCACATGTGTTACAACCATTTTTTTCAAATTATTACCTGTATCTTTTACTGTAATTTGCTGTTGCACATCAGCTTGATCCAACTTGCTTTTGCTCCAATTTGATGAGATTCTATGTGCCACAGCTCATCATCATCTCCATTTTCTATTTTTTCATTCAAATTATATGAAAATTAGCAGATGAATCAGCAAAAACCAGTAGAACCAATTGCAAACGTAAAAACTCGAATCACATGAAATCAAAACGCGAATCACATGAATCATAAAAACGTGAAACATCGTATTAATCGCGAAATACAATCATTGAAAATCGCATGTAAAAAAGATGATTAAATCACATGAAATCAGCAGAAATCGATCATCTGTGGTTTCAATTTATGTATTTGTTTCGAATTAATGAAAGTCGTACCTTTAATTTGGTGTATGTTAGAGTCAATTGAGAATCTCAGAAACCCTAGTTCCATGAAAATGTCGTACGTATGAATTTCCTGTATGTATATATTTTTTATTTTTGTTATTTAATTAATGAAAGTGTTAAGTGACCATATTACCCCTCCACCTTTAATGAAAATAAAGCATTCTCATCGGTTCCTCAATTCTCACACAAAATGACATTCTCATTTGAACCTCACCCATCTTATTATATATAATCAACTTGAAAGACATCTATTAATCACAGGTCAAAAAATTAGGATGTTACAAGTTATAAGGGTAGGTTCATTTTGTTCTTTTTTAGTTTGAATTATTGCAGTAGGATAATGGCTAGAATGATGGAATTTCTTAAAAATTTCATGTAAAACTTGTCTTCAATATATAAGGACCAAATCTTAAATAATTTCAATTGGTCAATTAAGTCCTTTAATTTTAAAAAAATTTTAAAAAAGATTCCCAACTTATTAGAAAATAATTTTTTTAATCAATTACTCACTTACATATAAAAAGAAATTTAATTCATTAATTAAAACATTATCCAGATCGATCTGTAATGTTTCTATTTTTAATTCACCGAGTAGAAATAAAATTAAATGAAAAGGTTAATATAGAGTTAAACTCGTGTGTATATATGGGTTTAAAGTCTGGTATATAAATATAATATAAGAAACGTCCTTGTGACATCATCATTTAAATTAAACTGGATTAATCAATTACACCCATCTATTTATTTAGTTTTTACATTATTTATCATTTTAATTAAATCCAATTAATCAACTAGGCCTCTTTATTTAATTTACCTAGTTTTTTCAATATTAAAAGGTTTATATAATTTGAAGTAAGGATATATATACTTAAATGTGAATAGTAAATTTTTGTTTCAAATCTAAATAAATTAATCAATTGGGTTTCTCTATTTTAATAAAACTAAAAATTTTAACAACTATTTTAATAAAAAAATCAATACCCACCCGTGTGTATACACGAATTTAACCTCTGATGTTATAAGGGTAAAATTGATACTTATTGAATCTGTCTTTAACCGAAAAAGAATGTTGGTTGGCAATAAAAGTGAGATGGATGGAATAGTATAAGTTTTCAACGAATAATATACACGATCGACATTTGATCATTTTAATGTTAGGAATAACACGCCATATCATAAACTCGTAGTTAAACTGACAATTGACTAGTTTGACTTGGTCAAAGTGAAGGTAAACCAAGCCAATCAACAGGATCTCGAACGTTACAGTCTACAAGTCAAAGTTGATAAGATGAAGTGTAATGTGTCGATTATGGAGTTGCCGACGGTATTCCAGTATATACTATATAGTAATAAGTAGTTTTTAAACCCCTGTACTCACGGATCATATATAATATAAAAGATATATTTCTAAATTAAATTGAAGCATATGACTAATTGAAAGCATATGATTTAGTATTTTGATACATACAATACAATAACAAATTATCATCAAATGGAAGTTAGAGGTTTATTATTTTATAAGTATATGTTTATAGGGTGATTTTTAAAAATTTAATAAAATAAAGAGACTTAATTTACATATTTGGATAGGATTATTTGTGTTCACCGAAATTCGCAAGCCTCATCCTACCATTTCTCATATCTATATCTTTCAATCAATTCGACGGTCTAATCCATTCCCATTGAATATATAGAACTTTGTCTATCATTCGGAATTTTTGGGTGCTACTAACCATACCAATTATATTTTAAAAATTATGTTTTCTGTACTTGTACTTTTTCTGTACTTTATTTCATCACTTTTACTTTTTACTTTGTACTTTTTTGTACTTTTTCCTTTTTTTTATTCAAAAAATGGTATGGAAAGTGTTTTTAAATGGTATGGAAAGCAAATGTGGAATTTTTATTTTTTTGTCATAAATTATTATTCAAGCTACGTCTCTTTTGATTTATAAGCTAGTATAAAAATAGGACTTACTTTTGCCCCTATGAAAAAAGGGATCTACTTTATACACCACCTTTTTTTATTTTTTATTTTAAATACAATAATTATTGTACTTTTTATGTACTTTTTTCTCAACATTCTGTACTTTTCTGTACACACTCAATGATTAGTGGTATGGTTATTGGAAATTAGTGGTATATAAAGAGATTCCCATGAATTTTTTTTTCTGAACGGCTTGTATAAAACTAATCATTTATAGATAATTGATAACAATTAATATATGACAATCAAAGCTCGATGGGAAATTCTATTTCTGCCCCCTTTTTTACTCCTCATATCCCGGGCCCAGTCTGTGCCCAGTTCAGTCATTTTTCAGTCCGGTCTTTTCTAATATCAGTCCCCGTCCAGTTCAAATCCAGTTCAATTTTACACTAATAAGGGGGTATAAATTAGAAAAAGAAGGGGGTAGGCAGGGGTGGAGACAGGGCGGGGGCAGCGTAGGCAGCCGCCCCCACAAGAAATTTCAAATCACGTGAAAAAGAAGTTTTTTTAATGTATTATTAAAATTTTTAAATTTCGCCCCCACGATACAATAAAGAAAAAGAAGAATAATTTATTTCGCCCCCACTACTGTGATTTCCTGACTCCGCCCCTGAAGGTAGGGGATAGAAAGTAAAAAGAAAAAGTATGACATGATTGTTTGATTGGTGGAGGGGGTATGGGATGGAAAAAAAGGAAATGGGGGATATGTATAGTAGGCCCTAAGCTCGATCTGTGAAGACAAAATATTTACTCTTATTTGGTACGTGTACAAAAACGGCTCGTTTAACACATCAAGAATGCAATGTATGGAAACTTGAAAATTCGATCCGACATATGTTGTTATTTATCCGTTTAATGAGCATTATTCGCGATTATTAATTGTTTTGGGTAATCAGTTGTTAATTATTAATAACAATTTGCAATTCTTAAAAATACCTGAGATTGATAGTGGTGTATTATTTATGAAAATGAATAGGGAAATTAATCGAAATGCCCCTTTTTTAAAAAAAATATATCGTTTTGCCCTCGGAAAATTTTTTTTGACGATACGCCCCTTCCAATCGCAAATCGCAAATTTGCTTTTGCGACTCGTGCATTTGCTTTTGTGACCCGTACACGTGACCGAGTCGCTGACGGTGTTTGATGCCTTTGCAAATCGCAAATTTGCGATTTGCCATTTGCCATTTGTAAGGCCCTCTCCTTTCGTAAACCATAACATATCATATTATATAATATATTCGTTGGAAGCGCGTCCCCAAAACATATTTACCGGATTACATATGTCTAAAAGTACCAAGTTTTCAAAACCTTTACACACATATATAAGTTTAGTTACAAACATTTACTTAAACCACCGGGCGTTAAGAAAACTATTCAAAACCAAAAGTTAAATTCCCAAAATTGTCAGAGTAAGCGCTATGACAGTCAACCATCCCATTAAGCATCTACAACCCGGTCCACACCTATTAAAAGCCTGCAAAAAGATTAACAACGAGGGATTAGCCAATGCTAAGTGAATGGAACCGTAACCGACGGTTCAATTCAGAAATAACAAGCCTACAACGCACAAACCAAACCAACAAATAATGCTTACAGCCTAAAGCATCGTAAACAACAATCACACAAATTATGATTACCGCCTAAAGCATCGCAATCATAAACACGTATCGTCAAAGAGGACCGGCGGCCCCTGGTTAGCCAACCAGCGAAAGCCTACAACCACTGCCGGCCCCAACAGTGGCTTACCGATAGTTTGAAAGCTATCTTCACTGACAAGGATTCATCCCTCAACTACATGTATCGGGAAACCCAGGCAGCCCAACAATAGCCACAAACCCAACCAGCGTTGACCTCTGAAATCACATATGCCAAACGGCCCAAGCATCACATATTTCATAATAGTCATGACAATATGTAGCTAACCTATTCAAACCGCATAATCATCATGCCAACAATTAATACCAATAATAACCAAGTAAGCCAAATCACAATATCAACAATCATGTCAATGTATTAACCAATAACCGATAACAAGTCAAACCAATAACCGAAAGTTCATCCGTTGCAACCAAACTCGTTACAACGGAATTGAACCGAGGAATACAATCCCACTCACCGATATTTACGCCTGATTGCCAACTCAGAGGTCTTATCTTACTGAGTGGTCGTCCGATTATCTGGAAACAACAAAGATAACAAGTTAGTATCTTGTCCCACAACTTAATCCAAATCATAATCCATATCTTACACCATAATCTTATCATATATACTCCACTTATCAACTTAGTTAAATCATTTAACATCATACGAACTTAAAATACAAATTGCTGGAAAACCCAAGGAAGCCGCCGGCTTGGGTAGGGAAGCCGCCGGCTTGGCTGAGAAGCCGCCGGCTTGGCACCCTGGCCCGCCGGGTGAATTAACTTTTTGCACATCAGAACTTAACCTCCTAAATAAGCCTGTTCAGACCGCCGGGTTGGGGTCCAAACCCGCCGGCTGACCACATGAAGCCGCCGGCTTCAGTGATCAAGCCGCCGGCTTGATCATAATTTCAGCAGCAGCAGAAACAGCAAGAACACAATACGAACCAAAACCCCATTTTTCACCAAAATCAGTTTACAACTCGAATTTACCAAGGAAAATGACCACAACTTTTACTACAAACATATACTAACATCAAACAACCTATTCTAACATCTAATTCAAGCATCAATCATCATTAAACTCCAAAATTACCAAAACCTAGTTTATGAACTAATTATCAAGAACACAACTAATTCTAGCACATAATCATCATGTAATCAACTCATATTAACAAATAATCAACAAGTAATTAGCAAAACATAATTTACAAGCTTCAATTCATTCCAAACACCAATATTCATCATATACCCAATTTCACTAAAATGAACTTAAGAACACCAAAACACTTACAATCTAGTGATGAAGATGCTGTAGGAGATGATGATAATCAGATTCCCTTTTAACACAATTAATCACTAGCTTTTAAATTCTTGATTTAATTTGAGATAGATGAGAGGTGAGGGTTTAGAGAGTTTCAAAGGAAATGAAGAACACAATTGAGGTGGGTGAGAAATGAGTCGGTCCACCACCGCCCCACTCTTTTAATATGTATAAAATTATACCCGCTTCCTAGCCTATTGTCTGGAACCCGAAAATACCCGAAAGTCAAAATACTTTTATTTTACCGTGAACTTTGTTTATTTAAAACAAACTATATTTTATTAGTCACAATAAAATCGGTGACTCTTTTACTTGTTTATTTTTTAAATAAACCATTTAAACTTAATAAAATACAATTTATTTCCAGGCCCAGAAACAGGATGTTACAAATCTTCCCCCCTTAAAGGATTTCGTCCCCGAAATCCAATCTCGCACACTATTAATCCAAACGCTACTGATTACACTTAATCATGCAATACTAATTACAATTTACTTATCACATCAAAATCAATATCGAATCTACCTGGATTGTTATCTTCAAGCCAATCTCCTACGATCATCTGAAATGCCCGAGGAGGCGCAGTCTTTCTCTTTTGCCCAACAGATGCCGAGGAACCCGAGCCTGAACTCCCAGCCAATCTCGTACCTTGTCTTGCCTTCTCCAAACACTGACCCGCTCTATGGCCCTCCTTCTGACAATTCCAGCAAACATTCCTTGGAAAGATACAATCCTTAATATTGTGTCCAAACCCTCCACACCTAACACACCTAACTGTATCCGAAGTACACGGCCCCGGATGCCTCGCTTTACAATCCACACACCAAGCAATCCTATCTCTTGCCTCCTCAGAAAAAGACACCCTCCTACTCGCTTGACTTGATTTGCTACTTGTGGAACTATTCTTGGAATGGTGCACCGCCTTTTCCTTAACTAACTTTTCCGAAGCTCGAGTGTCACTATCCACCGACTTAGCCAAATCAAAAGCATTTTTCAGATTACCGGCTAATCTCACCGACGTCCTGTAGTGTGGTGGCAAAGCTCCCACAAAATGGTTTATTCTATCTCTTTCATTCGGGACCCATTGCTGAACAAAACGTAGCTTCTCCGTGAACTGATTGATAAGATCATCAATCGACATTTGCTCTGTCAATTTCAATTCCATAAACTCTTGCCTAATCCGGATCATGTCAAACTCCGAGCAGAATTCTTTGCAAACCTCACTATGGAAATCCGACCAACTGATGGATGATCTTTGCTCGGGCGACAAAGATGCAGTCACCGCGTCCCACCAAACCATTGCCTTATCCTTTAACATTTGCACCGCATACCTAACTTTCAGCTCCTCCTCACACTGGCATACCTCAAACTTACGCTCCATATCCCTTAGCCAATTCAAAGTAACTGCCGGATCTTTGCTCCCCTCAAATTCCTTCGGCCCACTAGACTTGAATGATTTAAATGAACATACCCGCCTCTGTTGATTAGGAGATGGAAACTGAGATCCAAAATCTCCTTGTTGTGCTAACCTTGCTTGTTGTTCCTTGTACAATTGTTCAAACTTTCTTAACCTTAGTACCTCATCCTCTAACTGTAATTTATATTCATCATCACTAACTCCCTCTTGATTTACATTAGATGTACCACCATGATTACCATCATTATTTTCCGGAGGTGGAAGCTCATTTCTGGGTGCATCATTGGGAGTCGGGTTCTCAGTGTCTGCCATTCCTGAACTCATACACAATAACTTACAACTTGTTAATCGTTAGTATCACCTATACTAACCAATCAACCCCCCCATTCATAAGCTAATCCCACTTACTGAAATGTTTGACTGTCACCAAAAGATTTGGGATTGACATTAGCCAATGTCCAATTCACCCAAACCTTTGCTCTGATACCAACTTGTAAGGCCCTCTCCTTTCGTAAACCATAACATATCATATTATATAATATATTCGTTGGAAGCGCGTCCCCAAAACATATTTACCGGATTACATATGTCTAAAAGTACCAAGTTTTCAAAACCTTTACACACATATATAAGTTTAGTTACAAACATTTACTTAAACCACCGGGCGTTAAGAAAACTATTCAAAACCAAAAGTTAAATTCCCAAAATTGTCAGAGTAAGCGCTATGACAGTCAACCATCCCATTAAGCATCTACAACCCGGTCCACACCTATTAAAAGCCTGCAAAAAGATTAACAACGAGGGATTAGCCAATGCTAAGTGAATGGAACCGTAACCGACGGTTCAATTCAGAAATAACAAGCCTACAACGCACAAACCAAACCAACAAATAATGCTTACAGCCTAAAGCATCGTAAACAACAATCACACAAATTATGATTACCGCCTAAAGCATCGCAATCATAAACACGTATCGTCAAAGAGGACCGGCGGCCCCTGGTTAGCCAACCAGCGAAAGCCTACAACCACTGCCGGCCCCAACAGTGGCTTACCGATAGTTTGAAAGCTATCTTCACTGACAAGGATTCATCCCTCAACTACATGTATCGGGAAACCCAGGCAGCCCAACAATAGCCACAAACCCAACCAGCGTTGACCTCTGAAATCACATATGCCAAACGGCCCAAGCATCACATATTTCATAATAGTCATGACAATATGTAGCTAACCTATTCAAACCGCATAATCATCATGCCAACAATTAATACCAATAATAACCAAGTAAGCCAAATCACAATATCAACAATCATGTCAATGTATTAACCAATAACCGATAACAAGTCAAACCAATAACCGAAAGTTCATCCGTTGCAACCAAACTCGTTACAACGGAATTGAACCGAGGAATACAATCCCACTCACCGATATTTACGCCTGATTGCCAACTCAGAGGTCTTATCTTACTGAGTGGTCGTCCGATTATCTGGAAACAACAAAGATAACAAGTTAGTATCTTGTCCCACAACTTAATCCAAATCATAATCCATATCTTACACCATAATCTTATCATATATACTCCACTTATCAACTTAGTTAAATCATTTAACATCATACGAACTTAAAATACAAATTGCTGGAAAACCCAAGGAAGCCGCCGGCTTGGGTAGGGAAGCCGCCGGCTTGGCTGAGAAGCCGCCGGCTTGGCACCCTGGCCCGCCGGGTGAATTAACTTTTTGCACATCAGAACTTAACCTCCTAAATAAGCCTGTTCAGACCGCCGGGTTGGGGTCCAAACCCGCCGGCTGACCACATGAAGCCGCCGGCTTCAGTGATCAAGCCGCCGGCTTGATCATAATTTCAGCAGCAGCAGAAACAGCAAGAACACAATACGAACCAAAACCCCATTTTTCACCAAAATCAGTTTACAACTCGAATTTACCAAGGAAAATGACCACAACTTTTACTACAAACATATACTAACATCAAACAACCTATTCTAACATCTAATTCAAGCATCAATCATCATTAAACTCCAAAATTACCAAAACCTAGTTTATGAACTAATTATCAAGAACACAACTAATTCTAGCACATAATCATCATGTAATCAACTCATATTAACAAATAATCAACAAGTAATTAGCAAAACATAATTTACAAGCTTCAATTCATTCCAAACACCAATATTCATCATATACCCAATTTCACTAAAATGAACTTAAGAACACCAAAACACTTACAATCTAGTGATGAAGATGCTGTAGGAGATGATGATAATCAGATTCCCTTTTAACACAATTAATCACTAGCTTTTAAATTCTTGATTTAATTTGAGATAGATGAGAGGTGAGGGTTTAGAGAGTTTCAAAGGAAATGAAGAACACAATTGAGGTGGGTGAGAAATGAGTCGGTCCACCACCGCCCCACTCTTTTAATATGTATAAAATTATACCCGCTTCCTAGCCTATTGTCTGGAACCCGAAAATACCCGAAAGTCAAAATACTTTTATTTTACCGTGAACTTTGTTTATTTAAAACAAACTATATTTTATTAGTCACAATAAAATCGGTGACTCTTTTACTTGTTTATTTTTTAAATAAACCATTTAAACTTAATAAAATACAATTTATTTCCAGGCCCAGAAACAGGATGTTACAAATCTTCCCCCCTTAAAGGATTTCGTCCCCGAAATCCAATCTCGCACACTATTAATCCAAACGCTACTGATTACACTTAATCATGCAATACTAATTACAATTTACTTATCACATCAAAATCAATATCGAATCTACCTGGATTGTTATCTTCAAGCCAATCTCCTACGATCATCTGAAATGCCCGAGGAGGCGCAGTCTTTCTCTTTTGCCCAACAGATGCCGAGGAACCCGAGCCTGAACTCCCAGCCAATCTCGTACCTTGTCTTGCCTTCTCCAAACACTGACCCGCTCTATGGCCCTCCTTCTGACAATTCCAGCAAACATTCCTTGGAAAGATACAATCCTTAATATTGTGTCCAAACCCTCCACACCTAACACACCTAACTGTATCCGAAGTACACGGCCCCGGATGCCTCGCTTTACAATCCACACACCAAGCAATCCTATCTCTTGCCTCCTCAGAAAAAGACACCCTCCTACTCGCTTGACTTGATTTGCTACTTGTGGAACTATTCTTGGAATGGTGCACCGCCTTTTCCTTAACTAACTTTTCCGAAGCTCGAGTGTCACTATCCACCGACTTAGCCAAATCAAAAGCATTTTTCAGATTACCGGCTAATCTCACCGACGTCCTGTAGTGTGGTGGCAAAGCTCCCACAAAATGGTTTATTCTATCTCTTTCATTCGGGACCCATTGCTGAACAAAACGTAGCTTCTCCGTGAACTGATTGATAAGATCATCAATCGACATTTGCTCTGTCAATTTCAATTCCATAAACTCTTGCCTAATCCGGATCATGTCAAACTCCGAGCAGAATTCTTTGCAAACCTCACTATGGAAATCCGACCAACTGATGGATGATCTTTGCTCGGGCGACAAAGATGCAGTCACCGCGTCCCACCAAACCATTGCCTTATCCTTTAACATTTGCACCGCATACCTAACTTTCAGCTCCTCCTCACACTGGCATACCTCAAACTTACGCTCCATATCCCTTAGCCAATTCAAAGTAACTGCCGGATCTTTGCTCCCCTCAAATTCCTTCGGCCCACTAGACTTGAATGATTTAAATGAACATACCCGCCTCTGTTGATTAGGAGATGGAAACTGAGATCCAAAATCTCCTTGTTGTGCTAACCTTGCTTGTTGTTCCTTGTACAATTGTTCAAACTTTCTTAACCTTAGTACCTCATCCTCTAACTGTAATTTATATTCATCATCACTAACTCCCTCTTGATTTACATTAGATGTACCACCATGATTACCATCATTATTTTCCGGAGGTGGAAGCTCATTTCTGGGTGCATCATTGGGAGTCGGGTTCTCAGTGTCTGCCATTCCTGAACT
This sequence comes from Helichrysum umbraculigerum, assembly GCA_949592205.1. Lineage (NCBI taxonomy): Eukaryota > Viridiplantae > Streptophyta > Magnoliopsida > Asterales > Asteraceae > Helichrysum > Helichrysum umbraculigerum. The sequence goes on along the minus strand of CATIUR010000005.1, from coordinate 11,216,197 downwards.
CATACACAATAACTTACAACTTGTTAATCGTTAGTATCACCTATACTAACCAATCAACCCCCCCATTCATAAGCTAATCCCACTTACTGAAATGTTTGACTGTCACCAAAAGATTTGGGATTGACATTAGCCAATGTCCAATTCACCCAAACCTTTGCTCTGATACCAACTTGTAAGGCCCTCTCCTTTCGTAAACCATAACATATCATATTATATAATATATTCGTTGGAAGCGCGTCCCCAAAACATATTTACCGGATTACATATGTCTAAAAGTACCAAGTTTTCAAAACCTTTACACACATATATAAGTTTAGTTACAAACATTTACTTAAACCACCGGGCGTTAAGAAAACTATTCAAAACCAAAAGTTAAATTCCCAAAATTGTCAGAGTAAGCGCTATGACAGTCAACCATCCCATTAAGCATCTACAACCCGGTCCACACCTATTAAAAGCCTGCAAAAAGATTAACAACGAGGGATTAGCCAATGCTAAGTGAATGGAACCGTAACCGACGGTTCAATTCAGAAATAACAAGCCTACAACGCACAAACCAAACCAACAAATAATGCTTACAGCCTAAAGCATCGTAAACAACAATCACACAAATTATGATTACCGCCTAAAGCATCGCAATCATAAACACGTATCGTCAAAGAGGACCGGCGGCCCCTGGTTAGCCAACCAGCGAAAGCCTACAACCACTGCCGGCCCCAACAGTGGCTTACCGATAGTTTGAAAGCTATCTTCACTGACAAGGATTCATCCCTCAACTACATGTATCGGGAAACCCAGGCAGCCCAACAATAGCCACAAACCCAACCAGCGTTGACCTCTGAAATCACATATGCCAAACGGCCCAAGCATCACATATTTCATAATAGTCATGACAATATGTAGCTAACCTATTCAAACCGCATAATCATCATGCCAACAATTAATACCAATAATAACCAAGTAAGCCAAATCACAATATCAACAATCATGTCAATGTATTAACCAATAACCGATAACAAGTCAAACCAATAACCGAAAGTTCATCCGTTGCAACCAAACTCGTTACAACGGAATTGAACCGAGGAATACAATCCCACTCACCGATATTTACGCATGATTGCCAACTCAGAGGTCTTATCTTACTGAGTGGTCGTCCGATTATCTGGAAACAACAAAGATAACAAGTTAGTATCTTGTCCCACAACTTAATCCAAATCATAATCCATATCTTACACCATAATCTTATCATATATACTCCACTTATCAACTTAGTTAAATCATTTAACATCATACGAACTTAAAATACAAATTGCTGGAAAACCCAAGGAAGCCGCCGGCTTGGGTAGGGAAGCCGCCGGCTTGGCTGAGAAGCCGCCGGCTTGGCACCCTGGCCCGCCGGGTGAATTAACTTTTTGCACATCAGAACTTAACCTCCTAAATAAGCCTGTTCAGACCGCCGGGTTGGGGTCCAAACCCGCCGGCTGACCACATGAAGCCGCCGACTTCAGTGATCAAGCCGCCGGCTTGATCATAATTTCAGCAGCAGCAGAAACAGCAAGAACACAATACGAACCAAAACCCCATTTTTCACCAAAATCAGTTTACAACTCGAATTTACCAAGGAAAATGACCACAACTTTTACTACAAACATATACTAACATCAAACAACTTATTCTAACATCTAATTCAAGCATCAATCATCATTAAACTCCAAAATTACCAAAACCTAGTTTATGAACTAATTATCAAGAACACAACTAATTCTAGCACATAATCATCATGTAATCAACTCATATTAACAAATAATCAACAAGTAATTAGCAAAACATAATTTACAAGCTTCAATTCATTCCAAACACCAATATTCATCATATACCCAATTTCACTAAAATGAACTTAAGAACACCAAAACACTTACAATCTAGTGATGAAGATGCTGTAGGAGATGATGATAATCAGATTCCCTTTTAACACAATTAATCACTAGCTTTTAAATTCTTGATTTAATTTGAGATAGATGAGAGGTGAGGGTTTAGAGAGTTTCAAAGGAAATGAAGAACACAATTGAGGTGGGTGAGAAATGAGTCGGTCCACCACCGCCCCACTCTTTTAATATGTATAAAATTATACCCGCTTCCTAGCCTATTGTCTGGAACCCGAAAATACCCGAAAGTCAAAATACTTTTATTTTACCGTGAACTTTGTTTATTTAAAACAAACTATATTTTATTAGTCACAATAAAATCGGTGACTCTTTTACTTGTTTATTTTCCAAATAAACCATTTAAACTTAATAAAATACAATTTATTTCCAGGCCCAGAAACAGGATGTTACACCATTTGCTTTTGCCACTTTTCCTTATCTAAATTTGTGACTTGGTCATCTCGGGCACAAGCAACAAAACGACTCGGTCACAGGCAAAAGCAAATGGCAAATCGCAAATCGCAAATTTGCGATTTGCGAAGGCCTCAAAACGCCGTCAGCGACTTGGTCATGTGCACGGGTCGCAAAAGCAAATGCACGAGTCGCAAAAGCAAATTTGCGATTGGAAGGGGTATATCGTCAATTTTTTTTTCCGAGGGCAAAACGATATATCTTTCGGGGAAAAGTGGCATTTCGATTAATTTCCCAAATGAAAATGACGTAAATAGAAATTATGAAAGGGTCCATGTAAAGCTACCATTTTTTAGTTTTTTCCATCTCATACCCCTCATATCCATCTAATCAATCACATCATGTTTTTTTTACTTTTTGGGTATACACCTTTTTTTTTTAATTCCTACCCCTGGTTAGTCTAAAACTGAAAGTGATTCTGTATTGAACTGGGATCGATCTTAGATAAAACTGGACTAGAAAAGGACTGGACCGGGACTGAACTGGACCCAAGGATATCCTTGTAATTTTGAGGGTAGCTTTGTAATTTCGCTTATGAAAACGTATATAAATGAGGAAGGGAAAACAAGTTCAGGATCAGCCATGTGCATGCATGCAAGCTGTTGTACACTTGATTGTACCTATCATACTATGCACGTGTGTCTCGTTAAACTCCTATCTTTCGGACCCCCCACCCACTCAATTATGCAACTTCATGACTTGTACTATTCAAACAATTATAGAGTTATGTCAATATATAGTAAAAAAAATTATTAAAAATCACTTATATCTAGAAACTTATGATTAGAAAATATATGCTTAGTACGAAAATTAAAGCGTATTACAAGGTAATTTTTTTTTCCTTCATTTAGACAGTGTTTTCAACACAGCCCTTTGTGAGTCACTAACCACACCGAGTAAATTAAAGTCGTTGCAAGGAGACCGAAGTAATCCCTAAAATATTTTTCAATAGGTATTTATCAGGGCCGTCGCTGAGTTTTCGGAAGCCCTGGGCAAAATCATGAATGATCATCGAAATGAGGCCCTATATCGAAATATAAACTAATTTTTTTAATTTTTTGTTGTGCCTCAAACATTTTTGAAACAACTAGAACTTTTTTTTTCTTGCAATCAACAATCAAATTATATGTATATGTATATACACACATACATATGCAAAAACACATTCAAATTTGAGGCCCTTATAATTCGGAGGCCCTGGGCGATCGACCACCTCGCCCACCCTCGAAGACGGCCCTGGTATTTATAGTAAATTTGGCCTTCTTTGTGTTATAAGATTCGGTCGTTCTGGAAGCAGCATCTCTACCCTTGGATAGGGGACTAGGGGTAAGGCTGTCTACATCTTACCTACCTATATCCCGCCCTAGGCGAATTGAGTATTGTTGTTGTTGTGTTGTGTTATAAGATTTCTTTTGTATTATCTTAAGACATGAATAGTGTATAAAAATAAAAATACAAATAAATTATGATCGATGATAAAGTAAGAAACAGGAGTAAGTGGGGTAGATGTTGGATCCGTCAACGTTTATCAATTCAATCAAAACACAACCATGCTTCCCAGCTGTCTGTTGGCCGTACGTGCATATAACATTCAAAATAGTGTAATACTCCCTCCGTTCCGATTCTATTGTCCAGTATTCCTTTTTGGGATGTCCCAATTTTATTGTCCACTTCCATAAATAGATAAGAATAATGAGATAAAGTTCATTTATGCCCCTAATTTATATATGTAAGACAAAAAGGTAGATAAAAAGTAAAGGGTAAAATTGTCTTCTTATCAAAAAGTAAGAGAGATGGTGATATTTTCTTAAACCGCATGTTTTTTGTCTGGGAACAATAAAATTGGGACGAAGGGAGTACTATTTCTAGTACTTTACTACCTATCCATTATGGATATATCATACATTTTTAAGAAAGTATAAAAAGCTCCCTGTAAATCAATAAGATTCAGCCTTGTTTTTTAGATACTTTTTATGTGATCGAAAATAAAAGTGAATACTTAATTTGAGACAAACAAAGTTAAAAATGTAAATACTTAAATTGACACAGAGGAAGTTTTAGTTAATGACTACGGAGAATCGATCCACTATATATGATCCAATACAGAAATTAATCATCAAAAACGTGCTTGAATACGGTTTCAATCATATTATTTGACATCATAAATTGTGAGTAAAAATACAATAAAATCACCTATGAGGGAAAAAAAAAATAGAAAAAAGATTTAAATATTGAGAAAACCTAAAATAAAATAACCATGGCCCGTGGGGTTGGTCGTAAATAAAGTGGTAGATTGTCTTTTTGATAACAAGTCAAATATGGGACCTCAAAATCGTGGGTTTGTTGTTGGGCGGCGGATGGATGGTAGGAGCTGCGTGTGCACGTGGATCATTTGCTACCTTATTCTTCTTGCATATCCACAATTTTCCGCCTGATTTACCTTTGCACCATAAAGAAGTACCAAGTATCGTAGTTGTTCAATTCTTACGATTTACGAGTTCAATCACAAATTCAAAAAATGAGGCGATTCGAACCTCAACATTTAAATGGATTTGACTCTTACGAGTTGTTTATTGACTCTTCTGAGTCGTGTGCGAAGCGACTCTTCCGAGTCTTAGGCGACTCTCACGAGTCTGAAATCGGACAAACTTTTAATGTAATGTAATAAAAAAAAATGACAAAATAGGAAAATAAATGAATAATAATCAATTTTAAATTAAGCATTTTTGTTAATTATTGACTTTCATCACGTTCTGATTCACTTAAGAATAAAAATCTTAACAATAATATACATATAAATGTAAATATATATATTTATTGTAAAATTGTGACTCTAACGAGTCGAGTCGAGTCACGAGTTAAAAATCAACATTCCGAGTCGCAAGTTAACTATGTCAGGGATCACTAACTGCCACGTTAACCGTTATGGACGATTAGTAGGAGTGGGGAGTTTCGCGATTAAATTATTTGATTGTGTAAGTGCATTAGAAAGTTGTACTGTGACACCCGGTCAAAAAGGGCAAAAATTAGGGGCCAATTTAAACTTTAATTATTCGTACTCGGTACGAATCAAAAACAAAGTATTCGGATAATATATATATATATAACTATATATATAACACGAAATGATTATTTAATAATCACAACGCGAACAAACCTGAAACCACTCAGGAAACATAAAAATAAAAGTTGTCCCAAAACATTTCCAAATAGAATATTATTAACAGAAATAATATTACGATACTCGGAAAATTTGCAAAACTCTTTTTGGATAATTAAAACTATCCGTAAGTTCAAAGTGAAACAACGATATAATTTAGTATCACACTAAAAGTATTTTTGTGAAATACTTCAAATAAAAACTTATACGATTTAAATTTTAGAAATTTATCGTTTGAAAACATTTTACTAAATAACGATCGGGTACGCAAACACGGGTCGGGAAATACCCAAACACCTCAATAATTGAGGTCGGTTATATCAACCGACCTCAATTATTTCACACACACGTACACACTCTTTGATCTCTCTCGTTCTCCTCTTCCATTCGGTTTCCATTTCAAAACAACAAAAACATTAACAAGATCAAAATCAACAGCAACATCATAATCATCTTCATCTTGTTCATCATCATCATCATCATCGGGTGCTTCATCATCACCACCTCACGGTTTCGTTTTCAAAATCGAAAGAATCGCTCATTGTTTCCTTTTTATTTCGTGTTTAAAATACGTAGTATAATATGTATTACCATTTTACTAAGTTCCTTATTTGCGGAAATTGGATTAAAACTAGTTTTGTTAAGTTTCTGCACGAACAGACACGAACAGACACGAACCAGAGAACATCACGCGATCGCGTGATGTTTTTCTTAAATTCACGCGATCGGGTCAAAGGGAAAGTCACGCGATCGGCCGAAAGGGTCACGCGATCGGGTCAATGGGAAAGTCACGCGATCGGTCGGGAGGTTCACGCGATCGCGTGATCTTCTATTCTGGGTCAGAATTGTTAAGTGACATTTTTATAAACTTGAACGAGAAATACAAACTTAAACAATAGAATATAATACGACCGAATACATATTAATACAAGTAAAGATTATACAATCAAATGCTCATTAAAATCTCGCGTGTTTAGGACATTAGAAGACTTTGGACCATACGTTCCTCGTTGGATATATTCACTGCTCGGATAGACTCAGGTGAGTCTCACAGCCCCATTTTTACTGCTTTTAAATATTTGGGGTGAGATACAATGCTTACATGTTTTCGTGATCATATGTTATTTGATTAGTTAATTTGAGAATTAACTCAAGGAATTAAATGATTATTTAGTTCAGATAACTATATTAGTTACATTGTTTGACTACCATTATTTGGTCTTGATTATCATTGTTAAATCATTATTTCGAAACCTGCGTTGGTTTCATCATTGTTGGTTTGTTCAATATTACGAAACCTGCGTTGGTTTCATCATTGTTAAATTTCATATTGTTCGAAAACCTGCGTTGGTTTGTTCAATATTACGAAACCTGCGTTGGTTTCATCATTGTTAAATTTCATATTGTTCGAAAACCTGCGTTGGTTTGTTCAATATTACGAAACCTGCGTTGGTTTCATCATTGTTAAATTTAATGTTGTTCTAAAACCTGCGTTGGTTTGTTCAATGTTACGAAACCTGCGTTGGTTTCACCTTTGTTTAAAAATCATTATTTCGAAACTTGCGTTGGTTTCATCATTGTTTTGAAAACTAAACTGTTTAATCATTGTTTAGAAAACCTGCGTTGGTTTCATCATTGTTTTGAAAACTAAACTGTTTAATCATTGTTTAGAATACCTGCGTTGGTTTCATTATTGTTTGGGGAACCTGCGTTGGTTCAAATCATTATTTAGTAACCTTAATTGGTTAAATCATTGTTTTAGAAAACTTAATTGTTTTAAATCATTGTTTGGTTTATTAATTTAAATCCTTGTTCAGACAAAACATTTTATTATCGTCAAATTATCATGTTGATCACATCAATGTTTATGTTAAACCTGTGAGATTCACCAGCTTTATAGCTGACCCTTTTAGCGTTGTATTCTCAGGTGATCAGCAGTAGTAGGATGGCCCTCAGGATAAGCTATCTACTCACGAGTCGCATGCATCCATTTTGACATGAAGATTTTCTTGCATTATATTTTGTATAATGGTTATGTATTAAAATCTTCAAAACTACTTTTGCGAACTCGCTATTATGTTGTAAACTTTCACTCAAAACTTGTATTACTTTTGTAATATTTATAAACGTCTCATGTAGAGTCGTTTGCTTGTACTTTGGTGCTTTGTATATTGATTAGTTACACCCAAATCGTCGCTTCCGCAAATCATGAAATTGGGGGTGTGACATGTACTCTTCGCTTTATTAATAATGACAAAGGTTGAGAAAAAAAAAAAAAACAAACAAGAAAGGTTACAACTTAGGAATGCCACACTTGCAAAAAGTTTATAAAAGGGAATTGGTATATACAACATAAAAAATGATACTTACATCATACTGTACAAGTATTAAAGCAGGCAGTACAAATATACTAATACATAATTGTGGTGTATGCAACAAAATATGTATTGTATATATCAGTGTCCTAATAAAAAGATACATAAATCAAAAGAATAAGAAGTAGATGGAAAAACTATTTTTGAAACAGATATTTCGTTGAAAATACATACGTACACATCTTATCTGATTATATATTGAGAGAAGAGTTCAAATGAGACCATTTATTTTGTGTGAGAATGGGGGAACCAACCACAATATGCCATGTGTTACTTTTTTCTCTCTCATCCACGTTTTTAAAAATTAAATATCTCACAAACGACAAGTCAAAAAATCATGAAAATTGCACCATATTTTTCAGCGTTTTATCCTCTTCGATTTGCCGTCCATCAAGGCATACTTCCGACGAATTTTTTTTTTTTCCATTTTTTTGGTGGGTTTTACATATTAGTAACACATGTGTTAGTGATTGATTATACATTTGATTTAGGGTTTAGGGTTAGTATTTAGAGTTTGGGTTTAGCAGGGTTTAGTGTTAGGGTTTAGCAGGGTTTAGTGTTAGGGTTTAGCAGGGTATAGGGTTTAGTATGATTTAGGGTTTAGAGTTTTATAAAACGTTTACCGAAACCCCAAACTCCCAACCCTAAACCCTAAACCCTAACCCCTAAACCCCAAACTCTAAAACCTAAACGCAACACTGTAACACATGTGTTAGTAATGTGAAACCCACTAATTTAAAATAATGGAAAAAAAAACTCGTCGAAAGTAGAGGTGGCAATTTGAGACCCATGGGTCTAGTTGGGTTTTTCTAATTTTTATAGATGGGTTTAGTTGGGTAATTAAAATAAGGCTTAAGTATATCATTATTACCTATTGGGTTATAATGAGTAATAATGATATACTTAAGTTTTTTTTTAATTACCCAATTAGACTCATTTATAAAAATTAGAAAAACTCAACTAGACCCATGGGTTTTAAATTGCCACCTCTAGTCGAAAGTATGCCTTAATGGACGGCAAATCGAAGAGGATCAAACGTTGAATCTAATGGTACAATTTTCATAATTTTTCGATTTGTCGTTTGTGAGATATTTAACTTAAGGGGTAAATGAGTTTTGTATTCTCTTTGTACACATGGCACCATATCATTGGTTCCTCTATTCTCACACAAATGTTTAGTCTCATTTGAACCTTACCCTATATATTGAATATTGATGTGTGTTTTAACTAGCATTAATTTTGTTGAATATATACGTCGTGATTTTTTATTTGTTGAACTTAAAAAAGGAAATACTACAGTACGAGTTGGATCTTAATTTATACAATTATAAATTATCAATTTAGATATTATTTGCATGGCTCTGAAAGTTGGATTAATCTATGTTTTTCCCCGGCCATTGACAGAAACCTTGATTGATTGATTGATGGGATTCGTTTTATTTTATTTATAAATTTTTCAATGTAATTTATTTTGTGAATTATTGGACGGATTTTCTTTGTCACATGAAAGTGTGCAAAATTTTTCCTAATTTACACAAACAAACACCCACTTGCACTTCGTAATTCATACAGAATTACAGACTATACGCGCAGAGTATTTCACTACGTATAGTATGTATATATGTAATAATTTGTTCTAGATCAGTACGAGATATTGTGCTACACTGCTACTATTACTTTTACACCATTATTTTTAGTTGAACCCGAAAGATATTCGATATTTCGATTAATTCGTTACTTTAGTTTTGAGGAGCGTTACAATATCATTTTTATATTAACGAATTATAAACTGGTATATATGCATGTAAGAGTAAGTCCTTGATCATCTCAATAAAGATGACCCCGAATCTTATAGTAGTGATCTTCAAGAATCGCAATTGCTCTAACTATGTACGTAGCTAATTAAGTTTTTATAGAAAAATGACTGATACATTTAAAATTTATGTTGAAAATTAAAGTAGATCAAGACATATGACAAACCCAAAAATAACTTAAATCCCCATTAATCACATGTCAAACATTGAACATTCATTAATCGTACATGTCATTACTCTTTTTAAGATAGACGTGACACATTCACAAATAGCGTGGTGGTTTCCGTTTCTTGCTTAATTTGACATGTAGCTAGTCGACACTGTCCGATTGTTATATATATAGCATGTGTGTGTTCAAGGCGTCTTGGGTAATTAGATCACAAATCTTACTAATAATTTTATGCATTAATATGTAGAGTAAGTATCCCTATATATATGGGGTATATATACCATAATAAAACCGAACCCACTCATACTAGATATTGAAATCATGATTGAACACTAGATACTATTTAGTAACGTTTTACCGGGCAAATTATATAAAAACTATTGTATAATTATCCATTCCAATGAAAATTATGTTCACTATTCTAGCCACACATTACCTATAGACAGTAAGAAAAAAAATATGATGTATCATGTAAACTTCTACTGAAAATATGAAGAAACTATAAGAGTTAGTTTAAGAGTTAGTTTTTGTTACTAATTAATTTGGCACTTGATTTCTAGAATCGATAAACCAGCAATAGTTAATTTTTATCTTTGACAATTTAATCAACTTTAAACTATAACCTATAGACAGGCGCAGAGATAGGGCATGGGCAGTGGAAGTCGGCACCACAAGAATTTATAAATTACGTAATTTTATTTTTTTAAAAAATATTAATAACATTTTACCGATTTCGCCACCATAAAAGAAATAATAAAAAAAGAATTTTTTTCGCCCCCTCTATTATAATTTTCTCCGCACTGTCTATAGATTCTCCTGCCCTACAATCATTCAAAAGATTTATTTCACTTCATGCACAACCAAACACACACTCATGCACACGATTAAATGTTTATCTATTTTCCCAAGCAATTATTTTCTCTATAAATACCCGGCTACTTTTGAAAACCCATAACACTAATTAAGAAAAATAAAGTAGATCAACATAAAGAAGAGAGAGAGAGAAAGAGAATGGGTATATGGAGAAGAGGTGTGGTGGTTGGGAGAACATGTGTAAGGAAGAGGATGAAGAACCATATAATGTTGAACAACAACAACCGCCACATGGAAAGGAAGCTCCGGCAGCTGCAAAGAATCATACCCGGTGCAGGACCCGGACCCGCCGGACAGATGGTTGACCCGGAAGCTTTGTTCCAAAATATAGCAGTTTACATCTATCTACTTGAATCTCGTGTGAAGGTTCTTAAGAGTGCTTACACTCTCTTTGGTCCTCATGATTAATTATTTTCCCAAATCAAATCCTATATATATTGCACTCTTAATTTCTCTTATATACTTTATCTTCTAAACAAGAGGATTGAAGAATATATAAATGTTTGTTAATTAATCTCTATAGATATTAAGTCATGTAACATGTGGTGTAAAAGGGATTTAAACCCGAACCTTCTGTTTAATATAAGTAGTACGTATTATACATACCTTTAAACATCATTTTTGAGGCAAAAGGTTGATAACCGGCAACCCCGACCGGCTGCCAATTCCATAATGTAAGGGGCATACCTGACTCACTCCGCGGTTGTGGTTATTGGGGTGCCAGGGTTTGAACCCCTGACCTTGTGCTATTTGGGGCAAAGATGCCCCCATCCATTACCAACTGAGCTACGCGCCATTGGCTTTAAACATCATTTTGATGGTATATATATTAGCATATGTGTTAACCCGTTTCCCTTTTATTTGTATCATCGATCTTTACCTTACATGATTGATTTCCACGGGTCCGGAGTCCTAACTACACGATTATTGACGATCAAGAACACTAACACTAATTAGACGTATAAAATTCAGGTTTGTTTGAATATATAACTTCCTCTTCACAATTTAATTGTCTACTACGGAGTATAAATTTACAAACAATTTTAAAGTACATTAATTATATTTTTGACCAGTAATAATTTATTAATTTCAAACACTTTATGATTGTTTAGAACCAGAAGTGAACAATTTATTTTTAAGACATTTTAAAAAAGAAACAAGGTTAATAAATTTAGGACGGAGGTGATACGATATTTTACTATAATCATGTATCATGAGATTAACGATATCTCGCTTATGGTTTCAAGTAATATTGTATGCATTTTTCTTCCTTTTACCTTTTCAAACTATGTTCATTCCAAACTTTCAATAATAATTCATCTATTACACGTCTTATCAGTTGTCATGTCTAAGATAAATTATTATATATTATAAGTTTATAACCTAAAATATCAATGTTTTTTTTTTTTTCATAACCTAAAATATCAATGTTATTGTTTATTTAAATGCAACAACTTAACTCATCCATGTATTGAAATTAGGCCTAGTGGACTTATAATGTTGGCCATTATGTACCCGTCGGGGTGAACAAATGCAATAACTGTTAAAAGTCTCACGTTACAACAAATATATCATTTATCCACAATTTTTTTTTCACATTTTTTAAAAATATGTGAAATTATGTAAAATTATCCACTTATAATTGTGATAAAATTATTACATCAAAAAGTGTGAAAATCATTACAATCTTCATATAAATAAGTGTGAGAAAAAAAATTTACACTTAAAAGTGTGAAGAAATTACAACTTGTCAACACTTAAAAGTGTGGAAAAATTTTTGTAACACCCAATTTATCCACACTTTCTCTTGGATGGGAAAATCATATGTTACAAATTCTTTTCCACACTTTTAAGTGTTAAAAAGTTATAGGGTGTGTTTGGCAAAATTAGCTGAAGATGTAGATGGAGATGGTGCTGAAGATGGAGGTTAGAAGCTGGAGCTGGAGCTTTTATTTGAGGCTGGAGCTGGAGATATTATTTGTTAGTAAGTGTTTGGCAAACTAGCTCGGGCTGGAGCTTATTGATGTAAAATGACATTAAAGTACATTATATTATACAACTCTAAATTTTTAATAATGAAAAGAAGGGTAATATTGTAATTTTATAACTAGGAGATGGGGATTCTAGGAAGAAGCTAGTTTGAGGAGCTTCCAAATGAAGGGATTCTCATTCAAAGAAACCCTATCATATTTTTGATGTCAAACAAGGATGGTGAAATTATAAGGGATTGAAATTCTTAATATTAGAATCTCAATCTCTTAGAATCCCCAATAATCCCTAAAAAGTGGTTGCCAAACACATTTCTCCACAATTATAAGTATAAATTTTTCTTTTCTAATAAAGTGGTGTAAATTGACAATTTTTTTTAGTGACGTGTGAAAAGATAGCCAGGAATCCAATAAAACAACCATCCGTATATATGCATATAAACAACCTCTGATCTAACATTTGACAAAAACAGCATTACAAACCGCAACTGTTAAGTGTTGAAACACCCAAGTCTATCGACCTTACAACATGAGGAGTGCAAGAACAATATTCGAGTCAAAGCATATATGTGACACCCCCAAATTCGGTCAGCACGGTCAACGCACGATTAGCGGAGCATTAGAGTAAACGGGGGTGCTGACGTCAACATTGAACATCATGCCAGATCAGAGCTTATGATTATTGCTGAACAGTAAATTAAGATGCCATTTAAGTAAATGATTTCTTTACAAAAGCACTACGACTCGTCAAGTCGTATAAATAGTGTTAATAAATACAATCTGTTTAAAATGCACAGTTTTATAAAGTAGATTTCATAAGAATGATTTATGTAAATCATATATACAAAGAAATCTTAAGTGTCCCAAAATGTGGCATCCTAATTAGTCGCGGGTTCGCCTAACTCCAACTGCGTGCAGTCTCATTTGTGCTGCTAATTACCTGAAAAACATAGTAAAAGTCGACACATAGTTGAGTGAATTCACAGGTTTTATATGTTTGCAAGTGGTTTGTTAAACCATGTTCATTTAAGAGTTGTTGACATGTTAGTCAAATTTAGTTGCTCGTCACAGTCTATAGGAAGATAGGTGTCCAATCAAAGCACCTATAGGGAAGCAAATAGCCTAAGGTAATGTTCACATAATCAGTTATTCAAATGAAAGTACACCCAATAGTTCTCATTTTTTTTTTTCAATGCAATCATCCACATAATCAATGGCACATAAGTACACAAAGCAATTAAGGAACACATAAGCATCTAAACAATTAAGTCAATCAAGAATCAATGTTGCATGTTATAGCAAAACGGTTTGTTATGTTTTTCACCCCAAGTTTTAAAAGAAATAAAACAGTAGAAAATGGGGCTGTGAACTCACAGTGGTTTGCTCGGTATGGAAAGCTAGTAGTCAACAGACGATCTCCCAAGGTATTTTAACCTATATACAATACATGTATTAACATAAGTACTTTGATTTTTGTTAAATCGCTTAACGTTAATAGTTCATTCGTTTGACGTTATTGTCGACGTTACGTTGAAATATTTGTTATTATTTCTGATGTCGAATACTTTGTATGTACAAGTATGTCATAATTGTATATATCTCTATATGTCATCTCGACTCAATTGTACATATATTCGTTCTATATATGTATGCGTATGTAATATACTTGTTGTATATTCTTGATTTATACGTTTGTTAAACGTGAAATCCCTTTGTGTATATATATGTAAATATACGTTTCTCAAATGTCGTGTATATATATATATATATTACCAATATATATATATATATAATTCAAATACATTATTTATGCATATATTAATACAAGTTTTTAAAGTCCAATATTCGTGCCTCGAATGTATCACAAGTTAAGTCGTTCGCGGGTTCGAAGTAAAGTTCCGCCGGCACCCCATTATGGTGCCGCCGGCACCAAGGTGTCCATTAGTCGCTCATCGTTTAACCACCCGTGTCATTTACCCGTTCATCGTAATCATTTGGGTTTGTCCATTACTAGTTCATCATAATCATTTGGGTTTGTCCATTACTAGTTCATCGTAATCATTTGGGTTTGTCCATTACTCGCATATCGTACTCGTTCACCAAGTAGATCGTTTGCGGCTCGTAGAATAGGTTCCGCCGACACCTAGGCATGGTGCCGCCGGCACCTTATCACTCGACTAGAACGCGCCGCGTGGGACTTGTACGCACCGCGTACTACCTAAACTTACAAAGGACACCCCGCATATCTATAGAACACGACGCGTACAATATATATATGTGAAGTACACGCCGCGTACTTGGTCCCAGTTGTGCTCGTAACCTAACAAAATGAGTTTTAATCTTGTTCGTTGCTCGAGTAACGTACTCGTTCATGGTTGGGTTTAAGTGTGCGTGTGTTGGGTGACAGGTTCCGCCGGCACCAGTGAGGGTGCCGCCGGCACCTTTGTGTCCTTTACTCGTTCCTCGTTTGTTCAATGGTTAAAATGTGCGTGTTTAAAGAGAGGTTCCGCCGACACTTCATAAGGTGCCGCCGGCACCTTCAGGCTTTCCAGGTTCTGTTCGAACCGAGTGACACCCAACTCGAATGTTTTTGGTTTTTAATCTTTTTGTAGTATGTTACTACACGTTCGTATCATCATTTTAACAATTTATCACCAAGTTTTAACAAGTTTTCATCCATAGATTGTTGAGTTGGTAGTTTTAGTTTATAACCCATTTCCATGTTCATCATCATAATCATCAATATTTATGTGTTATATGCTTTAACTATGTTATGTTATCAACATATAAAACGAAATTTAAGCAAGGAAATAAGAAATGGAAAGCTTTCCTTACAAAGATTTGAAGGTGGTGATGATGACCGTGAATGATGATGATGAAGATGATATAGCTAGGTTGTTGCTTCTGCTCTTTGCCTCTGCTTCTTCAGTGATCAACACCAGAGAGGAAGGTAATAGTGGTGATGATCAATAATTGAAGTTTGGTAAGTGAGGTTGTGTGTGTGTCGAATGAATCACAAAAAGAAATGGGGAGGGAGTATTATATTCCAAATGTTATGGCTTAAAGCAGAAGATGTCTCTCCAATTATTTGAGTCAGGTGCCATTTTTGGTACCACAATTTCGAGTACGAGTATAATTATAGCAATATAAAATATAACATTTTATATTTTAATTTTGTAGGTGATCTCCTGGTTCGTAATATGTTTTCAGAATAATGAGATTATCATTATTTTTGATAGTTGTACATTTTTGTACATTTTACTGCGCGCGTCCATTTGAGCGTCAAATTTCAGTTGAGTTTCGAATTCATATTTCGAGGTAATGTTCTAAATACCTTAAAACGTACTAGAAAAATAACATTTTTCAGATTTTGACCTTTTTGGTACGTTTTAGAATTGTTTCCGTTCGTTTAAAATACGTTTTATGCTAAACGTATAATTGAACCACTTTATCTATATGTTATAGATATATAAATACTCGTAATTAATAATCGAATTATTAATTATTTCATGTCACCAAATCTTGTTAATTATTTTTGTCGGCTTCGTTCCGATGCGTTTGTACGTAATTTATGAATAATTACGTATTATGTAATACTTTTCGTATTATTGTTTTGGGCTCGCTAGACTGACATCACATCAAAAGTTCAGTTTAAAACAATCGCAGGGAATTAGCGTAAAATTTACGAATTTACTGTACTTAATTGTACTAAATTTTTGCGGGTTGTCACATTCTACACGAGCCTTACATTTACGCTCAGCGAAATGCACATATAAATATCGATATTCTGCAACCATCAACTTTACGCTCAGACATTGAAACAGAAAGATGGAATGACTCAGGAATTCCCAAAAGAGAGATCGGCAACCATCAACTTTACGCTCCTAAATTGAACAGAAAGATAGAACGACTCAGAAATCCCCAAAAGAAATAGACAGCCCAACAAGTGTTTGACCTCAAAAGTCAAAGTATATAGGATCAATAAAATACCAGTTCAGTCAGTTAAGGAAAGTATTTGACCTCAAAAACCAAAGTATATATATGATATACGATCAATAAAATACCGGTTCAGTAAGCTAAGGAAAAAAAACTTGAAAATTTAAGACCTTTGCTCAATTTAGTACGATGATTCTGGTGAACTATGTGCTTCACCGATTGACGATAAGCTACCGTTTTCATGACCACCGGTCTCGCACGTAGTGACCCACTCACATGATCTCTGCCTTCCTGAGCCATATGCTGCTCCTGACTACCCTGTGTTTCTATGGTTTTACTTCCTCCAACAGTCTCCAAATGTCCTGAAACAGCAACAAATGCATATCAGGGACCCAGGACATTGCTCTAGAAGTGCATCAACAGTTATATAATCACCTTTCGTGACCCACAAATCCTTTGCACGAACTGTAATAAAAGATATTCAGGCATTGATCCCTCATTGTTGAATTAAGCATGAAAATGTCAAAACACAACTCTTACGTTTTTATGAGCATTTAGTGACATTTTAAAAAATTTGCCCGTAAAAAAGAAATGATATAAATTTTGGCCACCTCGATTAGAATTTCCTAGTTCCGCCCCTTCTTTATTTTGAGATAGCTTGATGTGATTTTAGCACAAATAAGCTAACAAACATAAGCCAAGATTTTGAAGTCTATTTGCTTATGTAGTAAGCCAATAAGCATAAGTAATAAGCTTGTGAAATAAACCCATCCAAAAACTCATAAATTCGCCACAATTTCGAAATGAAGTAGTTTGGGCCTGACGGTTGGGAAAAACCGAAAAAGTACACAAGGCTGTTTGCCATGGGATCTTAGTAGGCCCAGTAACTCCTCTTAAACATATAAACCAATACCACATGTTGTGACCCATGAATTTTGGTCCCATTTTCCCAATTCCATATTTACAATTAGTAACATCCCCCCAGTTTAGGTAACATATTAGATTAATTATTATGATGTCAAACAGCATAACTATTGACACAAACAAGTAAACAACCACTTCTGCTCACCTAATTTGGCATAGCTTTAAAAGAAAATGATTTCAGGCCACAAGGGACCAAAAACCAAATCAAATACACACTAATCCCCAACTTAACATTAACTAAAACACTGAAAACTGAGTGTACCTGAACTTGTATTTGATGTTAGGCTTTTAGAACCAACATTCTCATCATCACCAACCAAAGGAGAATACATAAAGCAGTCAGCTTGAAGAAAGTCAACAACTTTCTCTATCAATTTCTTATTTTTGCTTCCCTTAATTGGCAAAGCCACATCTTCCTGGTTTTCTACAATACAAACAAACATACATACATATATTCATTAAAACCCTTAAAATCAAGAATTAAATTAAATTCATAAAAAAAAAAAAAAAAAAACTCACCTGGTGGAGTGAAAATTTGCTTAGGTGGAGGGAAATCAAAGGTGGGTTGAGGACAAACCAAAGGATTATACAAATAAGAATCAGAAATAAGATAAGAAACAACTTTATTAAAAATCAAATCTTTTCTGGTGTGTTTCTTGTTCTTGTGCTTGCGGATGCTTGTGCGTTTCATGGGTTTTTGTTTGTTTACTCCCAAGTGTGTTACCGATGATTGGATCACATGTTTCTCCATTGTTGGTAAATTTCTTGATAAAAGGGAACAAATTTTTTTCATTACTTGCAACAGGGTTTGCAAGATTTTACGATTAATGGGAAAGGATAAAGAGGGATGGACCGTTAGATGACGTAATGGACACCCAGATACTTTTGGTGTCGACACGTGGTATCCTAACGTGATTTTATCCTGACGTAATCACACGTGGCTATGGTGCGGCAAGTATTTTATTGTCAAAGCTTGAATAGTTAAAGTACAAGGGTTAAAGTTTGAAGAGTAAAAGTTCGAGAAAATCACAATTTTGATCCGTTTACCAAGCCCATTTAAACAAAATAATCCGTTGACTTCCATTTTTAACAAAGTAATCCACCGATTGACGCCGCCCCCCGGCGCCCCGGCGCCCCTGACACAACCCACCACCCAAAAAATGCCACGTGTACGAGGATCCAGCCGTTGGCGCCGATTAAAAAAATGAGGGGCGCCATTAAAAATCATGGGCGCCAAGAAGAAGGTAAACGAAGGAGTGGGGCGCCAAGAAAAGGGAAAACGAAGGAGAGGGGGCGCCAAAAAAAACATGGGGCGCCGGGTATTTTTTTTGGCACTGGATCCTCGTACACGTGGCATTTTTTGGGTGGTGGGTTGTGTCAGGGGCGCCGGGGCGTCGGGGGGTGGCGTCAATCGGTGGATTACTTTGTTAAAAATGGAAGTCAACGGATTATTTTGTTTAAATAGGCTTGGTAAACGGATCAAAATTGTGATTTTCTCTAAAAGTTCGAGGATGAAGTTCAGAGGAGAAGGTATTATTTGAGGAGAAGAAAGAGAAGAATTTTCAAATTTTCATTTTTACTCCCTTCACCTTTTTAATAGTGTACACTACTCCCTCCTACTTTCTTCCTACCCACGCCTCCCCTCCACCACCCACCACTAGCTGCTGCCACCCGCCGTCACCCGTCGCCGCCGCAACCGGTCGTCGGAAAAAAAAATTTCAATTTTTTTAAAAAAAATTAAAAAATATTTTTTAAGAAAAAAATTAAAAAAATTTTTCCATAATTTTTTTTTCTAATTTTTTTTTACATATTATCACTTTATACTGCATTTTATTATTTTTATTGCATTTTGTATATATGTTTAGTAGATATTATTCTTTTTTACTGCATTTTTGTATTTTACACATAATTCTTTTGATTTGTTTACCGCATTTTATTTATACACCTCAATCTTATACATATTGTTTATTTTAAACTGTATTTTAAGTTATACATAATATATTTTTTTACTGCATTTTGTTAAAATTACACTGCATTTTTTTATTATTCACTGCATTTTGCATATATTTCATATATTACATATTGTTTATTTTTTACTGCATTTTATATTATACATATGATCCATTTTTACTGCATTTTGTATGAAAGTATAATAATTACTACTGTTTTTACTGCATTTTTCATATATTTATTTACTACACATTGTTCGTTTTACTGCATTTTATATTATATATAATCTATTTGTACTGCATTTTATTTTTTTTACTGCATTTTGTTATTTTTACTGCATTTTATATTATACATAATCTATTTGTACTGCATTTGTTATTTTCACTGCATTTTGTTATATTTGCTGCATATTTCATATATTTCATTCATTATATATTGTTTGTTATTCACTGCATTTTGTATTTTACATATTATCGATTTGTACTGCATTTGTATTTTACAAATTATCTATTTGTATTGCATTTTTTATTAAAATATAATACATATTGTTGTTTTTATTGCATTCTGCATATACATCATTTAGGATATATTGTTCTCTTTTTACTGCATTTTAGATTATATATATAATCCATTTGTGTAAGACCCTCAAAATCTCACATTTTTATAAAAACGTCACGTGTCATTTCTATATATAAACATAGATTTTTCATTATCGCGGAAGCTTATGTCCCTAAATACACACATATTCCTACATACCAAATTTACAAAATACCACACTTATAGTATTTTAATTACAATCACATACTTAAAAACATTTAAATACAAATTACACACTTAAAAGCCTTTAGATATAAGCCGAATATACTTAAAAGCCGAGCATTTCAAAATTTCCAAAGTTAATATAAACACCAGAGTTAGCCAAATCGTCAAACATCCATCCCCAAAATCCGACTTGCCCAAAGCTAAACTACATAACCTGCAAGATGGGACAATGGTGGGATTAGCACGAAGCTAAGTGAGAAAATCTATAACTAACATCATAACTTAATTTAACGTATTTGCCTACAACAAATAAGCATGCCGCACACAATATCAATAACAATACAAGAGGATCGGTGGTTCTTGGGAAACCCTCGCCGCGGTGGCCCCCAAGAACACTTGTAACCAACTGCAGGCCCCTACAGACGTTTACCGATAGCCTACATTATTGTTCCATCAACATAGAATCTCTGAACAACACATGTACCCAGATTATATGATGATCCAACAATAATCCATAAGCCCAATATTCCATTGACCTCTCATACACATATACGTCAAAGACCATATATGTTAATGCACAAATAAAGTCCTTATACGTCAGATGACCATATACAACAATTGCACAATTTACAAGGTAATATAAATGACTAGCAGTCAAATAATAATAAAACCATGATCACTTGTTGTAACCGAATCCGTTACACCAAGTTATCCAGATAGTTAAAGATCCACTCACCAAAATACCAGAATTTCCACTCAGATGTCTAATGTTTCTGAGTCTTCGGATTATCTGAGAACATGAACAATAACAAGTCAGTAACTTATTACAATAAATCTTCAAACTATACTTGATACAATTCAAATTTCTATGCTATTCACATAATGATACATATATTTCACATATCATATTCCATTTCAAAGAATAACATAAAGTCATATTACTAGTCATTATATAGCATGTCTTAATACTACTTTCATACTAATTATAATGATCACTACTTGATTTCATATATATATCATCTTAATATAAATGTAAACATATCTCATTTACAATTATAAAATTAGTTTATACTATATGACACATTTCAAAAATATATATATATATATAAGCCACACTTATATTTATATCTAAAACTACCATCATAGTTTGCTTAAAGATATCATAATAATCATGTCAATTCTACTAAACTATGTCACAACAACTTAATAGTTATATTTATCAAGTATTACAATTACTATCATACAAAAGTTAAACTCTAAACCAAATATGCAGATAAGTAATAAAACAGAAGCTGGATGCTGCTGTTGCTGTTGAGTCCCCGCCGGGCAGGGGTGTTCCCCGCCGGGGATACCCTCTCCCTTCGACCCCCTGTTACAGCAACTGCATATCCGAACTAAAATCCCCAAAACTCAACTAATAAATGAAATACACAAATTTACCCAAGTTCTATCATACTATAATAAGTAAAATCATGTGGTAGCAATATACCATTACAATCAATTAGAAATTAACAACTTGCACTCAAAATCAATTTACCCCTTTTTATCTTGAAGAACTATAACAATTTCTCATATGATTTCTTCATGAATTTAACAATATCCTCTTATAATCAGAAACAAGAAATTATTCCATCACAATTTATTTATAACTCATATACTTAGTCTATTATTATCACCAATTCAAGATTATATTGAAAATAGAACTAAGAACACTTACTAGGGAATATAGCTAGATGACGAAGAAGCAAATAATAGATAATAAACCAGAATCACAGCCCTTGATTTCTTTGTTAAATGATTTCTCCCTTTTTATTTTCTAAAGTAGATGAATAAAGAAAGAGGTGTAGAATGAGTCAAAAGTAATAGGTGAGGTGAGTTGTAAAATGGAAATACAGAAGTCGATCTTTCTATCAAGTCCAAGTATGAGTCAAAATGGTTGGTGAAGTGTTTTACAGATGGCGACACATAGCATAATTCATTAATGAGTCATCCAAATTTTAATACTGCAATTTACCCTATTGTCTGGAACTCGAAAATACCCGTGAGCCAAAAACATTTTTATTTACTGTCAACTTCGATAAATTAAAACAAGTAATAATTTATTAGTCACAATAAATTCGGTGACTCTTTTAGCCATTTATTTTTAAATACCACTTTAAAATATCTAAAACTTTTAGGCCCGAAAATGGGATGTTACAACTTGTACGGTATTTTGTTGACGTCGAGTATAGAAGATGCGGTAAAATATATAAAAGTTTTAGTTAATTAACAATAATATACAAAATGCAGTTAAAAAAACGTATAGTTTTATTAAAAATGCAGTAGGAAAAGGAATACTATATATAATAAAAGATTTTTGGGAAAAAAAATTTGAAAAAAACAATTTTGAAAATTTTTTTTTTGAAAAAAAATATTTTTTGAATTTTTTTTTCCGGCGGTCGGAATCCAGCGGCGGCTGGCGGCAGCAAGTGGTGGGGGTGGTGGGGTGGTGGTAGGTGGGGTTGGAGGAAGAAGAAGGTATGAGGGGGAAGAAAATAAAGTGGAAGAGTTAAGATGTAAAAGTCTAAATAGTGAAAGGGGTGTGAAGTGAAAATTAATGTTATGTTTTTTTTTTGTTAACTAATACCCTTATTTTTTAAAGTAATTACAAAATTGCCACCCTTTTTAACCATTGATCCAACCCAAAAGATCATCCAATGGCCACAAATAAAACTTCTCCTCATATGATCCCTTCCCCTATGATCCCCAATCAAAGTTCGAGGACCTATTCCGTCATCTTCAAATTCATATATAAGTGTGATTTTGGGTGTATTTTGTTGGAGGTCTTTCCCTTTATGTTTTCTCCATGAACGATCTGTTATGTATGTCTTAATTATTCATCTCTTCTGTCTCTGTATCAACAATCACATTTAGGGTTTACAATTTGTAGGTCTAGGTTAGATTGTGTAAACGATTCGTTATCTATTGATGATGAATTGTTGAGAGTTTTCTTGTAAGGTGAGGTATATTTTTTGGTCTTGTCTTTGGGCTTTGCCCGGTCTTGGTTTATGGATGGATACGGCAATGTTTTAAAACCCGGTTTTCAAGTTGACCCGGTCTAAGTGCTGAGTCCAATTCAACTGATTGAACCGTCTGATCAATCGATTTGAACTTTTTTGTTATCTCTGCTGTTTATAATGTATCTCCTATTTATATCTTAAATTTAACTCAACAATTACAAATGTCTACAATTCCCTTACATAATTAATTTAAGATTACAAAATCAACTAAACATTTCTATTCTTATAATAAGTTAATACCATTTGTAAATTCAATTTATCTCCATTAGCATATGCTGCCCTAAATATATTTAAATACATAACACATAAAATATATTTATATTTTCATCATTTCGTCAATCTTGCATAGCAACTATAAGTCTATCACTGTCACAACTTACCATCATCATCATCATCATCATCATCTTTACCTCCATATTACACGGGTATTATAGTAATTTATATTTATATTTAATTTATGTTACACATCATAATGGAAGAGTCTATATGTAAGTTTAGTAGTCTAATAAACGATATGTATATCAATAATTTTGACATGTACAAGAATATTAGCTTAATATTGAGACTTTACAAGGATATGAGCTAAATTATCCCTTATTTATCTGTCAATTGGTTAATAAAAAAGTTTTTTTTTAAAAAAAGAAAAAGAATGTTAACCCGTCGGGTTCCGGGTTACCGGGTCATTGGTTTGACCGGAAAACCCGCCAGACCAACCCGAGTCGAAAATCATTAGAAACCCGCTTCTAGTTGACACGGTTAGATGCCCGAGTCCCTGTTCAGCTGGCTGGGTCAACCCGAGATTCAAAACATTGGGATACACCAAAATAATGCTAAAAGCGCATTATTTTTATATCCAATACATCAAAGGCCCAATCCAATTTCAGAAAGAGGCTTTTTTTTTTTATGTTGGCCCGATGCATCCAAATTTTGCTAGCGAAAATTCTACTCAGTATGTTTTTACGAGGTATCCTAACGTGATGACTCACATGACACGTGGGCACGTAGCAATGGTGCGGCAAGTATTTTATTGTTGGACTACAACAAAATAATGCTAAAAGCCCATTATTTTTATATCCATTACATCAGAGGCCCAATCTAATTTCAGCAAGAGTTTTTATTTTATTTTTGGCCCGATTGTATCAAAATTGTGCTACCAATAATTTCATGTTTTGACGGAGTATTAATTAAGAACTAGATCATAACCCGCAAAATTGCGGGCGAGATCATTATATTTTATATTTTATTCATAGTACATTTAGTTTAAGACGCTAGTTTGGTTGTGACTATTTTAATATTTTTGGAATTCAAGCGACTAAAGTTGCATGAATGTATTGTATTGATCACGAGTCAAATGGGTAATACTCATAATCTGTGAAACGCTTTTGTATCGCCTCCTAATATCTTTATTAAACAAAGCTATATCATCATTTCAATACAATTTTTGTAACCATATTCCAGTGTACTACTTGTAATTATTTACAGAATTTACAATGGACCGGCATCTCTTGACGGGTCAACCAAACCCATTATCTACCCTAAATCCATAGTTTGACTTTTTACCCAACTGGCTTGACCCGCCTAGTTTGCCACCTATAGTTCTTGACCCGCACTAAATTGTACCTATAAATTAAAGAATGAGGAAACAATAATTCCAGTACGCATCAAAGCCCACCTAAACATTATCAAAGCATACATGGTATCCTTGATAAGTTCACTCCTACAATAAAGAAATTATTAAATCAAGCCTAAATGATCTTCCCCTTTTTCTATTAGCATCGAAGTTTTCATGCAGAGCACATATACACCTCTCTTCTTTATCTTCTAAAAATGAATACAATTTGAAAAATTAGTGTTAAAGATCAACCCAAGATGGCCCATTTTGACCTATAAACAAACTACCCATATGTCTAATAATCATCCAGTTTAAGAGCTAAAATAAATGAGATGATACACATTTCAATTCATTCAATCTTTCTGTTTCTTTATATATTTTTATTTTCCTATTTTACTACATAGCAATAGCAATATTATATCACAAGCACAATAATTATATATTGCAGGCTAGTTACACAAGTTTAAGTGCATCAATATAGATAAGAGTAGAAAATGTGAAGCATTAAACACATCATTACAATTTAAGGGTAACCCTCTCACATGTATTATGGTGAAGCATAAGAACAATATGCAGATATTATATGCCTCTTTTAGACTTAATAGCAATTTCTGTTGAGCCTACAATTTAAGGGTAATCCTCTCTCATGTATATTGAACAATAACACCAACCTGCAAATTAGCATGCAATATCATTGACACAATAGCAATGTAACTTAAGGGTAATCCTTTGTCATGTATATTGAACAATAACACCAACCTGCAGATTGGCGTGCAATATCATTGACACAATAGCAATGTAACTGAGTTAGATACAACACCCACTGTTTAGCGTGGCTGTAAAGAGGCAAACAGATGTAATATCTTTCTCTCTTTAAACAGACTAAGAATGTAAACTGAACCAAATTTAACAATCAGGAAACTTTTATTACTTGGGTTGCAGTTGGTTTGCGATTCTAAAAATCCGTACCACAATCACTCCCTTAAAACATTCTTTGTTGAGGGGACAGAACGTAAAATCAAACCATATAACAAATGTTTCCTCTAACTGATCAAGATAGGCTTGGTTGAAAAGTAACAGCCCTGTTTAACAAAAGCACAAATCTTTTACACTTCAAAACCCTGTCTTTGTTAGTTTAACATCTTGATGGTATTATATTTTAAAAGGGAAAATTTTAACTCATTTACGTAAAAAAAAAACACAGTTTGTATTGAATTGATCACGAGTCAAATGGGTAATACTCATAATTAATGTAAAACGCTTTTGTATCGCCTCCTAATATCTTTATTATACAAAGCTATATCATCATTTCAATACAATTTTTGTAACCATATTCCAGTATACCTGATGTAATTATTTACAGAATTTAAAATGGACCGGCATCTCTTGACGGGTCAACCAAACCCATTATCTAATAGCAGCCTGATCATATGCTCTATAACAAAAACAATTGTATATACCAACAGAAATGCTTCAATAGGAAATATGAACCAATATCAAACAAAGAAACCAACAAAAAAATATATTTATTTACCTTGCAGCAGCATGTGCAGTGTGAAATCCAGCTAACAGAACAACAACAGAAAATTCTAGCAGAATTTATATCCAAATTGAACTACAAAAAACCAGTTGTCAAACAGTCCTCATAATTACTCACGTAGATAAACTTGTTTCCCATAGTCCCTAAAGAAATCACAGAGATAATTAATCAAACACAACTATAAACTTGATAATTAAATCCCATTAAAAAAGAAAAAGGATACTTTCACCCTGAGGCATTTCATCAAAAAAAGATAAACAGTTCTTATTCATGTATTTCATCAAACAGTTGATGTTCCAAATACACATCACTTTATGATACTACAAAATCTGGAGCAGATTCTCAAATACCATTAAGTACCTAAATCCTTATGTAACAAAATCTGGAACTTCTACCAAACTCAAATAACCTTCCTATAAGCTACAGCCAAAAGAAAATAGATTAAAATTGAACGCATCTGCAAAATCATAGTGTTCATGATGAACCAATCGAAATTGATGGTAGTAACAAATCTAAATCGTAAAAATCGCAGTCACACGAGGAGGTTGAATTTGGATTTTGAACGAACGAAATAAATTGGGAGACGCCAGCGATTTTTTTTTCAATCGTATTATTTAGGGATTAGAATTAGAATTAGGGCGTGATTTTGCATAGGGAGGGGCTTTAGGGATAGGATGGTACTTTCATAAATAAGTTCCTATTTATTTGCTAATCATATGAGATTCTAAGCTAATAGGGAGCCAATGCTAAAGCAGGAGGGATTACAAAATCAGCTCGTCAAAATATATATAGAGAGATGGTTAAAGAAATTAAAATGGTTAAGGAAATGAGAAATCTATCTATTCATCCAGTTTTTAGAAAAATTAAAATGGTTAAGGAAATCTATCTATCTATTTATGTTTTTAATGAAATTTAAATGGTCATACTGGCATTTTATATTATATTGAATGATCCTTTATTTTATTTTTTTCGTCCACGTCTAAAATTTCCCCACACCATGATAGAAAAGAACGATAGGTGAAGTATGTCTACGATCTTACAGATATTTAATTTATCTATAAATATGTCAAAAAAAAAGAAGAAAACAAAGTGTATGAATATAATTTAGGTACCGTTAGAAGTTGTTAGTGCCATACTTGGCTTTTATTTCGATTGCACACATTATAATAATTGTTTTGGGCATCAAGAAATGAATGTATGTGACAAGACCAGGGACGGAGACAGGGCGGGGGCAGCGTAGGCAGTCGCCCTCACAAAAATTTTTAAATTACGTAAAAAAGAAATTTCTTTAAGTATTAATTACATTTTAAAATTTTCGCCCCCACGAAACTATTAAAGAAATAAAAAATAATTTTTTTTCGCCCCCACTATCGGGAATTCCTGGCTCCGTACCTGGACAAGACTGCACGGGAGTCTCTAATAGTTATTTGAAACATAATTTCATTGTGATTGTGATACGAAGTATATATAGATTTTTTTTATTATTATTATTTTGTATGTATTGGCAATTATTAGGCTCCACGATCTATAATCATTTATTGTTAAGAAGACCATTTTGCAACTTTTTTTTTTTGTTGCTTTCTTCTACATGCAATGAAAAATAATGATCCATCCCGATATGATGGAATATACTGTTCTGTTCTGTTTTGAGAATATTATATTATATTATTAATTTAATAAATAAATTACATCTTCTCAAATAGTCTCTCTAGCTTTGATTTTGCCCCTCCCTGCAGAAAATGTGTTCATTTTATACTCCAAATTGATAAGGTCCAGGTTGCACCAATTCTTCTTAACCTTATTACGTAATCTATAAATGTGTCTAATCATAAATTTCGATAAGTGTGCATCTTTTATATACCTTTTTTATTTTATATGATGAGGTCCATTTGCAACTTTAATCATAAGTTCCAACAAGTGTGCATGCATCTTTTATATGCTTCTTTTTATTTATTATATATTTTACATATTTTCAAGCTAGCGTTGATAAAAAATGCCTACCATGTTTTCCAGAGCTTGTGACTTTTTTTCACATCTCCCTTTTTATATTCTCAACATGAATCACAAGAACCTATAATTTAACATAAAATCATAAATTTCAACAAGTGTGCATGCATCTTTTATATGCTTTTTTATTATTATTATTATTATTATTATTATTATTATTATTATTATTATTATTATTATTATTATTATTATTATATTTTACATACTTTCAAGCTAGCGTTCTATAATGTCCTTCTATCTTCTCAGCATGAATCACAAGATCGAACCTATTAAATTAACATAAACATCAATCTTTTATGCGCGCCCTTAATTATTCTACGCGTAAAACCGGCCATGTACTTCTTGGTGGGACAGTTTTTGTTTCACTAAGCATATAGTAATTTATTATACTTTAGCTAGCTAATTAAGATAATTACATTTGACAATCATAACTTAATTACACTTTCTAGAAGCAAGCAGTGTACGTGACTCTTGAACCTAAAAAAAGAAAAACTATATACTACTGTATCATTTGACGCATCAACTATATAATGTTTTGCCAGACTGCTCCAAATCTATTATGTAAGAGGTAAATCAAGTATAATAACGACCCAATTAACTCGTAGCCTAACCACCGGTTATCTAAAATCAACTGGACTATACGCCGAAGACATCGTACTTTTATTAGGTAGTAGTATCTGTTATGGGTTATATATAGACATATGAAATGACAACTAATAGTTAACTATAATATCAATCAATCAATATTATTGATAAAGCACTATCTTTCCTAATCACCAATGGCTATCCAAAAAAATTAAAGGATTGAAGTTCAAAAACTCTAGAAGATTAGGTACACACAAGTGGAACCCCCCACACCTCTTAAAATTGTGAGTATTTAAATCTGTGGAGCAATAAGATCACATTACAAACAAACAATTAAGCTTCAATGGGGAAGTCAGAGTACTACAAACCAATACTGGTTATGTTGGTGATGCAGTTTACATATGCAGGGCTTTCATTATCAGCTAGAGCTTCTTTCTTACAAGGAATGAACCCAAGAGTTTTTGTTGTTTACAGACAAGCTTTCGGAACTTTGTTCATTGCCCCCATAGCTTACTTTTCAAGGTACACTCGATATCGCTTGATAAAATAAACAGTATGTAAACTTTTATGTATTTTATACCATGCATGCATCTAAGAGTTTAATAGATAACAAGTTTTTATGAAATTTAATTTTACTTGAATTTGGCAGGAGTAAAACAAAGAAATCTTCCATGGGATGGAAGAGCTTTTCGTTAATCTTCATTGCAGCCTTAATTGGGTCGGCTTTATATATTTCCTTTTTAATGTTTTTAAGTACATACAAATATACTTATGCATTGAATCTAAATCAAATAATTAATTAATTTTTTAAATTTACAGAGTAACAGGCAACCAAATGATTCAATATGAAGGCATATACTTAGCCTCAGCTTCAGCAGCAAGTGCCTTATCCAATCTTATTCCAGCCATTACATTTGTTGCAGCGTCCATAGTTGGGTACTAATTAACTACTCATTAAGCTTTCTCATGTTCAATGACGATTATTAAGAGAATGGACACATAATTGAGTATTTTTTTATTTCATCCTATTAATGTCACTAGATTCGAACCAATCAACATTCGAAGCTTGAGAACCATCGCGAAAATACTTGGGACGGGTGTGTGTGTCACAGGTGCTTCTGCAATGACACTCATTAAAGGCCCCAAGCTTCTAAATGCACAGCTGCCTTTATCAAATTCCCTGTTGTATAATTCAGCTGACAGTGATAATATTTGGCTCTTGGGTTGCTTATGTCTATTGGTCGCCTGCTGTTGCTGGTCATTTTGGCTAATCATACAGGTAATTATCATAATCAATATGATTTTTATATCCCCCGTATTGTTGGGGCATAATTCAGATCAATATTTAGATAATGTTAGCATATAAAAAACTCATGATAGACACCCTAGAAAGATAAGATGCATTTGTACTACATTATTGGAGTTCATGCAGTAATATTGCCAAAATATTACAGGTACCAGTCACTAGAAACTACCCTGATCACTTATCATTATCTGCTTGGATGTGTTTTATTGGGACACTGCAATGCGCGATGGTTGCACTGTTTACAGACCCACACTTGGAAGCTTGGAAACTAAGCTCGTTTTTTCAACTTGGAACTTGTTTATATGCGGTAATTACATTCATTAGATATTTCAAATATAAGTGTCTAGTTTTTGTGTCTGAAAACCTGTGACTAGACTCTTTATATTTTTCCATGGTTTTATGATTGATCAGGGTATTGTTGGTTCCGGAATTTCAATATTTATGCAATCATGGGTCATCGAAAGGAGAGGTCCTGTATTTTCAGCAATGTTTAATCCTTTAAACACAGTCATTGTCACCATCATCGGTTCTATATTCTTACAAGAACAGATCTATGTAGGAAGGCAAGTGAAGCTGTGATTATAGACACTTTATTGCAACATACTGGAAGAGCTGTTATTATTTATTTATTTTTAATTTCCTAACAAGGATCAGAACATGTTGCCAATTGTATCATTTTGTATAATAATGTAAACTTCTTTTGTTGATCTACAGTGTGATAGGTGCATTTGGAATCATAATCGGTTTGTACGTTGTACTATGGGGTAAAGCGAAAGACCTAGAAGAAATGAAAGAAGAACAAGAGAAGAAGATGATGACGTCGCGAGATGATAAGATCAAGATTGTTGAAGTTTCGACTAATGAATCTGAGTTGGAAGATCCACTGTTGGCTAACGACGAAATCACCACATTCTGATTCAGGCTGTTTGAACAAAGCCTTAATACTGGAGTACGTAGTGCCCGTTCACTAGCAGAGATCGATCACTGATCACCACCACTTCCACTCGATCGATTGGAGAAACATGTAAATATGCCTTTAACATTTAACTCGTTTTTCTTCTCTTATGTTTATGATTCACTATGGTAATTGGGTTGAATGTTACAAAATAGGGATAAATGTAATTAAACTATTCGCGTCTCCATTGTGTGTAATAAACTTATTATACATCTCTATTGTATGTAAGTTTTAGTACTTTTACTTACGTGTCAACTGTATGAGGTGACACGTGTCATCATTACAAGTTGATCGACACATAATCAAAATACATACAAATACAAAATATATAGTATAATCTAATCTAAATGTTACCTATGATAAATGATTTGTTATAAAAATTATGTGCAGTCTAGCTATAACTAGCTAGTTACTAGTGTTCATGTATTTGATAAGTGTATACGAATTTGATTCGATCACTTGATCATACATGTGTAGCTAGGTTGATTTTAAAAGCTGTCTTGGATACACATGAATTGATTGGCTTATCTACTATATGCAGCTTTATCTTAAAACCTGTCATTTGCTGTTTTACATATGTACGTAGGTGTCTACTTGCACATGGATTTTGTTTTATGCTTCCCGGCCATTTGGATCTTCATTGGTTTGCAGCATATATGAGTGTGATGTAGTTTTGGAAGTTTAAGGTCTATCGAAATTTTGTGTTTGTTTATTTTGTGGCACGAACCTAGCTAATCTTCAAAAAAGATGCTTCTTCACACGTGTCCGAAACACCTATTTTTATACTAGAGGATTGCTGGCGCATTGCAGCGATAAAGATTTTAACAAATGATAAAAAATGATGTGATCAGTTATTTCCGAATAATATCTTTGTATCGGAGTATTGTCAATTGAGTTTTTAAACTATTTCATATAAGAACTTAAGAGTATTTGTTCTAATGCAAATGAATATAAAGAGGTTAAATTTATAGAGTGTATATAAATTTATATAGATCAGATTTCTAAAAGTCTTCTATTAGCACTATAGAAATAACTTCACATATTAGAAATAACATGGTCACATTTATAATTTTAAAAAAGATTATCTCTAGTAAAGATTATTTCAATTACATATTTACCAAAAAGTTAACATTACAAATTACTAACGTGAGAAGTTTTTAATAAATTAGGGGTCTTTCCAATATAATCAAGAATCAAGTATATCTTTTAATGTAATGGAAGGTTGACCTTGCAATTATACATCTAAAGGGTACATTCGTCTCTTTAATTTTAAATAGGGGTAGTTTAGTAATTTGCGTTCTTTAAAATCCCAAGATAATGAAGAAAATGGACAACCACTTTATAAGGGTGTAGAGATTAAATTAAAAACCACGACATGCTTTTGAATTGATCACGCACCAGCTAGAATAATTTTAATATTAATTATAAATTTATAATGAATAAATCGTTACCTTATTTTTCCCATTCAATCCCTTAAGTTACACAGTTCAATAACATTCTAATCTAACATATTCCCACTTAACCAAATATAATGTGTACATAGTAACTTATAACGAATATATACATATTTGTGTTCATTATCATTCGTTGAAATGATAGGTTTGTTTATCTTTGTGTTATTGAGACACTAAAAATCAGGACACTTCATTCAAATATATATGTATCCGAATCGTTATCTGAAAATTTGATTCAAAATTTTTCGAAAATTCGAATATCCAATTACTCAGTAATTCCTATATCGATTTTCATATAATTCATATATTAAAAATCCGATATCCGAAAATTCTAATTTTTCTTTTTAATTTTCTCAATATTATTAAATATACAAAAGATACATAGATTATTGTTATTAAATATTGATTAATAATCATATTATGTGGTTCACTGTTTTATATTTTTTTAAACATGAACACAATAATATAAGTTTTGATTATAAATATTATAATGTGACATTATTATCAATTTAAAAGTTGATTTTCATTAATTTCATTATTTTCGGATATCCAAGTTCGGATATCTGAAAATTCGAATATCCGAAATTTTGAATTTGAATTTGAATAGTGAAATTTAATATATATCCGACTTTGAACATCCTTACTAAAAACTATTCGAGTACCAAATATTATTTAGCGAATGCTAAAATTTCCATGGTACTAGGAAACCAATTTGGCAATAAAAAATATTTAGGGACTGAAGTTGCAGAAATTCAAAAATCAGGTACTCAAGTGTCAACTAATTCCCTGAGATTTGAAATTGCGAGCATCTGATCGTTACTTGGGGAACAAGTGGGACTACCAGGGGTTTAGCGGTGTTCCTACGCCGCATATATCAGCGATACTAAAAATTAACAAAACTTAAACATAATAATTGATTGCGCTAAATGGGTTGCACAGAGGATTATAAACCAATTTTGTTTATGTTGGTGTTGCAGTTTACATGTGCAGTAATTTGATTATCAGCTAGAGCTTCTTTTTTGGAAGGGATGAGCCCTAGAATTTTTGTTGTTTATAGACAAGTTTTTAGAACCTTTTCATCGTTCCAATTTGCTGACTTTTCAAGGTATATATATATAAATCGTATCTATATAAAGTATTTCAGAGTTTAGCAAGTTTGATCCTTTATGATTTCGAATAATGATTTTTGTGTGTGTATCTGTAGGAGTAAAATGAATAGATGTTTGTATTGGATGGAAGACCTTTTTGTTGATCTTTGTGAATTGGTAGACACACTTGTTTTTTTTTTGTTTTTTTATTAGTTCCTTTATTTTGTCCTCCTTTTATTTTTCTTTTGTCACAACAGTATTCCCTTTTTGTTAAATACAATGAACGAAAATGTTTTACATTCATTGTGTAAATAAGTAAATATCTAGTTTCCTAGTTTAATGAGACTCTTTTTCTAGTGGAAGTGATAATATTTGGCTTTTGGGTTGTTTATGTCTCTTTTCAGCTGTTTCTAGTGATCATTTTGGCTAAATCATACAGGTAACAAACTCAACTATTTCGCCACTACTATTGGGTCCTAATTTTGGGTACTGTTTAGCGAATTCTCACATGCATAAGGGACTCCATAAACTCGCACACAGGAAAGAAAACTTGAACTTGTATTACATTATTAAGATTAATGAAACTAATACTGCCAAAATCTTACAGGTACCACTCACTAGCAACTACCCTGATCACTTATCTTTATCTGCTTGGATGTCTTTTATTGGGACACTGCAATATGCAATGGTTGCATTGTTTACAAATCCTGACATAGAAGCTTGGAAAATTAGCTATGTCTTTTCAACTTGGAACTTCTTTATATGCGGTAATTACATTCATTAGAGACATTTCAAATTTAATTGTGTCTGAAAACTTGTGACTTGACTCTCTTTTTTACACGGTTTTATGATCAGGATATTGTTGGTTCCAAAAAGTCTGTGTGTATCTGTGGGTCATTGAAAGAAGGGGTCCTGTATTTTCAGCAATGTTCAATCATTTAATCATAGTTGTTAAACTCTTACGATTCACGAGTCGACTCTTACGAGTCGACTCGGAAATTCAAAAAACGAGGCGACTCGAACCCCGACTCGTAAATGACTTTGACTCTTACGAGTCATTTATTGACTCTTCCGAGTCGTGGGCGACTCTTACGAGTCTTAGGCGACTCTTACGAGTCAGAAACCGGACACACGTTTAATGTAATCTAATAAAAAAATATAAAATGATAAAATATGATAGGAAATGACTAATAATCCATTTTAAATTAAATATTTGTGTTATTTAATGACTTTCCTCATGTTTTACTTCAATTGATGATAGAAATCCAAACAATAATATACATATAGATATAAATATGTATTTATTGTCAAGTTATGACTCTTACGAGTCGAGTCGAGTCACGAGTTAACAACTATGCCTTTAATCACAGTCATTGTCACATTTTTCGCTTCTATATATCTACAAGAGCAGATTTACGTAGGAAGGCAGGTGAAATCAACGTAAACCTGAAATTATTCTTGCTTTAGATTTGATCATTAAAAAATATACCAATGATACTAGGCTATGGCTGTATTAAGCAATACACCAAAGTTGTGAAATTTATCGTTCTTGATCTTTAGCATGGTAGGTGCATTCCCCTATACCATCAACCATTCAACTTATAAACAGTAAAAAAGGAATGTTCCTCATATTTGTCTTATCAGGGAGAATTTTAATATATATATATATATATATATATATATATATATATAAACTTTAACAAATGAAAAGCAAGTTGCTTGATAGCTTGGTGGTCCAAACTCCAATTACATGTGAAAAAATTGCACGGATCGTCCCTGTGGTTTGTCTCAAATTGCACTCGTCATCCCTCGTAGTTTTTTCTTGCACTCGTCATCCCTGTGATTGCTAAATCTTGCACCGGTAGTCCCTTATGCTAACGTCCGTTAGTTTTTCAGTTAAATATAAGGGTACAATGGTCATTTCTGTACGTTAGGGACTAGGAGTGTAATAATCTAAACCACGGGGACCACCCGTGTAATTTTTAATTTTTATTTTTTTAATTCATTGAAATTTAATATTTTTAATATGTATTTATAGTTAATTTATTTTCTTAATAAGTTTATCACTTTAAATTTAATTATTATTTTTTATTATCATATTTTATTTTTGCGGTATTTACGTTCGTTTATTTACGTTCGATAACATGTTCATGATTGTTCTTTTATTTACGTTCGTTTATTTATATTTAATTTATTTACGTTCGTTTATTTTGCGGTATTTACGTTCGTTTATTATCTTAATAAGTTTATCACTTTAATATTTTTTGCCTCGTTCGTTTATTTACATTCGTTTATTTAGGTTCGTTTATTTATATTTAATTTATTTACGTTCGTTGATTTTGCGGTATTTACGTTCGTTTATTATCTTAATAAGTTTATCACTTTAATATTTTTTGCCTCGTTCGTTTATTTACGTTTGATAACATGTTCATGAACGTTTGATAACATCCTCATTTGTTAACTAATAGTTTAATTAAAATAATACATATTTATATATCTTATTTAATCTCATCTTGTAAGGCCCGATCCTTACGCAAATCAAAACATATCATTTTAATATTATATTTCAAAAACGGAAGCGCAAGTCCCCCAAAACAAAACATTTACCGACTTACAATGCTTCCAGGTTTAACGACTATCAAAATATGACAACATTAGTTAAGCATTTACAACCATATTAGTTACAACCCATATTAACACAAAACGGGCCTTAGATAAAACATTTTCCAAAAGACATCCACAAAAGATCAGAGTTGCGCCAAGCTTTAGTCAAACTTCCAGTCAACATCTACAACCCGAACATCTACATCAACAACAAGCTAACCTAATCTGCAAAAAGAATCAACAACGAGGGATTAGCCAATGCTAAGTGAATGGAACCGTAACCGACGATTCAACCCACTCATAACAAGTCTTACAACTAAGCAACAACAACAAATAAAACACATAAGCATATAACGTCAAGAGGACCGGCGGTTCCTGGTATCCACCCAACCCAGAAACCACGACTACTGGGCGCAACGCCATTCCCAGTAATCAACCGATAGCTTGAGTACTACCTTCACTGACTAGGCTTGTTCTCAACTATGTGTTTCAAAGAAACCTCGACAACTACACAGTAGTACCCAAACCCAACCAACAACAGTTGACCTCTGAAAACAACCACATTGCATTCACAATGCAAAAGCACACAACAACAAGCAACAGTTCACAACTGTTATCACTTAAACAACAATTCAACAATGATCACATCACAAATCATATATTCAGCAATATAGACAAACAGACAAGACTGGTACCGGTACGACCAATAACAACAACCCACTAATATAAACTATCCTGGTTACCCGTTGTAACCGAACCCGTTACAACTGGGTGGAACCGAGGACTACAATTCCACTCACCGAATATCTACGCCTGATCGCCAACTCAGAGGTCTTATCTTACTGAGTGGCCGTCCGCTTATCTGGAAACAACAACAACACTAAGTCAGTAAACGTTCAACACAAATCACAATACTTATATCATAATCTCATATAACGTATTTCAATATCATCTAACATATATCTTATATCCTATACCATATAACATATATCACACATCATATATCGTTTACATTAAAAATCAAAACTAGACAGCCAAGGGAAGCCGCCGGCTTCCATTTAAAGCCGCCGGATTCCCTTTTAAACCGCCGGCTTCCCCCTTAAGCCGTCGGCTTCCACCTTATTTCAGTACCCAAATTATGACCCGAACTCAAAAATAGAAGCCGCCGGCTTCCATGCCAAGCCGCCGGCTTCTCTATGAAGCCGCCGGCTTCTGACCCTGTACCTGCACTTCTCCTTCAGCATAAACACAATACGAACCAAAACCCCAAACTTCACCAAATCAGTTTGCAAACACGATTTTACCATGTAAATAACCACAAACATCAACCATAAACATATAATAACAACAACAAACACTTTCTAACAACAATCTAACTCATGCATCATCATCAAATCAATCAAAATCACCAAAATCACTAAAACCTAACCTATGAGCTCAACTTGAAGAACACCAACAATTCTAGCATTCAATCATCATATAATCATGTAAAATCGTTATCTAATCATCTAGTAATCAACAATATATGATTTCCAAGCTTCAATTCATTCAAAATCATCATATTTATCATAAACCCAATTTTAAGGAAATAAATTCAAGAACACCAAGAACACTAGATTACTTACAATCAAAAGGAAGAAGATGATATGGATGATGATGATAATCACTTTCCCTTTAGCTAGATTTAATCTCAATGATTTGTGTTCTTGATTTAATTCAAAAGAGATGAGAGGTGAGGTTCTTTTGAGAGTTTAGGAAATGAGAGTGAAACAAGTTAGGTGTGAAATGATCCAGCTTTTCCACCGCCCCACTATTATTATTAGTATAAATTATACCCGTTCCTAGCCTATTGTCTAGAATCCGAAAATACCCGTAAATCAAAATACTTTTATTTTACCATCAACTTTAACTTTTTAAAACAAACAATATTTTACTTGTCACAATTAAAACTGAGGCTCTTTTACTTGTTTATTCTTAAATAAACCAACCACACTTATTAAAATACAATTTATTTCCAGGCCCAGAAACAGGGTGTTACACATCTAAATTCTACTTATAATAATATTAAACATTTATATAATTTTACATTTTATAGAAAAATTTCACGGATCTTCCCTGTGGTTTGTGGTATTTATATAATTTTACATAATAAACGAACGTAAATAAACGAACGTAAATATATTAAATATAAATAAACGAACGTAAATAAACGAACGTAAATACCGCAAAATAAACGAAGGTAAATAAATTAAATATAAATAAATGAACGTAAATAAACGAACGTTCATGAACATGTTATCGAACGTAAATAAACGAACGTAAATACCGTAAAAAATAAAATATGATAATAAAAAATAATAATTAAATTTAAAGTAATAAACTTATTAAGAAAATAAATTAACTATAAATACATATTAAAAAATATTAAATTTCAATGAATTAAAAAAAATAAATAATAAAAATTACGCGAGTGGTCCATGTGGTTTAGATTATTACACTCCTAGTCCCTAAAGTACAGAAATGACCATTCTACCCTTATATTTAACTGAAAAACTAACGGACGTTAGCATAAGGGACTACCGGTGCAAGATTTAACAATCACAGGGATGACGAGTGCAAGAAAAAACTGCGAGGGACGACGAGTGCAATTTGAGACAAACCACAGGGACGATCCGTGCAAT
Organism: Helichrysum umbraculigerum; assembly: GCA_949592205.1. Taxonomy (NCBI): domain Eukaryota; kingdom Viridiplantae; phylum Streptophyta; class Magnoliopsida; order Asterales; family Asteraceae; genus Helichrysum; species Helichrysum umbraculigerum. The sequence continues at coordinate 11,176,959 of CATIUR010000005.1, read as the reverse complement.
TTTTTCATTACATGTTGCAGTGCACCACCTAGGTTTGAATCTTGATCAAGATTTTTTATTATAAATTTTTGTTTTTTCTATTATAATATGCTTTTGTTGTTATTATTTTAGTGCCTCCGTTTTATTTTCATAGTCCATGTTTTCTTTTTAAACGTCCCAAATTAGTTATCCACAAATGTCGGAAGATATGACTAACTAAATTTACTATATAACCCCTATTTCATATGTATGTTATCAAAAGGTATGCCATAAAGTAAGGGTAAAATTGTTATAGTACACAAAAGTACTTTGTAATAATTATGTTTTCTGTGTTTTTTGGGATGGAAGGGGTATATATTTAAGTTGTTAGTTACCTATATGCTTAAAGTTTTTAATGGATTGCTCTAATCAACTTTTCAATTTCAATGTTATATTTTGAGTATAAAATATATAAATTAATTAAAATATACTCTGTATCTCGCCGCAAAGGCATAGATACCCTCAGTTTGGAATCATAAGTGGGTTGTATGTTGTACTATACCAACAAAGAGTTGAAACAAGAACAAGAGATAAAGAAGAGGCTGATATCACAAGATGATAAAATCAAGAGCATTCTAGTTTGTCTGATGACTCTAACTTGGAAGATCCCCTTTTGCCTGAAGGAATCAACACATTCTGCTTCATGTTGTTCGAACAGAACGTTAATTTTGGAGTTCTGTAGTGCCAATGCACTAGCTGAGATTGGGCACCGATTACCACCACAATACATTTGGTGAAACTTGTAAATCTGCTAGCATTTATTTATGCTTAACGTTTTTATTGGTTCTTTCTTTTTCTTACTCTTTGTTTCACAACAGTAATTTGCTCTGGATGTCACAACATATGTATACTAATATAATCTAAATGTTAGCTGATGTTACAATTAAAGGTTTTGTTACAAAAAGTTTGTGCACTTTATTTTGTACGTATAGCTGGTATGCATTGACGTGTAGACGAATTCCGATTTACAGGTTGATCTTAAAGCTGTTCTTTTGGATGCACATGATTATTTGACTTACTCATCTAGTGTTGATTCATCTTTTTGTTGTAATTCCTCAAATTTATATTTATTGACATATTCATTCTTTATTACAACAAGGGAATTGGCTCGAGCTTCGCTTCGAGTAGTCTGGTGAACTTCAAATATAATATGTAGGAGAATTTGGATGATGATCATGGTTTTTTTCTTTTTCCTTTCTTATTTATTTATTTTTATCTAGAGTTGTTGTTTTGAAAACTATATCAAACGTCAATCTAAATAAGAATGGTGGTTTTCTCTCATTTCTCATTTTATTTTTTATTTCATGAATATAAGCATTTTTTTGGATTCATGAACTAAAAGAATTCTTGTCCCCTTGTATATTAATCTAAAGTTTGTTAGGTAAATAATGATGTGTATAGTTTTTTTTGTTGATTGATCTGGAATATTAAAAGTTCTTATTAACCGTTTTTTATAATAAATGCAAGTGTCTATGGTTCTTAATAGTTAGTAGAATATTTAGCTAGCAAAATGAAAGATCGTATCACATAATTGGTCCCTCGCATTTTAATATAATAGTTATTAAGACGACACATAGTATTTTGGACTTAAATTTATGCATTTAATAATTAATTCGAATACCATATTATTATTGTTTAAACTAATAAGTTATTAGTACATAACTAATGAATCCTTACCATCAAACTACAAATATGTTGGATCAAAGCCTACACAAAATGGTTTATCATCAAAATAACAAAATACAAAAATCTTTGATACACCAGTCACTTTTTCTTAACAAATTGAAACGACTTTATATGGCCACATAACTAAGTGCTCATAATTTGTGATCATGGAAGATAATTATATAAAATTTTTTAATATATAGAACAAAAGTTATCTTAGTCATATATAGAGAAGAAAAGCAGTTTACTTTGAAAATAACATGAATGTTAATCATAATGCATTTAAATTAAAGCTATAATCGTATGCTCAACTATTATGAGTAATTTATGAATTATAAGTTCGATAATATTATATTCATCCCCTCGCGTTGTGAGGGGCAATTTAACACTCGTTTATCTCAAATATTAAAACTTCATGTTGGTTTTCTACCATTTTTTCGACAATACTCACATCTATTAATGCAAACTTATTATAATTGTTAAAGTAGAATTGGTTGAAATATAATACATTCATTATTTATTAAATAGCTTTTTTTAGTCTTACATATATTTTAAAATAGATGATGATTAAAATTGCAAAAAAAGTCTCGAACTCTTGATCGACCGCATTAAAACGACGCACAACAACTGGGCTAGTTGACATGGTTTTGGGTTGTTTGCATTTCTCTTTTTATAGGATACAAAAAGTTGTCATATAATAAATGAAGCATGAAATGGGAGTTGAACCCCTGACCAACTGGAAAAAAAAACAAACGCTCCATCCACCGAGGTAGCCAGCAACGTTTGTTGAATAATTGCATTTGTTATCTTTATATTATTGATATTTTAGCATCCTAAAATGCGCCACGCATGCTAAAATGTACGGTGAACAGTAAAAATGCATCCGCTAAATAATATATATAGAATTTGCACTTCGTTACCCCATTTTATATTCCCCACACAGGTCAAAAGGAGTAAAGCACCAATTGAAGTTAAAAGCTACGACAAGCATTGATGAGGATATCTACTTGAATATTCTAATTATTATTATAATCAAAAAGGGTATGTGAATTTATGTGGTTTTGTTCATTTGATCCTTTTATTAACACTTATATTACATTCTAAGCTTCATGTTCTCTCTAAATTGAGCTTTGTTCTTAACATTTAACTTGGGTGCAAAACTAGCTACATGCGAAGAAATATGTTAACGCCATTTACCTTCCAACTAGCAAGTTTTTATATTTTACATAAATAGAAAAATTTGGGAGTAATATATATATATATATATATATATATATATATAAACCTTTGGCAATAAAAAATATCAGGGGCTGAAGTTGCAAAAACACAAAGTTTAGATACCCAAGTATCAGCCTCCTCAGCTTTGAAATTGTGTATTTAAGGAACACCATGCTTGAACTAATTAAACTACAAATAAGAAATAATAATAATTAAGGTTGAATGGGGTGGACAGAAAATTACAAGGCAGTATTGGTTATGTTAGTGTTGCAGTTAATATATGCAGGAGTGATACTATCAGTTAGAGCTTCTCTTTTGCAAGGAATGAGCCCTAGAATTTTTGTTGTCTATAGGCAAGCTTTTGGAACTTTGTTCATTGCTCCTATTGCTTACTTTTCAAGGTATGTTCCAACATGATCGCAGCAACGTATAAACTGTATCTTTATATTGAACTATCGATCTTAGCTTAGTAGCAAGTCTCATGTTCTTTTAATTTTGAGTAATGACCTCCGTCTGTATTTGTAGGAGTAACATGGAGAGATGTTATATGGGATGGAAGAGCTTTTCGTTGATCTTCATTGCAGCTTTGATCGGGTAAAAAAGGTCTTTAATTTTAATCGATGTTTAAAGTATTACACACACATACACACCCACGTCTCCAAGTGTCAATTGTTATGTACACTACATGTTGTGTTGATAGCTTAAAAAAACATTCAGTATAGTCAGGGTGGTTCCAGAAAAAAAAAAAATGAATCGGGGCAAAATTTTAAGGTGGTGATTTGTACATCACTAAAAATTAGTCATACACCACTAAAGCTGTTTTACAGTATTGTAAAGTACAGCACGATAATGCATTAAAATGGTGTATGGCTAGTTTTTTGGTGACGTACAAATCATCACCCAAAATTTTTTAGTGTATATCGAGTATGGGTCATCGACTCAATTTTTTTTTTTTTTTTTGCTTTAAGCGAAACTATATTAGTTGAACCAAAGTGAATTTAGTTCAACATCAAATTCAAATTCTTAATTACATGGACAAAATTAGAAAGGATAAAAAAAAATACCGTTGATGCAACAAGCTAGGAGTATAAAAAAATAAAAAGATGCAAATGAGGGATTGAACTTTAGACCTCTTGCACACAAGACCCACTTCTCCACCACTAGGTTAAATACACAAATAATGTAATTATTTTAACTGTTTTCTATTTATTAGTTATAGAGGCAATATGCAGATTATACCAAAATCTACGGAATTATTCTCGACTCGTAAAAACTTGGTGGGGGCGGATGCCCACCCTGCCCCCACCCTAAAATCGCCCCTGAGTATAGTTACATATTGAACACCTTTTAAAGTTGTAAATACTTGTGAATTATAATTATAAATGATATGATATTATTATGTGCGTTTCTTTAAAATTAGTCGAGAATGTCTTCGTGACTTTTTAATTAAAAATCAAAAAAGTTTTGGAGGGAATACTTTTGTAGACTTGCTAATACAAACTGATGTCTAATTAATCTCATATTTTGTGTGTGTGGAGTTAGGGGGCACAAACCCTCCTTGCCGACTAAATGTTCCACCACTATAGCCATTTTAAGAAACACTCATAAGAGCATGGGAGTTGTTCGGTGTTGAATTCAATATTGACTTGAATATAAAAAGAGCCGGTAAAAGTTATTTTATTTTGTTGGGGGATGATTAATCCACCATTATTTTTGATAAATCCACCATCTGTGTGCATTATTTGTTTGTACAGTACAACACTGTAATGCGTTTTCTTGGTCGATTTATCAAATGTAGAGGTGGAAATATCATTAGCATATTTTGTTTAATGAGATTGAAAGTGAAAAGTAAACTAAAATAAAATAATACAACACTAATAATAACACTAATAATAATAATAATAATAATAATAATAATAATAATAATACGGAGTAATAATAATAATAATAATAATAATAATAATAATAATAATAAGGGGTTAGTGTCTGTGAATGCATCTAACTTGTACATGATGTCTATTGTGTGTACCATACTTACGTTTGCTATTTTTAATGCACCAAACTTTCAGAAAGGGTGTTTTAATGTATTTTGCTTATGTGTCGCTCGTTTAAGCTGCCACATGGCATCCGGAGAGTTTGACACATCATCAAAACGTCACCATAATACACTAAAACACATTTTTTAAAAGTTTGATGCATTAAAAATAGCAAACCCAAGTTGGGTACACACAATAGACATCGAATACAAGTTAAATGTATTTTCAGACCCTAACCCCTAATAATAATAATAAAATAAAATAAAATAAAATTTTGGCGGGACCTACATGAGCCTTCGAAGTTAGCACTCGAAACACTCGAAACACATCCTGTGAAATGGGTGTAAAATGGGTCTAAAAGAAATATAGGGTTGTTTATATATTATTTTCCTGCAGATTAACAACCAATCAAATGTTACAATATGAAGGCATTTTCTTGGCCTCATCTTCTGCCTCAAGTGCATTGAATAATCTTGTCCCCGCCATCACCTTTGTTGGAGCATCCATCGTAGGGTACGTACTTGGCTTAATTCCCCACTTCAATGAATCGAATCACTCTCATATTGCATACAATTCACATTCACAGTTTTTATATGTTATTACTTTTAGTTTAGAACCAATAAACATTCGAAGCATGAGAACTATAGCGAAAATAGTAGGAACAATTGTGTGCATCACAGGTGCTGCTGCAATGACACTAATCAAAGGCCCAAAGCTTCTAAATGCACAGTTGCATTCATCAAGTTCCCTATGGTTAAAATATTCAAGTGGAAGTGATAATCTTTGGCTTCTTGGTTCTTTATATCTCCTTGGTGGTTGTTTTTGCTGGTCATTTTGGCTAATTTTTCAGGTATCTTAATTCTTGCACTATCTTCATATATATCTTGGGGAAAAAGATCTGAATGATTTGGTATTAGAGTGTGGCAATGTAATTTTTGTATAAAAAAAATATTACAGGTACCGGTTACTAGAAGTTACCCTAATCATTTGTCATTATCAGCTTGGATGTGCTTTATTGGGACTGTGCAATCTGTGACGGTTGCATTGTTTACAGATCCATACTTCGAAGCTTGGAAAATAAAATCGTATTTACAACTTGGATCTTGCTTATATGCGGTACTACATTGGTTTAGACATTTCAGACTAATTTATGTGTCTGTTTGCTCCTAAAAGCATATGTTGATACTTCATCCTGCCATGTTTTCCAATCAGGGTGTTTTTGGTTCGGCAATTTGCATAATTTTGCAATCGTGGATCATTGAAAGGAAAGGTCCTGTGTTTTCTGCAATATTCAGTCCATTATGCACAGTCATAGTCACCATTTTCGCTTCTATATTCCTCCAAGAACAGATATATGTCGGAAGGCAAGTGATGAGACTTATCATTTATATATAAAACCAATGATCATGCTTCTGAGGCATTCGCTTATAATAGAAACTTACTGGATAAATTCCCTTTTATCAATCTATGAAAATATATTTGTATCTTAATAACCAACACTTTTGGCCTTTCTGGTGCAAATGTTTTTCTTGTAATATTATATTATTGTAAACTTGTTAACTTTGTTGAACTTCAGCATGATAGGTGCACTTGGAATCATAATTGGGTTGTATGTTGTACTATGGGGTAAAGCTGAAGATGTCAAAGAGCTAAGAGAAAAACAAGAGAAGAAAACAATGATATTTGAAAATGAAGAAATCGAGACCTTTCAAATTTTGGTTGATGAATCTAACTTGGCAGATCCCCTTTTGCTTAAGTAAATCACCCAACTTTGATTAAGGTTATTCAATATATGAATAAATGATTAGTTTAATTTGAAGCTATTTTACAACAACTTACTTGCTTTAACACATTACCCAGCCATCCCGACCCACCCATTTTGCTTCCCTAGTAAAACTCTATGCAGTGACTATTGTTGAAGTATTAATCTAGACTTGTTGTTAGTTTATTAGTTGCTGGGAGAAAAGGCAGTTATGGACAGTTTTTCTAATTGTTTTTCAGTAAAATCATGTAATATATATATACACTGTAATAATACCCCAGAATTCTGCATCCCTTTGTAAATAATGTTTATGTGAATATAATATAATAGTTTGTGGAGTAAGTTTCCTGCGTTTCTGTTTTTTTGGTGTTCGATTAATTATGCACAGCAGATTCTTATTAGGCTGCTATATTTACCGTTTTCCAACAACTATTACGGAGGGTTGAAGGCATTTCATTTATCGAAGCTTCATTTATATTTGCTTAAAAACAGATAAATAACTACAATTATTTCGAATTTTAGCTCTCAAAGGCATTTCATTCATCGAGGCTTTATTTCTTCATCCAAGTGACTTATTTAAGTTAAAATGATGATATATAATCAACTAAGCTCTTTAGTGACTCATTAGAAGAGCCACCTTTACCGAGAGAGATGTTTAGCTTTTCTTTGAGATAACTTATTTTTTCACGCATTTCTTCACCTTCTTTATTCACAAATATTTTTTTGATTGCCATCTCGATCCCCTTCCTTTTAAACCCATCCTTCAAAAGGACGCCAATCTTTCAAACATCGCTCACGTATCTTGCAGTTATTGGCTGGCCAAGAAAACAAGGTGAACACATCATAGGAACTCCTTCACATATGCTCTCTAATGTTGAATTTTATCCATTATGGGTCCAAAAATATCCTGTTGCTGGATGTGCAGGTACTTCTTGATGAGGAGCCCATTTCACAATATGCCCTCTATTCCTAATTGCCTCCACTAAACCCATTAGGCATGAATAAAACCGGTTTTTTGGGCAAACCGGTTCGGGTTGAAAAACCGGACCGGTTTGTGGTCAACGGTCAAGAACCGGTTTGGCCCAATACTGGTTCGGTTACAAACCGACTTTTGGGGGGTAAAAACCCAAACCGAACCTAACCGATTTGGACCGGTTTGAAACCGGTTCGGGTTCAAAAACTGGGCTGTAACCGGTTAGTAAATACGCGATCCTGGTTGTCGTGTGGGATCACGTAACTCAGTTCAAAATGCTCACATCCAACTTTCTTTGTAAATACGCGATCCTGGCTCCTACCTGGGATCGCGTATTTACATTGAATTCTCTTCTGTGACTGATTTACTTGATGTTACACGCGTAATAACACCAAAATTCTGAAAACTCTATACAAACTCAATTTTGACCCAATACTTTCATCAAAAACATTAACAACCTTAATTAGGCTGCAATTTCCTACTTTTGAACAACTTTAATACACCTTTAATCACAATTTCACATAACCAAAATAACACCATCCAAAATTCTAATTTGAACAACTTCATAAATCTTCATAAAAATATTCTTGAAAACAATAAGTCTATATAATTCAATTTTTTTCGAGCGTTGAGCGTTTTAGGTAAAAACAACGTAATCTTCAATTTTTTTCCAATAGAATACTAGTATATTAGGAATGGAAACAAACTCTAACAATAACTTGGAAAAAAATCTTCTAAATCTTCATAAAAATATTCTTGAAACAAATAATTCTTCATAATCTTCAAAATCTTCAATTTTCATTAATCTTCAATTCTTCTAACATCTTCAAATGCGTAATCTTCAAATGTCGAAATCTTCTTCGGAGGTAGGCTCTCGAGAAGCTTCATCGAGAGCAATTTCTTCATCGGAAAGTGATATTGCCATACCCGCTTCCACCTCGACATCGTGTATGTAACATCCTCGAAATGGACCTAGTTGTTTTATATTATTTCTTGATTTAAATAAGTATTTAAATGTGTTTGGAAATAATATTGTTTGAAATAGTGAAATAATTGGAATAGGATCCGAATATTCCAATGTGATAAGTGAAATATTAATTGTTGTAAATTAATATAGCTGACGGTGTGATAAAATGTTTGGACTCGCAAATGGTTTTCGGGTTCCAGGCAATAGATTGAGATGGGGTATTAAATTATACCCATATATTGAAGGCGGTTTAGGTTGGACCGACCTAAGTTTCTATATATATCCTTTCCTATTTAGGAAAGTTATTCATTTTCATTTTAGAAACTCACAGAAACTCTTTGAAAACCTCCAAATCAATCCAGAAATCAAATCAGGAAGTTGTGATTCTCATGAAACTTAATAATCATCAGATTACCATCGTTAGATTCTTCAATCAGTAAGTATTCTTGAGTATTTAAGAATTTGATTTTGATTGAATTTGGGTAAATTGATGATTTGAGAGATTTGGATGTTAGAAATCATGTTATAAGTGTTACATATTGATTATGTGATAATAATTGTGGTTTTAAACGGTTAGAAACCTTGTTTTTGAGGTTTTGGATTATAAACCCGTGGGTTAGGGTTTTACAGCTCGAAACTGGGCTGGGACGACGAGAGAATCCGGCGGATTCACGGGAATCCGGCGGATTCCGGCAAAATTTAGGGAATCCGGTCGGATTCAGGGAATCCGGCGGATTCAGGCTGATTTGTGGGAAGCCGGCGGCTTCTGAGGGAATCCGGCGGCTTGATAGGCTGGTGTCACATTTCTTGTTTGATTTTGATAAGTAATGTGATTGTTATTTGATATATGTTCAGATTCATATATGATAATAGTTATGTTGTAATAACTAATATATGATTAGGAACTAGTAATATTCATATTATTATGTTAAGTTCCTAATAGTATAGATTAATATAAGTTATGTATTGATATGGATTACTAACTTATATTTGATTGTAAATTCTCAGATGTGGAGAAGGCTCAGTGATATTAGACTACTGAGTAGAGGCCTGAGGTAGTCGGTGAGTGGATCTGTAACCTCAGTATGATTTAGTTGTAATGATTTGATTTACAACAAGTAATTATAGTATTACTGTGATAGAATGTAATTGTTGAGATATCTTGCCATGATAGTTTGACTAGTTGCTTACTTGGCTGTTTGAGCTAGTATGTAAGATTCTGAGGTCAACTTGACTTGACAGTTGGACTTGGTTGTTATTGTAGACGACAGGAGATCTTGAAACTTGAAATGTTGGTTTGGAGATCTAGGTCGTGTGTGATTAACAACTGGTTACCGGTAATTCTGTATAGGCCAATACAGATGATTGATAAGGGTTCCCTGAGTACCAAACCGGTATTAGGGTATCTCAGGAGCCACCGGTCCTCATGATGATTGATAATGATTGATAGGTGTAGCTTGACATTGATTGGATGTCGAGTGAATGATTGATTTTCTGTTTATTGTTATTTGATGTAAACAGATTGTTATGCTAGGTTATACTGTTACTTATAGTTTCATTCACTTAGCTTTATGCTAACCCCACCACAGTTCTTCCTGCAGGTTAAATAGATGGGACATATTGGGCAGGAGGTTGTGGGACTGGATGGAATGTTTGACAGGCTGTTACTCTGATTTGATTTTGATAATCAAAGAAATGTTTTGAATTATATAACACCGACTTTGTTGAAATATCATGTGTAATAAGTTTGAAAAAGTTTAGTGACATTTTAAGTAATGTAAAACATTGATAGTATGTTTTGAAATATACGCTTCCGAGTAGCAAATATTATATTATTGTTTATATTTAAACGAGGGGTGTTATAGTGTATATCTCCTTCGTATTCCATTTCACCTTCAAGACTTGAAATGTGTTGTATATGTTCCGCGGCGTCTAAGTGATCCTTCAAGCAAATACACATCTCTAATGAAGCCGGTGTGAGTCTTGTTCTTCGTATAGATAATACCCTGCCACTAAGAGAAAAAGCGGATTCCGAAGCTACCGTAGAAGCTTGGACGATTAGTAAATCTCGGGCCATGATGGTTAGAACGGGAAATTGAGATTCCCTCCCTTTCCACCAAGCTAAAATATCGAAATGTACGAATTCATTGGGTTGTATAGTGTTTAAAAAATCGGTTTCGGTATACCTCCCATATTCGCTAGTGGTCGTTTGGTTACCATCACCCCTTGCCCGTTATGGTTTTCTTGTATTAAACTATTATATAAGTTAATCATTGGATCTTGGGAAGAAGATGAACCAAACATTGTGGAATCCGAACTAGAAGAAACATTTAGTGTTGAACTATATTTTTGAAAATAATGGCCAAATAAATCTTTAAAACATTTGTTAAAATAGTCTTTTGTATTTTGTGCAAAAAATGGGTCCTCGTCATTCAACTCCAAATCGTTATAAATGTTATCGATAAGCAATTCCACCCCGAAAATGTTCAAACACGGGTTTAATGTAGCGGCACAACTAATTACCGGTGGCATTTTTAAAAAATATTTTCTTAGTAATTTTGTTTTCATGGGAGCCACCATTATTGCATATATGTAACACCCGTTCTTAGGGTCTAGTAGTAAAATAATATTTCCTGAATTTAAATTATTAATTAATGTGTTAGGAAATATTTTGTTTAGGTGAACTCGAAAATAATTGGATAATGAGTCAAATGATTTATTAGGACGGATAAATTATTAATTGTTTTAAATTAATAGAGTTCTAAGAAAAATTAAAGTTATTGGTTTCGCAATTGGTTTTTAGGTTCCAGACAATAGGTTCACAAGGGGAATAAAATAAAATAAAAAATTCACTAATTAAAGATTAAGTCGGTTTGGGGAGCCGACTTATTCTTTTACCTTCCCAAAGTTGGCCAATTCTTTCTTTACTCATTCTACTTACTAACCTTATTATCAAAATAAATTAAAGAGAAAAAAAGTCAAAGTGATTAATTCATAGTGTTTTGTGGTTCGATTTCAATAAATTGGAGAATCGGAATTCTTGTATCATCATTATCATCTCTATTTTCCTCAAAGTGTAAGTATTACTTGTTTTATAACTATGAACTTGGGGTTTTATTAAATCATGTGAGTTGGTCATATATGTGTATATATTGAAGTTTGAAATTACGAGATATGATGATATTTACTGATTTTAAGGATAATTGTTGATTCATTGTGATAATAAGTTAAGTTAATTTATAATCCTTCAAGTGTTAATTTAAGTGAAATTGTTATGGCTAAATTGATATAACCATGATATTGAAGTAGGATTTATGTTACCTGAAAATACTTGTGTTGCTTGTGGTTGTTAACAATTATGAGTAGAGTAGATGGGAGATTAGGCAGCTGAGTTTGTGTTTGGTTATGCCCTGCTACTACTGTTCGCTACCTGCTGCTGTTGTTCGAGCCACAAAGCCGGCGGCCTCCATGGCCAAGCCGGCAGCCTTGTTGTGTTTGGCCAAAAGAGTTGCGGGTTTAACTTGATAGTCGGCTTTGGTCTTTTCGCATTCCACGAGTTTGATAAACGAGTATTGATACATGAAGATTAAAAAAAAAACTGAAATTGGGTAATTGGTTATGTGTTCTTGAAATTATGATTGGGATTTAATTAAATGGAGTTAATAAGAAATTTGAGTTGAAAATAGTAAATCCTTGTTATATGATGTTACCTTATATGTTATATGATGATTATAACTGATAATAGATGTTGTAGAATCGAGATTATAGCAGAGATTTTTAGTTTTAGTTCGTGTTTGGGTTGTATTTGCTGCTGCTGTAACTCGTTGGCACAGGGCAAGGGAAGCCGGCGGCTTCAACATTGAAGCCGGCTGGTTGTGAGCCTTAGCCGGCGGCTTTTGTCACTAAGCCGGCTGCTCGTTTAATGTTATTTAGGTAGTTTAGTTCTGTTACTACGAAAAGTAATTAACCCGGCAGCTCATGTCTTGAAACCGGCTGATTATTGGGTTGAGCCGGCGGCTTTATGGCCCGAGCCGGCTGGTTCTCTTGTTATTTCAGCTTTCGATTTTAAGTTTATGATTCCTTCTAATATTGGTGTATTATTGATAATATATGTGTTTACACATATTAGAATTGAAATGGGACATGATTAGAAATGTATTAATTGTATGCAAATAATAATTGGTTCCCAATTCATTTATAGATATAAAGTTAACTGAAGTAATAAGGAGTGTTAACGTTATATAGATATAAAAATGAAAAGTACTTGTGATGTGGTTATTATTATGATGATAATGATAGATATGATGAAGTCTTAATTTTATAAAGACTTAAATAGATAAAATTGGTTATTTGTTGGTTATTTGACTTACGTTGGAACTGTTATATATATTATGTGATGATAATAACTTTGGAAGTTACATAGTCAAATTATGACTTGAATTGAGGATAATGGATATCCTGTTATATATATTATGTGATGATAATAACTTTGGAAGTTACATAGTCAAATTATGACTTGAATTGAGGATAATGGATATCCTGTAATGCAAGTGACTATATATAAGCATGATATAATAAAGGGCACCATGACTTGGTGAATATTGAGTTATCCGATTTTTGATAACATGTAATTATATATGTATGTTACTATTGACGATTATTGGGATACTGACTCGTTTTTAATTATATTCTCAGATTTGGAAGAGACTCGGTGACATTAGACTACCGAGTGGAACGACTGAGATAACGGTGAGTGGATCTATAAACCTCAGTTTGGTTTAGTTGTAACAGGTTTGTTACAACGGGTAATTGTATTATTACTATTGTTTCAGTTGCTATGATTATTATGGTTTATTAGTAATAATACTATGACATGATGAGTTTATAAATATGTGATCACTCGAAATATTGCTATTGTGCATTGATGTATTGCCTTTGGGCATTGATTATTCAGAGGCCAGCCTAGAGCTGGGTTTGGGTTGCTATTGGTTGGATAACACAGGGGCTTAGTACAAGTATTATTGTCGTAGCCTGTGTTGTTTGGGTTAATAGCACCAAGTAGTCGGTTAAACCTCTGTATGGGCCTGCAGTTGGTTAAGAAGTGTTCTTGGCTGAAGGTTTCCCCAAGAACCACCGGTCTTCTTTGACGTCAGTTGTTTGTGATGTTGAAAGCTGTAAATAGTTGTATTATGTGTATATGATTATTTGTTGCACACAAGTTTGTTATGCTAAGTTGAATTGTAGTTTATTGATTTACTCACTTAGCGTTGAGCTAATCCCCCACATTTATACTTCCTGCAGGTTATAGTTAATATGTGGGTAGCAGGAAGCTGAAGCCTTTGGCAAGGGATGTTTGACAACTGTGAACTCTGATATAACTTTTGTAATAAAGTTAAAAAAGTTAGTATTATATAACACCTCGACTATGGTTTGTAGTTTTGAATACATTTTGAACTTAAATGTGTTTGGTTTTAAAACAGTTATGCGGTTAAACTGTTGTATATTAAAGTGTGAAAAGTTATGTACATTTTACAATGTATATTAATAAAGTTTGTTTTATTCATAAAATATGTACGCTTCCGAGTTAAATTGTATAATATTCATATACAGAAAGAGGGGTGTTATAATATACATCACCACAAAATTCGTATTCGCTTCGTTTTGAACACATTAAAAAAAATTGGTTAAGTACCAAGTGAATCGTGGGATAATAAACACCCGATAACAAAGTAGTTGCGGTTTTAAAAATTTTGAGCAATTCGGTTATCTTTTGAATAACCACCCAATATTCGGTGGGAAATGGTGTTGCAAGACCCCTTTTGACAAGTTAATAATGAAAAGCGTTTAAAGTGTCGTGTTGGCGTAAACCACATACTAAGTCGAATTTCATCTTACGGGCATGTTCCAATTAGGGGTTAAAAAAATGGAATCCGTTTCCTTACATAAATTCATATAATATTTGTATCTACCCTTACCCTTACAAAATATATCTTGTAACATAGTTTTATACGCGTCTTTTACTACACCTATTTGTGGAACCGCTAATCCATATTGCACAACCAAGTTAATGATGTGTGCAACACATCTACTATGGTAGAAAATGTCTTTCAAAGGTGGTCCGTATTTTAGTATTAATCTTTGAACGGCGTTTGTATTATTACTCGCGTTATCAAACGAGATTGAAAAAACCTTTTATTCTATTTTAAACATTTTCATTACATCTCGTAACATGTAAAATAAATTTTGACCCGTGTGAGAATAGTCAAAGTTTTCAAAAGCAATGGTATGTTTCATCATTTGCCAAGTTGCGGGATCAACCCAATGCGCGGTAACACGAAGGTACGAACCGGGCAAACTATGAGGAGCCGACCAAACATCGGTTGTTAATGATACACTTGTATTTAAGTTTTCAAAACCGGTTATTAGTTTACTTTTAGCATTTTTCCACAATTTAAGTGCATCACGTCTAAGAGTAAAACGACTTACATGATTATATCGCTGTTAAAGAGTATTTTGAATGACCCTAGTAAGCCGAGGGTTGTCGAAGTAGTTGAACGGCAAAGCTTCTTGAATCACAAAGCCGACAAATGCTTCTCGACACCGCTCCACTTCATATGTAAAAATACCCCCATCCCGTGACATGGTTGCTTGACCCTCCTCCGGATTAGTTTTGTTTGCATCACAATACTTTGTAGCATGTGATCTCAACGTTGTGTTGGAGTCGGCTTTCAAATATATCCCACAACGTTTACAATGTGTCTTAGTCGAACCATCCGACAACAACACTTTGTTGTAATTACACCAAATCTCCGAATTACGTTTGGTTTGCAAAACTTGAACAATAGTTGGTGCATTTGAAGAACCAACACCGGCGGAAGTTGACGAAGATTGAGTTGCCATTTTGAGAGCGTTTTGAGAGTGTTAGAGAATGTTTTGAGAGTTTCCTACGCAAATCGTAAGTGTTTTAAGTGTTTTAAGACTAGAATGAGCAAGTTTGAGTATTGACTAAACCATACCCAAGGTATCTATTTATACTAATTTAAAGATGGCAAAATGGTAAAAAAAAAAAAAAAAAACACCAAGAATCCGCTCCAAAACGGTCAAAAATTTGAAAAAACCCGGCTATTTTCGTGCAGGTCTGAAAACCGGTTTCAAACCGATTTTTCAACCCGGTTTTCCAAACCGGTTCGGGTAAAACCGGTCCCAACCCTGTTGCTAACGGCTAGAATAAAAACCGGTTTCTAACTGGCGGGTTTTAGAAAACCCAAACCGGTTTTTCTAAAAACCGGTTTGTACCGGTTTCGGTTTCAGGTTTCGGTTTCGGTTTTTTTGTTCACGCCTATAACCCATTAGGTAACCTTTTCATCCATTCTAAACCTGTAGGTCACATCACCCACAAGAATGGCTGCTTGCCATTGGCTATACCATGAGCCACTTCCAAGAAATCTTTTTCTTCCTGCTGAGCAGTACTGCTACTACCAAAACTTATGTGTAGTACAGAATTAGGTGATTGGTTGTCTAGCCATGACATAAAACTTCTGTCTGGTTCCATTAAGCTGCTCAAAGAGGCAGGAAAGTATTTGTGAAACGGGCCAATCAGGAAACATGGAACAGAAAAGTATTTTAGCCTTCCCGAATAATGTTTAAACTTTTTCTAATTTTGGATTATATTATGTGTGTTTCGTAGGAGCGTAACAAAGACATGTTCCTTGGGATGGAAGAGCTTTTCATTGATCTTCATTGCAGCCTTGTTTTGGTAAAATATGAACTCGTTCATTATACTTCTATTTCTATACCTTACGATCATTGATTTTCATTCACATGTAGTACTTACACCACAGGTTTGTTATATTAAAAGCATAGGATATCATCCATACTATTAACCGCACGGATACAACAAATATTAATTGATTCTTTAGCATCGTAAAATTATGTACACAGTCAATCATTCTTTTAGTTGCATGGTTCATTTTTTTCTAAGTCAACTAAAGAGTGACCTATAACTACTAGAATAATTGAAAAAGGTACCGGGCCAAAATCCCAATGATAACATGAAATCTAACCCAAGTAACATATACTAGTAGTTTTTTATTTCTGTTATATATTTTCCAGAGTAACAGGCAACCAAATGATGTTATATGAAGGTTTGATTCTATCCTCAGCCTCAGCAGCAAGTACCGTGGCTAATCTGATTCCAGCGATCACCTTTCTTGCAGCATCCATCGTTGGGTATATACTAAGTTTATTGGCTTCAATTTTCTCTAAATGAATCATATTACAATTATTAATGTATAAAAACACTCACGTTCGGTTCGCAGAGTTCAATGAAATTGGAATCTCAATTCCATTTAACAAGGGTGTTAATTCACCGATTCAGATTCCTTGAAATATTAATTCAATCAAAATTATTTCATGATTCGAACGCACCCTAACACTTCTATTTTACTAATCTTATGTGGGGGATGTTTTTAGTTTTGAACCAATAAATATTCGAAGCTTGAGAACCAACGCAAAAATCTTTGGGACTGCTGTTTGTGTTGCGGGTGCTGTTACAATGGCACTCATCAAAGGCCCCAAGATTCTTAATACACAGCTGCCTTCATCAAATTCTCTATTAGTATTAGATACCGAAAGTGATCATCGTTGGCTTATGGGATGTATGTGTATCTTTTTTGGCACTTGTTGCTGGTCATTTTGGCCAATCATACAGGTATAGCATCAAAATAAAGTAAAATGCTCGTCATAGAGAATACGTACATAGATCTGATTTCACATCCAATAAGCATTGCATTCGTGTTATTATTTACAAATTCTAACAGGTTCCCGTGACTAAAAACTACCCTGACCACTTGTCGTTATCGGCTTGGATGTGTTTTATTGGGACGCTACAATCTGCAGCAGTTACATTGTTTACAGATCCACACTTGGACGCTTAGGAATTTAGTTCATGTTTCCAACTTGGATCTTGTATATATGCGGTAATTACATTCGTTTAATATTTCAAATTAATGTGTACGCTAACCTCTCACGTTTGAAAACTTATGATGACACGTCATTTGTGATGTATCATGATCAGGGTGCTGTTGGTTCAGGAATTTCCATATTTCCACAATCTTGGGTCATCGAAAGGAAGGGTCCTGTGTTTTCAACAATTTTCAATCCACTGAACACAGTCATTGTCACCATTTTTGCTTCTATATTTCTACAAGAACAAGTACACATCGGAAGGCAAGTGAAGCTAACTAAACTTAAAAAATTTATTGCAGTACATTTCAATCCCTTGAGTACTTTTCACAATTTTTCTAACAAGTTTGGGATTCTTTTATTCGTTGTGTATAATGATATAAGCCCATTGTTTGGATGTTTAGTGTGATAGGTGCATTTGGAATCATAGTTGGATTGTATGTTGTACTGAGGGGTAAAGCCAAAGACACGGAAGAGCTGAGAGAAGAACAAATGAAGAAAAAGGTGATACCACAAAATGATCAAATCAGCATAGTCCATGTTCTGGCTGATGAATCTAACTTGGCAGAACCACTTTTACATGAACAAATCAACCAGACACAAAAGCATCTATATCCTTCTTCTCAGCATTGATCTTCAAAATCTGCATATTACACATTAAAAGATGAAATTTGCATCGTAAGTATTAACTATAAACATGTCCCTTTTCGAACACACCCAAAACACATAAGACCAAAGAAGTAAACTAATCAGTACATAAGCCATAAAGCATAACTTAACACTAGAGGTGGTATGATGGGCATTATAATGACCAACTTGGACCAAATCCAAATGAACAAAATCGGGTCAAGTTGGACTCTTTAAGATTGGGTTAGGCGGACCCACTAACTCTGTTTGGTCCGTTTTCACTATACTTTATTACTATTATAACTATGAAAGTATCAAAATATACTTGCATAATTATGTAAATAATTCTATTATTGTAATACAACAACAACAACAACAATACCCAATCCCGCGTATGCGGGGTATGGGGGAGGTAGGATGTAGACAGTCGTTCCTCTACACAAGGGTAACGAGAGTCGTTCCTCTACCCGATGGTAAAGGAAGTCGTACCCCTACCCGAGGGTAAAGAGACTGCTTCCAGGGGACCTCCGGCCAACATGAAACAAACTACCAAAGTGCCAAATATATATATATACTATCGATACGTACAAGTATTTGTAATACTAAGCACACAAAATATAGGATGTAGAAGGATATACATATGAGATGCAAAGCTAGGGCGTAGATATAGGTATGTCATATAATATATATACAAATTATTATAAATATAAATCTTATACAAAGGAAAAGTATAAACGCGAATTTATTATCCAAAAACTGTAAGTATATAGTGAATGTATATTATATATATATATATATATATATATATATATATATATATATAGTAAAATTGGACAATCTTCACTACGAGACGTATATCTAATCCCTACTCGTCTATCCTCATTCTAAATTTTTCCCTAAACCATCCTACTCAAGTATATAGTTTTATACATACAAAATAATGTATATGTCAAATTTAAGGACTTTGTTTTATCTAAACAAAAAAGGAAGGAAATATGTATAAGTAGATATTAAGAAAATATGACCATGGAATAAGTACATAAAAATATAATCTATCTGATAAGAATATCATACTAGTCTAGTAAAATATTACTTATATAATTACAAATATATGTGTATAAATATACATACGTCTATATATGTAAATATAAGAATATATAAATCTAATTGTTAAAAAAAAAAAAAAAAAAAAAAAAACCCTACTCATCTATCTTAATCCTAGTCCTCCACAAATTCCTATCAGAGGTCATGTCCTCGGTCAGGAGAAGCTCCTTCATGTCGAGCCTCAGTCTATCCTCCCACCTACGTCTAGGTCTACCCCTTCTCCTTAACCCGTCAACCATGAGTTCTTCCACTCTCCTAACCGGTGCAGTATGTGGTCTCCTCCTAACATGTCCAAACCATCTCAACCGTCCTTCCCTCAGCTTGTTGGTGATGCTCGCGACTTCTAGTACCTCTCTGTAAACTCCATTCGGTATCATATCTAACATGGTTTTACCACACGTCCACCTTAACATCCTCATTTCCGCCACTTCTATCCTCCTCTCTTGTGCCTTTGTCATCGGCCAACACTCTGCTCCATACAACATAGTTGGTCTAATAGCCACCTTATAAAATTTCCCTTTCAGCTTAAGGGGGACTTTCTGGTCGCACAAGACACCAGTCGCTGCTCTCCACTTCAACCATCCTATTTTTATACGGTGAGTCACGTCCTCATCTATCCTTCCCGACTTATGTAGCACTGAACCTAGGTATCTAAATGACTCGTGCGGGTGTAAGATATTATCCCCAATACGGATGTCCACTTCATCGTTATGCTCGTCCCCATTCGTGCCAAAGTCACACCGTAAGTATTCTGTTTTTTGTCGGCTGATCCGTAGGCCATTTTCTTCTAAGGCCGCCCTCCACTGCTCTAGTCTTCTATTTAGCTCATCCTTGGTTTCCGCTACTATCACAATATCATCGGCAAATATCAAGCACCATGGAATGCTTTCCTGTATCTCCCTTGACAACTAGTCCAAGATTAAGGCAAAAAGGTATGGGCTAAGGGCCGATCCTTGGTGTAAGCCTAATTCCACTGGGAAATACTCTGTGTTTCCCACTCGCGTTCGTACACTAGTCTTCGCACCTTCGTACATGTCTCTAATAGCTCTAATGTATCTACCCGGGGTAGCTTTATCATTTAGGGTCCTCCAAATCAACTCACGCGGAACACTATCATAGGCTTTCTCCAAGTCTAAGAATGCCATGTGTAAGGTCTTTTGCTTTTCCCTATACTTCTCCATAAGACTTCTAATAAGGTGTATCGCCTCGATCGAAGAACGTCCTGGCATAAAACCAAACTGGTTCTCCGACACATTTGTCTCACGTCGAAGTCTTGTCTCAACCACTCTCTCCCATAGCTTCATAGTATGGCTAAGTAGCTTTATACCTCTGTAGTTACTGCAGATTTGCGCATCACCCTTGTTTTTATAAATGGGAATAACCTCGCTGAGTCTCCACTCCTCTGGCATTTTAGAACTACTAAACGTCTTGTTGAAAAGAATTGTCAGCCACCTCACTCCATCGTCGCCTAGGCAACGCCATGCCTCTATTGAAATCTGATCGGGTCCCACTGCTTTGTTTCTCCCCATCTTTCGTAACGCAGACCTAACTTCCTCCTGGTGGATCCTCGCGCAAAAGCAGTTGTTTCGGAGCCATTGTCTATTAGTTGTCCTCTCTAATCCTCCATTTCGCCCTTGTCTTCTCTCAATAAAAAGAGATGAGAAATACTCTTCCCATCTTTTCCTAATTTCGTCATCTTTCACTATGCTTTGTCCGCTTTCATCCTTGATAAATTTGATGTTCTCTAGATCTCTTCTTCTTCGCTCTCTAGCTTTGGCAATCTTGTAGATATCGTTTGCTCCCTCTTTGGAGTCTAGTTTCCTATACAAGTCCTCATACGCTTTATCTTTTGCTTGTGCAACTGCCTTCTTAGCGTCCCTTTTGGCTTCTTCATACATTTCTTTCGCTCTAGTTCTATCTGCGAGTGTCCCTTCCTGAGCTGAAATGAGCTCTCTGAACCTAAGTTGTTTCATCGCCACTTTGGCTTGAACTTCATCACTAAGCCACCAAGATTCCCTTCGTGTTGAGTGTGCTCTCGATGTCCCAACGGTCATACCTAGATTTTCTCTGGCCACTTCCCTAATGGTGTGTGCTAAACTGTTCCACATCCGATCCGCGTCATTATGAGTTATGTTTTCCACGTCCGCATTAACTCTTTCTGCAACTGTCGCTCTAAAAGTCACTGCTGACTCTCCGTTTAATAGAATAAATAATTCTATTATTGTAATGAAAGGATAAAATAATGTAGGGGCAATTTCATATATATCCTTGTAAAACATCTAAATTACGTCAATATCCTTGCAAACTTCATAATTACACCAATATCTTTTAAACCTTCAAAATACTCATCTATATCCATTTATTCATTTTAATTATAAATATCTAATTTTAATATATAAAATAAAACTAGTATTAAATAATAGATAACAAGTTATAATACTCTTTTACCCTTCTACCCTAATCAGCTTACATCACGTCGATTCTTCCTTTTGAATAATTTATACGACTACATTTGCAGTTACATCAGTCTAATACTAATCTATAATTTGAGATTCCTTTATTCCTCATCTCATGTTTGACGTGGATCATCATCTTATTCTCCTTTGATTGTAAGATAATAATAAAAACATTGGAAAGTCAGAATCATTTCATGAGGATCGTAGGCCATGTCGAACCATCTCCTAAAATTTATGCACGTTCAGGAAATATAAACCAAAGTATAAATTTTATTTTGCTTTAACTAACCAATTAGGCAATTACTCGAGTATTTCTTCAGATAAACTCTCAATGTTTTGACCAATATAAAATCCCAAAAACAACTCAGGAATTTATTTTCATTCGCAATATAATTTCCAATGGAAAGCATCTTCAAATGAAACATTGATTTGATAAGGAAATCAATAGAACCCCTAATATAATGGATTAAATTAACCTGATTGAAAATGTAGCCGTAAGAATTTTTCAGTAAGATGAAACGATGTGATGATAGCTAAAATAGTCAATTTGCTTTTCGATATGATTTTAAGATTTTTTTTTACTTTTTTCTTTTTCAATTAAACGTACATCAATGTTCACATATGATTGAAGTTAATCACATGTGAACAAACACGTATTCGTTGTGGTTCTCACGGTTCTCAACTATAAAGTGGTTCTCATTTGAACCTCCCACTATATATATATATATATATATATATATATATATATATATATATATATATAATCATAGTTGTCAAAGGCGAAAGGCGCACAAAGGCGATAAGGGTCCCTAGCGCCTTAAGCGCGAGGAGCAAAAAAGGAGCGCGCCTCAATTTTACGAGGCGCATTATTCTTAGAAAAATTCATAAAAAAATATATAACATTATAACCATGTATATAAATATCATATAGCATTTAAGCACTTAAAACTTCATGTATTAGGGCACTAAATAATGCAAAAGAGTAATGGTATCATGCATAACATAGAGAAAGTAGTGGCAATTAGCAAATAGCTAAATAGTTATTTCGTCACTACTAGCTAACTACTAGTTTTTAGCCAAAAAGAAAACATTCAACAATGTCATTGTGAATGTTCCTCAAAATTCAAATGTCATTGTGAATGTTTCCTTAAAATTCGTGGCAACTAGAGGCTTAAAACCTGTCCCACATCTAGTCCAGCATCATAAAACCAGTTTGCCACCTCTCTACATGCTTTTTCCTTAATCTCTTTCTTGCAAATATCATTAATAGTTTGTTGTTGCTTGAATTTTCGGTTTTTTAGCCACTTGTTCTGGTGGAGGGGTGACAAACATATCAATGGGGCCTCTTACTACCTTCTGAATCCTGCTACTACCTTCACGAGATCCACTACCTACAAAAATCACAATTTATTCAAAAAGGCAAGGCGCGCCTTTTTTCAAAAAAGCGCGCCTTTTTCAGAAAGGCGCACGCCTTAAGCGCGCCTCACCGCGCCTCTATTTTGTGCCTTAAGCGCACCTAAAAAAAGCGATTTACACTGCGCCTGTGCGCCTTGCGCCTCGAAGCGCGCCTAATGCGCGCCTTTGACAACTATGTATATAATACAAGTAAACTTGCATTTAGTACATTAACTAGTAAAAAAAGAGAAAAGGGAAATTAGCAGGTCAAGTTTTTCGATTGACAAACATTAACACATTTTAAACTACCATATTATATATAATCACACATAATATATACATTTTTTCCGTAACCATTGGCGTGCTATGGGAGAAGTAAGATGTCTTACATGAGACTTAAACCCACAATATCTTGGTTAAAAATACCCCGCATACCGCTAGGCCAAAGTCCTTTGGTATTAGTAGGTCATTTTGACCCAAGACATGAACACGTGCCACATATTAAATGACCCATTTAACCCGAACACATTATAACCCATTACCCAATCCACCCATTTCAACAGATTGTGCTTACAGGAAAAGGTTTAGGCAGCTTCTGGAGCTGGTCCTGCAGGGGTCTGACATGAGTGCTATAAACATGAGCATCACCAAGAACATGAACAAAATCACCAGGAACAAGATCTGCCCATACAAAATAGGTAAGATAAAATCCATAATCATGCTAAAATTTTCAATAAAACAACATGTTTCTAGTTAATATGTTCAAAATATACATACCACAAACATGGGCGATCATGCATGTCAATAAAGCATATGATGCTATGTTAAATGGAACACCAAGACCCATATCTGCAGATCGCTGATACATTTGACAAGATAACTCTCCTTGATTTACATAAAACTGCAGAAAAAAAATTCAGCAATGTATTACTTAGGGATCGATAAAAAAACTTGAAAACGTCAACAGACCATCATTATGCTAACATGTGCGAACATGTGACAAGGTGGTAGTGCCATCTGCTTGAGATCTGAAGAGTTCCATGCTGAAAGAATTATCCGACGGTCATCTGGATTATTTTTTATCTTGTCAATAACATCTAGCAATTGATCAAATCCTTGGCCAGTGTAGTCAGCGTGCATGTTAGTGTACCTGTAATTAAGAATCAACGTATACATGTTTATTAAGGTTTTGTAATTCAAAATTTTACTTAATAATATAAATTTCCAACCTTGCACCAAAGTGTCTCCACTGAAATCCATATACCGGTCCCAAGTCACCTTCTTCTCTATCCACCAAGCCAATACTGTAGTATGAGCGCAATACACAACAAATTATATTAAAAAAACAAAAGATTATATATATATATATATATATATATATATATATATATATATGGTGAAGGGTTCAAATGAGAACCACTAAGAAATTGAGAACTTGTGAGAACCACTTAAATATGTGATTGTTCACATATGATAATGTCAAAATATATATAAAAATGTTAATAAGAATCAATAAGACCTTGAAATTCGAAAAATTAAGTGTAAAAACTTATTTTAACTAACTTTAACCGATTTGTTCACCTGTTTAGTTGTGAACATCTTAACTTCGCCAATACAAACATCAAAGATAAAATTAATTTTACTCATATATAGTAATCAAAATCGATGCTATAAAGAAAATATTCACAGATGAAATTCAATTTTAAGTCATAACATTAGTTTATGAATATTTATTTAATAAAACGTTAATATACATCGTGGTAAATGTTAACTTAACATTCATCATGATGAATGTTAAAAAATAACATTAATTTAATTTTAACATTCACCATAATGAGTTTTAACTAACATTCACCATGATGAATATTCACGATTTTGGATATAAAATTCATCAATTGATGTTATAGCCTACAAAAAGAATTTATCAAGGAAGCTTAACATTGATAACATTGATTCTGATCAACATTTATTAATTTTCACTTTTTATTTTTTGACAAATGTATTGACGAAGTTAATATGCTTCGTGATGAATATTACACTTCCCCCATTCCCCCAAAAAAAGAGTTTCCCCCTGGATCCTCCCACTATATATATATATATATATATATATAGGTTCCGGATCAACTAAAAAGTGTTTTAATGTAAAAAGGATAGAAAGGCATATGCGCTTAACACCTGTCCTTCAAGCTTCAAGGGTAATCTGGGTATAGGCGAAATTTTCTCTATCGTAATTTCTAAACACCTGTGATCTATTTTATCCTTCATTCTTATCATTAAAAAATCTTATTTCTCTCTCTGTTATTAATACCCTACGAATTAGAATGACACACTAGAAGTCGATGCCGCCGTTGTTTTCCTGCCGGAATAAAATATTGCCATCGCCGGAAAAAAATTACATACACGATGACCCTTTTATTTATTTAATCGACTCCATGGAATCTTTTTTGACTGGATTTGTTCTAAAATTTAATTATGTTCAACAGCTTTTTAGGATTCGTTGAATGTTGACCACCACCTATGTCATCACTATAAGGATTATTATGTATCATTTTTTATGGTTCATGTAAAAGTTATTGTGTATCATTTGTCTTAAGGTTCTTGTACCCCTATTTTTGGTATGTGAATCAAATTTTTGCTGTTCGTGTAGTCTGTGCATCAAATAAGTTTGTTTGTGTATAAGTTTTGATACAATGTCAAATTTAATTTTTGTGCATCACTTGATGAAGCTATGTGTATCAGTTTTTTACCTATTTGTATCAGATGTCGATTATAATTCATTAATTCTTAAGAATATTTGGTAGCATCAACAAATTCTGAGAAAACGTAATTGTAGGGGAAAGATGCCTAAAAGACTATAGTGACCTTAACTACCATTAAATTACAAAAAGAAAATGTAATTATTTAATTCTAAGATCTAACCATCTGACGGCCCACATCACTTCTTACCCTTTTTATTTTCATCATCTTTTTACAATAACTTAACTCTATATATATATATATATTATTTGCGGAAAACACAGAAGTTAAAGGCGTGAACTTGCCTGTCTAGGTAGTTTCTGGATGCATTACCATCCCATATATGAATGCCCTTATCTTGTAAAACCTGATAACATAGACGTAAAGACTAAATCATATTCCATACATCTGTACACACAAACACAACCTATCTCCATACATACGGTGACAGAATTTCATATTTTCACTATCTTGGGTCTGGGACTCGGAACTGAAGAATTGCTCACTTTAGTTTCACGAAAGAACGATTATTCATGTTATAACTATATTTAGACATAAGCTGCAAATGTGCACGGATAATATGTACATATAAATTGATAAGGATTCAATTGGAAACCAATAGAAGATTTCACAAGAACTGCTTGTGAATCTCAATTTGATCATACAAGAACAGCTTGTAGATGATCTCAGTTCACAAAGAGAGCAACTCTCAATTGTATTCAATTGCTCAAATGATCAAAGATACATTTCTTGGTTACAATGGTTCCCTTTTATACTCTCCTAACATGTGCCTAACTAAGTCAGTCACAAGCTAGCCACTAATAAAATGACATGTGAGCATATATGTAACTAACTATACTAGACTCTTATTTGACCCATAACATAAATCAAGTAATTTATCGATCATAATAAAATACACGAGTTTTAGACCATCGTATTGACAAACTGATGCAAAAAGTTGTCTAAATAACATAAAGCAAGATTATTTCTTCCCATGTTTCTTTTATAATGGGAAAAAATGTACTTCTGGGAGCATTTAACTTCAAGTTGACAAGTGAAATATATCCATGCATTGTTCAACAAATAAAAAGGACTACCTTAGCACTTGTTGACCCACTGATGAACCACAAAAGTTCTTCCACAACTCCACGCCAAAACACTTTCTGTAGAATCAAATAATGGAATTCTATGACATATTATAGGGTAAAAACAAATAATTAATAGTTAAAATTATGATTTAGAAAAATGCACATGCCTTGGTTGTAAGAAGCGGAAAAGACCTTCGAAGATTGAACCGCATCTGTTTTGATTTTTGAATATAACAAATGATTACATGTATCAGAGAGATGACCTGGATCATCCTATAACAAGTACAAGTTGGTTGAACCTTGTGAAGAAAAAGAGCTTATGATAGTACCTGGCAACCAAAGTTTGACAAGGTACCAGTCCCTGTGCGGTCACCCTTTAACGTACCATGAGAAATAATGTTGTCCACCAGCTTTAAGTAAAAGTACTCCTCATGCTTCTCAAATATCTTTTTGGGCAAGAAAGAGTACAGACCATTAGGATTAATAGGGATAATATCAACTGCAGATTTCCTCACCCGGACATAAGTAGTGAAACAATGGCGAATTTCCTTCTCAACTAATGGGAACGACGAGTACCATGGCTGGAATTCTGAAGTATCTATAGCAGGGATGAAAGTGTCGCAATCAATGTTTGCTTCGATTTCAGTAATATGGATAGCATCACAGCCAGGACCATTATGCGACTCCCTGCAATAAAGCTAGCAGTTGAGTACACACAAGAAACCTCAACATCATGAGTAGCAGAATGTGCTAGTTGAGTAACAGTTCAAAGCAGGTTCGTATCAACACAGGCTGGCTAGACCACGACATTTTTTGTGCATGCTTCTACATCATCAGAAATAAATAGAGTGTCATATATGATTACAAGAATCACATCCTATCAACAATAATCTAACATCTGGAATAATATGACTCACAAAATTTTACACATCAACCATACACAACGCCAGATTTTGACCCATTAGACACTTCAATCCATTGAACCCATTTCGTTTTGAGTTATTATTTTTTCCATTAGCCATTTGACCCATTGGAGATCAAACATTAGCCAAATCGACCCGTTCATATGTAAACGAGTCAACATTTTGTCACCTCAACTCAAAATAAAATAAATAAACCTTGTATGTACAAACCTTAGGATCTCGCCACCACCAATAACAAAGACCCTCTCAATAGATAAACAATAGGGAGATGATGCTAATAATTTCAAAGCAGAGTCCAAGCTTCCACAAATTATAACATTCTCTGTAGTTGCAACGTCAAAACTCACCGACCGTGTTAGAACAACATTGAGTCGACCACTCAGAGGACGATGCGCTAGTGGTATGCTTTCCCATGTTTTTCTTCCCATTACAACAGCATTCTTCTTTAATGTATCAGATGTAGTCAAGGTTACGTCCTTGAAAAACTTGAGGTCAGAAGGCAAACTCCACGGCAACTCCCCATTCTTGCCAATACCCATAGTCCGCGTAGCAGCAACGACAACTTGATAAGTCCTCTGAGGATCGGTAGGAATGCTGATAGTGCCATTGCACGTGCCCACAAGAGTTTCACTAGCCATTAATAGATTACGAGTGTAGCCTGAAAGACTTAACAGCAACAGTTACTAACAAATTTTAGTGACTAATCAAAAGATCCTAAGGCAAGCTCCTATATGATGTAAGGGACATTACATTGAAAAAGTACTGAACTTCATAAGTCACCCTGGTTTATAATGTTCTATTATCTCAATGAACGGAATAATGCTACAGTGAATCAAGATGATTACTAACAATTATTAGGGTTTCTAATAAATTTGGGGTTTGATTTTGGAGTCATCATCAAACTGGTTGTATTTAAATTCTTATATATAAACATCATTGAAACTGAATAAAGTTAGTATACCTTCAGAAGAAGTGGATTTCTTTGTTCAGGAGACGAACAAACTAGAGAAGAACCGAGAAGATGTGCGTCGATTGACGAAATTCAAAGTAAAACACAAATTAGGGTTTCTGATAAATTTGGGGTTTCATTTTGGAGGGAATGAGTGAGGAAATGGTTCCGTTTGGTGTCGGGATTGAATGGTAGTAATCTGGCATAGTAAATTATAGTATTACTATTTGTTCTGACTTCTGAATTTTGTTGTACCTATATTTATTTTTTGTAGTTCTGTCTCTTCTCTTTGGTCAAGTCATATACGGAGTATATCTTTGTAGGGTGGGTTAATAGCAATGTTCAGAAACCCGGGTTTCAAGTTGACCCGGCCTAGTGACCGGGTCCGGTTCAACCGGGGTTCAACCAGTTGAATCGGCGATTGACCCGGTTTCTAACAAATTTTTATTAAATGTATATTACCAACGAGTAATAAAAGTAAAATCAATTATTTTACAAATAACAAACAAAATAGATAAATACATAACGAGCAATTCAAAAATTGTATAAATTTACATTCATTTCCTACAAAACTAAACTTTACGTCCATTTCCTAAGTTCATTTTCTACAATACTAAACAATAAAGGTACATAAATACCTTTCTATTGAAAAAACGGAGTGTTATAAGCATTAGAGTTTGATAATTCATCTAGTCAAATAGAAAAACCAAAAAACAAAAAAAAAAAAACAAAAAAAAATTCGAAAACATCAAACCCGGCCGGGTCCGGGTCACCGGGTCACAGGTTCGACCGGAAAACCCGGCGGGCGAACCCGAGTCAAAAACCGCCCCAAACCCGGTCCTAGTTGACCCGGTCCCTTGCCCGGGTCCCGGTCTGACCGGTCGAACCGGCCGGGTCAACCCGGGTTTTAAAACATTGGTTAATAGGAATTTGTGTGAGAACGAGGGAACCAATGATATTGTGTCATGTGTACAAAGAGAATGTTTCACATGTATAAAACTCATTTACCCCCAACATCAATTATCTCACAAACGACAAATCGAAAAATTATGAAAAGTGCACCATTAAATTCAGCGTTTTATCCTCTCCGATTTGCCGTCTTTCAAGACATACTTTTGACAACTTTTTTTTTTCATTTTTTGGTGGGTTTTACAAATTAGTAACACATGTGTTAGTGTTGCGTTTAGGGTTTAGGGTTTGGGGTTTATGGGTTAGGGTTTAGGGTTTGAGGTTTGGGGTTTCGGGGAGAAACCCCAAACCTTAAACCCTAACCCCTAAACCCCAAACTCTAAACCCTAAACGCTTTACAGACCTCTAAACCCTAAATCATACTAAACCCTAAACCTTAAACCCTACTAAACCCTAAACCCTAATAAACCCTAAACCCTAAACCCTACTAAACCCTAACCCTAAACCCTAACCCTAACCCTAAACCCTAACTTTAACCACAAATTAAATGTATAACCAATCACTAACACATATGTTACTAATTTGTAAAACCCACCAAAAAATGGAAGAAAAAAAAGATTTCGAAAGTATGTCTTGAGGGACGGCAAATCGAAGAGGAGAAAACGCTGAATTTTGTGGTGCAATTTTCATGATTTTTCGACTTACCGTTTGTGAGATATTTAATTTTTAAAAATGTGGAGGAGAGATAATAAAGTGACACATGGCAGAAATATGTTGGTTCCCTCGTTCTCACTCAAAGTTGGTGTACACATTTGAACCTTACTCTATCTTTGTAAACAGTGAAATTAATAATCATAGTAATATTATAGTATTACTATTTATTTATATTTTGACCATATATTATATATATTTTTAGAGGGGCGAACACTTAAATACCAATATTACAAATAGATACATGAATCCACAAATATATATATAAATAGTCCTGACCCAGACTTTAAACTCACAGCCTCAATGTTGACGAGTTACCTCAATACCGGTAGACCAATAACCATTTAGTATTTGACTATATATTATATTGTCTCATTCCTATATATATGTCTACTAAATAAACAATAAATTTGAGAATAACAAAAGTAATTAAACCTAATGCGTAATCATCTATGTATTAATTCTAGAGGTGTTCACGGATGGTTAACTGGGCGTTGAGTATACTATAAATTCAGTTCACAAATTTCTTGAACCTAAATTGAAACTGAAAAGATTGGTTACCAGTAATTAGTTAACCGACTTCTACGGTTCAGTTATACGGTTAACCAACTAACCCTTCGCTTATATACCAGTCATATTAAAATTAAAATACAATTTCTAGCTTCCATCTCAAATATATAATCTTTTCAAAGTATGATAGAGAATGTTTTCCTAAACTTCAAGACGCTTTCAAGCATCAATAAAGTAAATGTCAAACTTGTAACAAGGTCGACACATATGAGTATATTAGTTTATATATTTTCCTCTTCAACACAAGATTTGAACTTCTATAACCTTGCGGAGTAGACCTCGCATACTTCACTAGAGTACGGATTTTATTCACACATAAACGAACGTCATTCGTATTGCTATCTTCATAAACCAGATTTATTTTGTTTGCGTAATGTGTACTTGTATAGTGTGTAGAATAAAAAATTAAGAATGTAAGAAGTATATGGTGAGTAGTGAGTTGATATAGAAGCAAATGTCAAATCTTTAGTAGATATTTATAGCATTGTGGTAGAACTTACGTATATTACGAGAGTAAGTCAAAATGTGGTGGTGGAATGGTAGGTAGGAACAACCGATCAATTATTTTCGTTCAATAGCCTATAATAACTATTGAGCAATTTAATAAAAATATAGTTAATAATGCTGATTTATAATAACTCTATATATTTATACTAGTTTTTTTCCAACATCTATGTCATATAATGAAGTATGTATCTATATTTTTTCAAGATACATATTAATAATTATTATTTTAATTTATTGGTTGAACATTTATCCTCAGAGTTTGAAACGAAACCGAAAAACATAAAAAATGTCAGTTCAGCCGGAAAATAAAAATAAAAAAATGGTTCAGTTATGTGACAATCCTCCAATTAGGGTATTTACTTAACCTAATTTCATGCATTACCTAGAGTAATTCCCTGACTAAGTGAATTCAAACTATTTTGTGTATAAGTTCTGTGCAACTTACTATGTGATACGTGAAGTATTTGATTGTAATTATGTGTGTGTGTGTATATATATATATATATATATATATATAATTACTTACGAATAAACGTATTATACTCGACTAAACTAAACACGATAATATTGGTGATACAAAATAATTAATAATTCAAAAATTATTAATTACAACTATTAGATAATTATATTATTGATATAATATAACAAATTATACGTTTTATAATAAACGTATTAATCGCAAATAATAAAGTTCCAAAATGAACTTCGAAAATACTTTTGAATAATTTTTAGTTTGAAATTATTATATAAAAGTATTATAACGAAAAGAACACGAAACATTTAGACGATTTTGGTTACACGTAATACGAACAGAAACAATTTTAAAACGCGCCTAGAGGTTCTAAATAATAAAAGTATTATTTAGTAAGTTACTGTTTTAATGTATAGAACATTACCTTAAAATATGATTTCCAAATTTTACTGAAATCTGGCACTCGTTTTCAACTATACAGTACGTTTACTGTAAACAATTTTAATGATATTTGTAACAAAGTATTTCACATTTCGATTTCAAATTTCTAAATATGAGATTTAGAGAAACATAACGCATAATTTTATTATAACCGAAGTACCACAAATTATACCCGTACACGAAATTAACGGGCTAAAAACTACCGATATTACACCAACTAAAATATCTGGGCGACAGATTATCGCTCCCTCCATACCTTGTTTGAAAAACTCGACCCAGATCATTTCCTTATACATTTCCTGAGATCACAATCCCAACCACCACCAATAATTCACACTCTCTTCTCCATCTGTGTTTGTGTGTGTGTGCGACTGGAAGCAGAGGGAAAACAAGCATCAGGAACAACAACACCATTATTATCATCTTCAACACCTTCATCTCCATTCAAAATCACAACAAAATCATGATCACATAAGCATCATCATCATCTCGTTTCATCATAATCATTTTCGTCATCATCAACATCAGAAATCATCATCAATCTTCATCTCTAAACCATTGTGAGGATAATTTCTCTATTTTTCTTCATTTATATAATTTCCTTAAATTATGTTTTTGTTTGATGATTGTTGTAATAAAGTGTTAAAAACAAGTCACAATGAAGTTATATAACATATAAAGATGTTTGATCATGTTAAAAACGGATTTAAAATCAACATCATTAAGTACCTGTAATAACAGAGACGAACCAGAACCTGGAAATCCTCATGATCCGGCGGATCACCTCTGGATCCGGCGGATCCTCAGCCCAAAACACTTGTATCCGGCGGATCCTTAGTATGATCCGGCGGATCCTTAGTATGATCCGGCGGATCACCTTAAAACGACTCGCACACGACTTGATCTCTTAAACCGGTGAACGAGTAAATGACACTCACGATCCGGCGGATCCATGTAGGATCCGGCGGATCCTAAAACTTGACACGCACATAAACCCGTGAACGAGAACGACACACGAGTAAAAGACAAGCAAGATTCGACGGATCACTATATGATCCGGCAGATCCTTACAAGTTAGAACCAGATCCGGCGGATTCCCTTTAGATCCGGCGGATCCACACGCTAAAAACCAATTGATCCGGCGGATCCTTATAAGATCCGGCGGATCCACCATATTTTGACACGATCCGGTTAAATTAAAACTTGATCCGTAGGATTCAAGAGTTTTGGTTTAGATCTGGCGGATCCTCCATTGATCCGGCGGATCCTCACTAAATTTTGGTCACAGACTTTTGTAGTTTAACTTGTGCAAATTATAAATCGATTATACGACAAATGTTACAAAATACTATGACAACGAGACTTTGTAAATTGGACACGATTATGAGACATAATTATATCCGCGACATAATTTAATATTTCGGACATTTAGTACGAGACAAAACTTTGGAACAATTACAAAATATATATATACAAACGAACGGACAATATATATATAACGAGACATATAAAATGGAACGATTTAATTATCTAGTACAAACTATATACGACAAACGAAAACGAGTTATATTTTATAACAAACAAAGTGTGTTTTGAAAACATAAACGATAACAAAGTTTTATTCGCGACAATTAACAAACGACATATGTGAACAATATAACAAAGTTATTTTGATAACTATTATAATTATGTTTTGAAAACATAATCGACAACAACAACAACTAATATATATATATTAGAATATATATATTCAACTAATATGTATATAAATATACATACTTGAACTCAACGACTAATTTAAACGCAAACCTCACCAGCAAATGAAATATTATAAACTCTACAACTTAACAAATAATCCACATAATTATACAAGTATTTTATTTGCGTCTAGGTATTTGAGGACGCGTTTGGATTGTTTGCTAGCTATCTATTTGTGCTGAAGACTTGCAAAACAGTGAGTTCACAGCCCCTATCTTTTATTGTTTTAAATGCTTTTAAAACCAGGGGTGAAAAACATAGAACAATGTGATATAACATGCTATATGCTTTAATGTATTGCGCTGCATGCTATTATGTGAAATTGAATAACATGATTTCTTTCACACTATTAAACTTGAACTATTTCTATAAAATGTTTTCATATTGAATTAACTTGAATTAATTATATGAAACGTTTTCACAACATTTTAGGAATAAGACAGCAGATCTTGGTACGATCCTAGGTTTACGCGAGGTAGTTGTAGTGCACATAAGTCCCAGTGCTTACAACCTATAACCATTAGCTAGGTGACTCTAGCCACTGAGTATACAGATAGTACTATCGATTTGACAACCCTCCCAGGATATTACTCGTTGGTCATTCCAACCCCATCGACGATAGTCGTAACGAGGAGTGTATACTTACCGTGTTACTGAGGCAACAACAAAACAACTAGTCGTGGTTTGGTTATAGTACTAGTGTCGTTACTTTAACTCTAAAGGTTTAGCTCACCTTGGAGGGATTATAGTCTAAATTTCCCACACATACAACTAAACAACTAAACAACAACTTGGTTTGGGAAGGGTATTCCCTGTGATGACTAATAGGACAGGTGTTCCTTTGAGAAACTATTCTAGGAAACGTTTACCTTAATTGGTTAAACTTGGTTTCCCACAAAACAACTATATATAGGAAATGTTTACTTAAATGTTAAACCTGTATTTCCTGCAACAACTATTATTGGAATGTTTACTTTATTGTTAAACTTGTATTCCTGTTAACTATCTGTTGGAAAATGTTTGCTTGACTGCTAAACTTGATTTTCCTTAACTATTGAAATGGATATGTTTACTTAATTGATAAACCTGTATATCCTGCGACTACTTGTTAGGAAATGTTTATGATTAAACTTGTGTTTCCTACACTGCTATTATTATTGTAAGAATGACATTCTTACATATTTAGGAAATGTTTTCTTTAGTTAGAACACTTGTGTTTCCTACTTACATATAAATATTATGTTTGTGTACATGAATGATTTATACAAAACTTGATTTACTATATTCACACTAAACCTGTGAATTCACTAAACATTAAATGTTGACAGTTTACTATGTTTTTCAGGGAATTAGGACTCAGGTACTCCTGCATGCATAAAGGACGTAGGCAACCTGACTATTTATGATGCCACTTTTGGGACACTTGGATTTCCTTTGTATTATCAATTCCATTGGTTATACTTATGAAATCCCTCTTTTATAAATATGTATTTTCAAATACTTAAGTTGTCTTTGACAACCCTACTTATGTACGACTTTATAAGTCGTATCTTTTGTAATAACTTTAAACTTATGGCATCTTAAATATATATGTATGTTCTGTATGATCATATACTCTGATACAATGAATGCACTATCGAATATGTCCGCCCCTGATGCTTAACTATTATTAAAATGCTTCCGCTAATTAACTAAAAGCTTCCGCTAAACTATTAATAAACGTGATTACCGATTTGGGGGTGTGACAGAACTTGGTATCAGAACTATTAGTTATAGAGAACTAGAAGTCTTTAAGTGACTGAAAACCTTAGAGACCTAGACTATAGCCTTGGCTAAAACATTTCTGCATTCATACTATTGCATACGTCTGACACGTCACACACGATCCTTTGACTA
Organism: Helichrysum umbraculigerum; assembly: GCA_949592205.1. NCBI lineage: Eukaryota > Viridiplantae > Streptophyta > Magnoliopsida > Asterales > Asteraceae > Helichrysum > Helichrysum umbraculigerum. Next base: position 11,140,814 of record CATIUR010000005.1, on the reverse strand, counting down.
GGTATGTCGAGACACGCACCTATTCACATCACAGATTCTGATACTGAGGAGGATCCCATGGAGGGATCATACGACGGGATACCTATAGCCGTGTCTGAGGAGGTTTACCCGCCTACATTCCCTAGAGATACTTCAGATGGTTCGATAGCCACTCCACCATTGCCATCCACTGATCCAGCTACCCATATGTTAGGATCTATGTCTATGTCTAGACGACATCTTATTGGAGAGCCTGATTTTAGGCCTACACCTAGGAGGACACCGCTGTCGTGTGTCCGGGATTTTCCCATAGGACCTTCGTCATCTCGCGGCAAGGAGCCGATGACTGAGGAGCGAGAGATCCGCTGTGATCAGCAGACACCGAGAGCTAGAGTTCCGCATCTGGACTGGATGCCGCGTATTTTACGCCACTGGAGGACCATTGAGAGGATTCCTTCCACCTATGAGACGGGGGAGTCATCTCACACACCGACATCTCTACATTTGACCGAGGAGCCTCTGGAGCTTACGGTCCCTACTGTGGTTGCCGTTATTCGTACCTTACTGGGATTTCATTTTGGTACGCAGTCAGCCATCCGAGTGATGCGCAGTGACGCCTCTCGTCTTGATGATGATGTGCTGGCGATATATGGACGCCTTGCGACTTCTGAGTTACATCTTGAGGTAGACAGGGAGTCTGCCGATGTTACTAGAGCACGTCTGATCCGACTGGAGAGTCGTTTGGAGACTGTAGGTGCTGCAGTTGGTTTATGTGTGTTGATGGTTGCTGTTAGGATGATTGTGGGATGGAGTCTACCGTATTTCTTTTAGACCGTATGTATGATGTATTAGGACTATAGTTATGATGTATTGGGTTGACTTTTGACTAGATGGATGTATAGGTTAAATCCGTCACATTTTGTAGATCATGTTTGTAACACCACCGAAATTCACTGTTTTGCGGAAGCATAGTTTGGGGTGTTACTAATCAATTATCACAGCACAAAGGTAAAGTAAACGACATCTATATGCAACGTTTGTAAATTAGTTACATTCCATAGATATATTGTTTGAAAACTTAGTGTTTTCGTATACAAGATGTAGTTTCCCTAGAGTCCGCGCGTGTAGTGGGAGATTCTATTACATAATCAAAATATACAAAAGATAATGCTAAGAATCTCCGTTAATGCAGTTGTGTTGAAATCATGCGACTCTAGCTAAAATCCTGGAGTAATCCTACTCCATCCGGGTACCTGAGAAAACATGCTAAAAAGTGTCAACCAAAAGGTTGGTGAATCTCACAGGTTTGTAAGTAATATCGGCTTTGAACACGAGATTTCATTAGTAGTGCCCGTAGGCGTAAAATCAGCCATTGCAATCCAGCAATCGTAAAATCAGTATTTGCAATCCAGCAAATGTAAATAATTAAGTTTATACCGTTGTCATGAGGCTCATAATTGAAGCTTAACCCGTAAATAATATGTTTGCTCCCGTGACATGCTCGTAGTTGAGCAAGCATCAGTAACGAATAAGTAGTCACCCGTTTATACGTGTAAATCAGTACGTGGCAGCGCTACTGCCCCGGGCGGGGAGGGTCATTTCCCTAATGGATCCATTAACTAGTGTTCGCGCTTAAGTCCATAACTAACGATATATGATGGAGAGACTTCTGTTTGTAAGTAAACTCATGCAATTCCGTTTGGTATAGTAAACAGTTTTAGTACTTGTGTTCAAGGAAAAATAGTAGCATGTATCTCCCCCAATAAGATAAACAGTAAAAGTGGGGCCGTAAGACTCACCTGAGTCTTGTAGTAATCAGTTGCAATTAGCAAGTAGTAAGTAAAGCAAGTAGGTTCTCTGAACCCGTAACCTTCAAATGCCTAATCATATGAAGTTATGTAAGTATGCGTCTCACGAGACGTTCCGTTTAGTTGTACACAACTAGTATATCCAGTGTTTGTCCGTATGTTTGTAATTGTTTGTTTGTTGGAAAACATGTTTGGCCCGTTAGTGACGGTTTGTAGCAAAAATTCTAAATTGTTGACTTTGCTACAGTAGATTTGCTACAGTACTGCTACAGTAAAATTTGACTTTTTTGTACAGTAACTTTGACTTTAAAATTTTGGTTTTCTGTGTTTTTGCGACACAATCTGCGACACTAAAGTTGTAATGCGACACAAAGGTTGTGTCGCATGAAGGATGCGACACAAGAGCCCTGCGACACAGTGGTTGTGTCGCAAAAAGCTTGCGATGCTAATTCAATAGCGACATAACGGTTGTGTCGTATAAAATACGACATAGTATGCGACATAGAGTGCGACACAATATTGTGTCGCAAAGATTACGACACTAAAGGATCAGTACGACACAAGGTGCGACACTAATGGGTTTATGCGACACCGTGTGCGACACAAGGCTTGTGTCGCACGTATGAACACCAGCCCAGAAACTTACGGGTTTCGAGAATTTTCGACCAAAAACGCAAATCTAACCCATTTTTGAGCTATAAAATCGTGTATTATTCATGTATTAGGTTATATCTAAGTTGTGTACACATCAAAACATTAAAACATTACACCAAATTGAATAGATCTAAAATTTTAGGAATTTCTTACTTTTGCAAATCGAGCTAAATGGAGGATGAAATGGTGAAAACGATCTTGATATTCTTGCTCCACTCGTGATGGTGATTCCGAATATGTAATTTTCGTGGTCGAGATTTGATGTCGAAAATTTGGTAGTATTTTTAGTGAGAGTGTTTTTGAGATGTGTGTGTTTTTGGAGAAGTGAAAATGAAAGGAAAAGTGAGGAGGGGGAAGGGTGTAGGCTGATCCAAAGGAGAAAGGAGGGGAAAATACTCACCAAAACCCAGTGTTGACTCCGTGTCCTAATCGTTTATTCACTAGTTTTTAATATTTAACCAAACGTTTATATTTTAAAATGTAACTAGAATATTTAAATAAAAATACTTTGAAATTAATAGAAAACATTTGTCGCAATATTTTAATTATTAAGTCGCGTTTATTACATTTTGTTGCGTTAGTTAAAATGTCGTCGCGATAATATGTAAATAATGCTCGTTCGGTTGTGTATTTTATATAACAAAATACATTCTCATTATTTAAGAAAATTTCTGTCACCAACGTCCAAGTAAACTGTGTCGGACTCCGTCCGGTTAATTCGTACGATTTATCCAAATCGCGTAAGTACACACACATATATATAAATCACCTTATATATATATACAAATAGAGCCTGTAATTAGTCCTATTACATACTAATTACAACTAGTTACAAACAATTAGGCATAATTAATTATCCTAATTATGCAGGTGTTACATTCTCCCCTTGTTAAAGAAATTTCATCCCGAAATTAGCTTGGGTGCACGGATGGTGCGTTATCTGAGAAGAGATGTGGGTATTTCTGTCGTATTTGGTCTTCCCGTTCCCAGGTGAACTCAGGGCCGCGCCTAGAATTCCACCTGACCTTTACGATGGGAATACGACTCTGTTTCAATCGTTTGACCTCACGGTCCATGATTTCCATAGGTTCCTCGACAAAATGAAGTTTATCATCGATTTGAATTTCGTCGAGCGGTATAATCAGTGTCTCGTCAGACAGACATTTCTTCAAGTTAGAAATGTGGAATGTGTTGTGTACGCTGCTAAGTTCAGCAGGAAGTTGCAGGCGGTATGCCACTGGACCAATCCTTTCCAGGATTTCGAATGGTCCGATGTATCTAGGATTTAGTTTGCCTCGCTTTCCGAATCGAATGACACCCTTCCACGGTGCCACTTTGAGAAGTACCTTGTCCCCTACCTGGAACTCAAGGTGTTTGCGTCTCACGTCAGCATAGCTTTTTTGACGATCACGTGCGGCTTTCAACCGGTTTTGAATACCAACGATTTTCTCAGTAGTTTCTTGAATGATATCTGGACCCGTGAGTTGGGAATCTCCTAACTCAGTCCAACAGACAGGTGATCGGCATTTACGCCCGTAAAGTGCCTCGAAGGTGCAGCCTTTATGCTGGTATGGTAACTGTTGTTGTACGAGAACTCGCACAACGGTAAGTGATTTTCCCAAGAAGTACCGAAGTCAACTACGCAGGCTCGTAGCATATCCTCCAGTGTTTGAATAGTTCGCTCGCTTTGGCCATCGGTTTGCGGGTGATAAGCAGTACTCATATCCAGACGAGTACCAAGAGATTTCTGTAGTGATTGCCAAAAGTTAGAAGTAAAACGGCTGTCCCTATCCGAGATGATCGAGATAGGTACACCGTGTCGCGAGATGATTTCTTTGACATAGATGCGAGTCAGACGCTCCATCTTGTCGGTTTCCTTGATGGCCAGAAAATGAGCAGATTTCGTGAGACGGTCCACGATCACCCAAATGGTATCGCAACCATTCGAAGTTTTTGGTAGTTTGGTAATGAAGTCCATGGAAATCTGTTCCCATTTCCATTGAGGAATTTCAGGTTGTTGGAGCAACCCCGAGGGTCTTTGGTGTTCGGCCTTGACTTTGGAACAGGTTAGGCATTTACTGACGTACAAGGCAATGTCAGTTTTCATGTTAGGCCACCAATACAACCCTTTTACGTCATGATACATCTTATCAGAACCAGGATGTATAGAGTATCGAGATTTGTGAGCTTCAGCCATCACTAAATCTCGCAAGTTTCCGAATTTGGGTAACCACACCCGGTTAGAGAAGTATCGAGTTCCATCGGGTTTGATTTCGAATTGTTTATCCAAGCCTCGCAAGACTTCATTTTTCAAGTTTTCATCATTGAGTGCTTCAAGTTGAGCGGTAAGGATTTGAGCAGGAAGCTCGTTATGAATTGTCATAGAAAGTGCTCGGACTCGAAGGGGTTTCACTCGTTCTTTTCGGCTTAAGGCATCGGCAACTACGTTAGCCTTGCCCGGATGGTATTTGATCTCGCAGTCGTAGTCACTAAGTAACTCAACCCAGCGACGTTGCCTCATGTTTAGATCCTTCTGATCGAATATGTGTTGGAGACTTTTGTGATCAGTGAAGATAGTGCTTTTCGTACCGTAGAGATAATGTCTCCAGATTTTCAATGCGAAGACCACAGCACCTAACTCGAGGTCGTGGGTCGTATAGTTTTTCTCGTGAATTTTTAGTTGTCGTGAGGCATAGGCAATGACTTTTTCCCGTTGCATTAACACACAACCAAGTCCTTGGTGTGAGGCGTCGCAGTAAACTACGAAATCGTCGGTGCCCTCGGGTAAGGACAAGATTGGTGCACTGCAAAGTTTGTTTTTCAATAGCTGGAAGGCTGACTCTTGTTTATCAGTCCAATCGAACTTCTTATCTTTCTGAGTCAGTGTGGTTAGTGGAACAGCTATTCTTGAAAAGTTTTCGATGAATCGGCGGTAATAACCAGCAAGACCTAAGAATTGTCTCACTTCGGTTGGAGTGGTCGGTGACTCCCAGCCCTTGATTGCTTCAATCTTGGCGGGATCAACATGAATTCCTTGGCTGTCAATCACGTGCCCGAGGAATTGAACGGTTCGAATCCAGAACTCACACTTAGAGAATTTGGCATATAACTCTTCATGTTTCAGAAGTCCAAGAATGGTTTTCAGATGTTGAGCATGTTCCTGCTCGTTGCGCGAGTAAATCAGTATATCGTCGATGAACACAATGACGAATTTGTCAAGATATGGTTTGCACACCCGATTCATGAGGTCCATGAATACGGCCGGTGCGTTGGTCAACCCGAATGACATCACTTGGAATTCGTAATGCCCATAACGAGTTCGGAAGGATGTCTTTGGGATATCATTGTCACGGACTCGGAGTTGATGATAACCCGACCGTAGATCAATCTTTGAGTAAACACTCGATCCCTGGAGTTGGTCAAACAGGTCATCGATTCTAGGAAGTGGGTACCGATTCTTTATGGTTAGTTTATTCAGCTCTCGGTAGTCGATACACATGCGGAAAGATCCATCTTTCTTTTTCACGAATAAGACCGGAGCTCCCCAAGGTGAGGAACTTGGTCGAATGAATCCTCTGTCCAGGAGTTCCTGTAGTTGGTTAGACAACTCCTGCATTTCGGATGGTGCTAAACGGTAAGGGGCTCGTGCCACGGGTGCAGCTCCGGGCACAAGTTCGATTTGGAATTCAACTTGTCTAGGTGGCGGAAGTCCGGGCAAGTCTTCAGGAAAGACTTCCGGGAAATCCCGCACGATCGGAACATCCTCAAGTCGCTTCTCCTCCGACTTCTTCTCCGTTACATGTGCGAGGATGGCTTGATACCCTTTTCGTAGATATTTTCTTGTTTTCAGACAGGATACAATATTCAGGTTCCGTCTACCGGTCTCCCCTTGTAGGACTAAGGTTCCACCGGAGACAAGAGGTATGCGAACGAGTTTGTCATGACAGATGATTTCAGCTCGGTGCCTGGATAACCAATCCATACCGACAATAATATCGAAGCTGCCGATCTCGACAGGGATTAAATCAATGGAAAACGTTTCGTTCGTGAGGTTAAGTGTACAGTTGTGTATGATGCTATCAGTCTCAATCAGTTTGCCTAATTCTACAATGTATTTAGCATCTAAGGCAGTGGGAGTAATATCAAGTAAAGGGCTAAATTTCTCAGATATGAAGCTTCTATCGGCACCGGTATCAAATAACACAGAAGCAGTAAGGTCGTTGAGAAAGAACGTACCCGTCACGACGTTGGGGTCTTGTCTGGCTTCCCCAGCCTTGATAACGAATGCTCAACCACGAGCAGGGTTGTTGTTGTTTTTCAGCTTTGGGCAATCTTTCTTGAAGTGTCCTGAATTTCCGCACCCAAAGCAGGCCTTTGGTGCATTGGTGTTGGGGGTAGAAATGTTGGTTCGGCAATCCTTGGCTAGATGCCCGAACCGTTTGCAGTTGGAGCAAGGGCAAGAACCGTCATGGTGTCGGTTGCATTTGGGACAGTAGGGTCTGCTCCCGCTGTACCCTTTCTTCTCCGAAGTTCCAGATGTATAAGCCTTAATGTACTCAGGCTTTTTGTTAGAGGTTTGGTTGGATGAGTTGGGGTTACCTTCCCACTTGCGTTTGTTGTTTGCAGATGGGGTTGAAGTTGTACCACGGCGGATAGAATTTGCCGTTAGTTCATGGGCCATACGGATGGCGCTCTGAATAGTACCCGGTTTGGAAGAAGTTACCAGGTCTTGGAGTCTCTCAGGAAGACCATCAACAAATTTCTCGATCCTCTTGTACTCAGGATCGACCATGGTTGGGCACAGAAGTGCCAGTTGGTGGAAACGGTTGGTGTATCCGGTGATGTCATCACCCTGCATCTTGTGGTTCCAGAATTCCACTTCTAGTTGTTTCAATTCATCCCTGGGGCAATACTCGCCCCTCAACATCTTCTTCAACTCCTCCCACGGGAGTTGGTAAGCAGTAGCAACACTCACAGTCTGGGCATAAGTGTTCCACCAGGTGAGTGCGATGTCAGTAAAAGTACTAACGGAGAACTTAACCTTATCTCCCTCCGCACAGTTGCAGATAAGAAATACAGACTCAACTTTCTCGATCCAGCGTACTAGACCGATAGCTCCCTCAGTACCTGCAAAGTTTAGAGGTTTGCAGTTCTGAAAGTCTTTGTATGAACAGGGTTTAGCAGTAGTGGTTTCAGCGGCATCGCTGTTCCTCGAGGAATTTGGTGGAGTATTCCGAGCCAAGGCTTCAGTAACAGCCTGGGTTATAAGGGAGGTAATCTGGGCATCGGTGTATGGTCTTGTCTTTGGCGGCATGATTCTTCAATAAAAGAAATGAAGATACATGAGATTTTGTAGGAACTTGTAATTGTCACAGATGTACATGTATAAAAGCAGTAATACATAACATCAACATGGAAAAATGACAATTATTATGAGTTGAAATATCAAGGAATATTTGATGGATAATGCGAGTTCAAAGGTTACATCCTACAGAGATATTACAAAAGGTGTCGGGAATTGTTACATCCGACTAGTTTATAGAATAGCGCTAGATAGTCATTAGATTACGAGACAAAGACTACACTAGTCTTAATGTAGATTAATCTGTTCCATCAGCGTGACAAGGCGGTCCACGGTTTCTGCCAGCCTGTTGGTTTGCCTGGCATTGTCTTCAACTAAGGCCAGTCGTTGTGCTAGTACACGAGAGTGATCCTCAGTCTCCTGTGAACGTTGTTCACATTCCTCTAGTCGGTTTCTTACAAGTTCATCCGCACCTAATTCGGCGGTCATTGAGTCCTGAATTATGCTTACAGAGAGGTTGGTATCCTCTTGTCCTCGCTGGAGTTGGGATATGTGATCAAGTGCCTGGCGAAGCAGGTAGGTCATTCGGAGTTGTTCCCGTTCTAGATGTTCGAGCCTTTGCTCCTGACGGTGAAGTTGGGTAGCCAATACTGGCAACGTGAGATGTGTCAAGTTCTGAGAGTTATGTACAGGATAAGGGTTGTTTCGAGGCGACCTTGTGTTCCTCCTGGCTACTCGTGGGTTTCGTGACCCATGTGAGTGAGAGTGTGACGGATTAGGTGGTGTGTTTGCCATTCCTGTGGTAGAATGTAAGTAAGAAGAGGCTAATATATATACATATATCATATCCAGCCTATTGTCTAACACGTATCAAGAAATGGTCCGGTTCTCTCGTGGTCAGAGTCAACTAATGTATCCCCGTTCAACATAATTATTTCAGACCTTACATCATCTTTCCTTAATTGTACATAGTTGATCAGGCTATGTTAAATTAAAGTTGTATGCTGTAATTCCTGAACCAGCCATGTCTAATAAGAGAATACTGCCTAACGGTCATAGTCTAGGCCCACTAAATGCAACCTAGTTCACTATAACCTTAGGCTCTGATACCAATCTGTAACACCACCGAAATTCACTGTTTTGCGGAAGCATAGTTTGGGGTGTTACTAATCAATTATCACAGCACAAAGGTAAAGTAAACGACATCTATATGCAACGTTTGTAAATTAGTTACATTCCATAGATATATTGTTTGAAAACTTAGTGTTTTCGTATACAAGATGTAGTTTCCCTAGAGTCCGCGCGTGTAGTGGGAGATTCTATTACATAATCAAAATATACAAAAGATAATGCTAAGAATCTCCGTTAATGCAGTTGTGTTGAAATCATGCGACTCTAGCTAAAATCCTGGAGTAATCCTACTCCATCCGGGTACCTGAGAAAACATGCTAAAAAGTGTCAACCAAAAGGTTGGTGAATCTCACAGGTTTGTAAGTAATATCGGCTTTGAACACGAGATTTCATTAGTAGTGCCCGTAGGCGTAAAATCAGCCATTGCAATCCAGCAATCGTAAAATCAGTATTTGCAATCCAGCAAATGTAAATAATTAAGTTTATACCGTTGCCATGAGGCTCATAATCGAAGCTTAACCCGTAAATAATATGTTTGCTCCCGTGACATGCTCGTAGTTGAGCAAGCATCAGTAACGAATAAGTAGTCACCCGTTTATACGTGTAAATCAGTACGTGGCAGCGCTACTGCCCCGGGCGGGGAGGGTCATTTCCCTAATGGATCCATTAACTAGTGTTCGCGCTTAAGTCCATAACTAACGATATATGATGGAGAGACTTCTGTTTGTAAGTAAACTCATGCAATTCCGTTTGGTATAGTAAACAGTTTTAGTGCTTGTGTTCAAGGAAAAATAGTAGCATGTATCTCCCCCAATAAGATAAACAGTAAAAGTGGGGCCGTAAGACTCACCTGAGTCTTGTAGTAATCAGTTGCAATTAGCAAGTAGTAAGTAAAGCAAGTAGGTTCTCTGAACCCGTAACCTTCAAATGCCTAATCATATGAAGTTATGTAAGTATGCGTCTCACGAGACGTTCCGTTTAGTTGTACACAACTAGTATATCCAGTGTTTGTCCGTATGTTTGTAATTGTTTGTTTGTTGGAAAACATGTTTGGCCCGTTGGTGACGGTTTGTAGCAAAAATTCTAAATTGTTGACTTTGCTACAGTAGATTTGCTACAGTACTGCTACAGTAAAATTTGACTTTTTTGTACAGTAACTTTGACTTTAAAATTTTGGTTTTCTGTGTTTTTGCGACACAATCTGCGACACTAAAGTTGTAATGCGACACAAAGGTTGTGTCGCATGAAGGATGCGACACAAGAGCCCTGCGACACAGTGGTTGTGTCGCAAAAAGCTTGCGATGCTAATTCAATAGCGACATAACGGTTGTGTCGTATAAAATACGACATAGTATGCGACATAGAGTGCGACACAATATTGTGTCGCAAAGATTACGACACTAAAGGATCAGTACGACACAAGGTGCGACACTAATGGGTTTATGCGACACAGTGTGCGACACAAGGCTTGTGTCGCACGTATGAACACCAGCCCAGAAACTTACGGGTTTCGAGAATTTTCGACCAAAAACGCAAATCTAACCCATTTTTGAGCTATAAAATCGTGTATTATTCATGTATTAGGTTATATCTAAGTTGTGTACACATCAAAACATTAAAACATTACACCAAATTGAATAGATCTAAAATTTTAGGAATTTCTTACTTTTGCAAATCGAGCTAAATGGAGGATGAAATGGTGAAAACGATCTTGATATTCTTGCTCCACTCGTGATGGTGATTCCGAATATGTAATTTTCGTGGTCGAGATTTGATGTCGAAAATTTGGTAGTATTTTTAGTGAGAGTGTTTTTGAGGTGTGTGTGTTTTTGGAGAAGTGAAAATGAAAGGAAAAGTGAGGAGGGGGAAGGGTGTAGGCTGATCCAAAGGAGAAAGGAGGGGAAAATACTCCCCAAAACCCAGTGTTGACTCCGTGTCCTAATCGTTTATTCACTAGTTTTTAATATTTAACCAAACGTTTATATTTTAAAATGTAACTAGAATATTTAAATAAAAATACTTTGAAATTAATAGAAAACATTTGTCGCAATATTTTAATTATTAAGTCGCGTTTATTACATTTTGTTGCGTTAGTTAAAATGTCGTCGCGATAATATGTAAATAATGCTCGTTCGGTTGTGTATTTTATATAACAAAATACATTCTCATTATTTAAGAAAATTTCTGTCACCAACGTCCAAGTAAACTGTGTCGGACTCCGTCCGGTTAATTCGTACGATTTATCCAAATCGCGTAAGTACACACACATATATATAAATCACCTTATATATATATACAAATAGAGCCTGTAATTAGTCCTATTACATACTAATTACAACTAGTTACAAACAATTAGGCATAATTAATTATCCTAATTATGCAGGTGTTACAATGTTTGATCCAATGGGTATCTTTGTAGTAAATCCCATCTTTGTACAAAACTTATGTAACAACAATTAACCCATGATTATGATATATAACTTATGTTAGTTTACATCACTGTGTACATTATGAATGATATCATTTGGTGATTGACTTCATACTGTATTTATATTTATCACGTACTTTATGAGTGATGACTTGATTAGAAATCTTACATGTGTTTCTTGTGTGTGATTAGGACTGAATCATGCCGCCTAAACGTAGAATTACCAGGAACAGCCCACGAAACCCCACACCACCTCCTGCTGTTGAGGAGACTACTGAACAAATGGTTAACCGAAGGATTTCTGAAGCCCTTGCTCAGTATGATACTGACCGAAACCGTAGTGGTAGTAAAGACACTGAACCGAATGCATCAGGTAGTAACCCTGAGAGCACTCAGAAGGGATGTTCGTATAAAACATTCCTAGCTTGTAAACCTAGCCATTTCCGTGGTACTGAAGGTGCCATTGGAATCATCCATTGGATAGAGAAAATGGAGTCTGTGCTGGAGATTAGCAAGTGTGCTCGTGAAGACATGGTAATGTATGCTACATGCACGTTTAGTGATAAGGCTTTGACCTGGTGGAACGCCCAAAAGCAAGCAATGGGACGTCCAGCCGCTCATTCACTGTCTTGGGAAACTTTGAAAACTATGGTCATGGAAGAGTTTTGTCCCCGTAGTGAGCTGCAGAAGATTGAGTCTGAGCTCTGGAACATTGCTATGGTTGGTGCTGATATCACAGGATATACCACCAGATTTCAAGAATTGGCACGTCTTGTACCTCACATGGTCACTCCTGAGTACAAGCGCACTGAAAGGTATATTTGGGGACTAGTGCCACAAATTCGAAGCTTGGTAACATCATCAAATCCAGCTACTTTTAAGATTGCTGTGGAACTAGCACAACGTTTGACTGATGAAGCAGTAAGAAGGGGGAATCTTACTAAGAAAGCTGCTACTGAAAAGGTTGAATCCAGCAATGCTGATGCTGGGAAAGGAAAACGCAAGTGGAATGACCGTCAGGGTCATAAGAATAAGAAGCAAGCTAGTACCACGAAAGCCTACGTTGCCACTACTGCTGAGCCAAAGACTTACATGGGGAGTAAGCCCAAGTGTGGCAAGTGTGAACGTCATCATGATGGTGACTGTACTTTCTGTGGGAATTGCAAACGCTGGGGGCATCTGGCCCAATACTGTAGAGCGAACCCTAACACTCAAGCAAACAGGGATCGACCAGCAAATGGATGTTTCGAATGTGGTGAACAAGGCCATTTCCGAAACAAGTGCCCTAAACTGAACCGTTGCAATCAAAACAATCCGAACCGCCCTGTGAACCCGAACAACAACAACAATCGTGGAAACGCCAACAACCAGCCAGCTAGGGGTCGTGCATTTGTCGTTGGAGCGCAAGAGGCACGCCAGGACCCTAACACTGTCACTGGTACGTTTCTAGTTAACGATCATTATGCATCCGTATTATTTGATTCTGGCGCCGATTTGAGTTTTGTGTCTAAGGACTTTAGACCACTATTAGACGTTAGATCTCGTAAGCTAGACAACAAGTACACCTTAGAACTAGCCGATGGTAGGTTGATTGAATCAGGAGAAATAGTACCAGGATGTACTCTAGCATTGGAGAGTCATCTTTTCAAAATAGACTTACTACCGGTTGAGTTGGGAAGCTTTGACATCGTAGTCGGTATGGACTGGTTGTCGAAGAACCATGCAGAGATTGTTTGTTTTGATAAAATGATACGTATACCATTGTCAACTGTAGAAACTTTGGTGATACAAGGAGAAAAGAGGGCGAGTGCCGTCAAAACAATAAGTTGTTTGAAAGCTTGTAAATATCTCCGCAAGGGATATCCAGCATTTTTGGCGCATGTTGTGGAAAAGAAACCTGTAGAGAGACGCTTAGACGATATACCTGTAGTACGAGACTATCCGGGAGTGTTTCCTGATGATCTTCCAGGATTACCACCTCCACGACAAGTCGAGTTTCGCATCGATCTGGTGCCTGGAGCCGCACCAATCGCCCGCTCACCTTATCGTCTAGCTCCATCAGAAATGCAAGAACTGTCTACACAGTTGCAAGAGCTCTTAGACTTAGGATTCATCCGACCGAGCTTTTCACCTTGGGGAGCTCCGGTTCTGTTTGTCAAGAAGAAGGATGGATCAATGCGCATGTGTATTGACTACAGAGAATTGAATAAAGTAACTATTAAGAACCGATATCCGTTACCACGCATTGACGATCTATTTGATCAACTACAAGGATCAAGTTACTACTCAAAGATCGATCTGCGTTCTGGTTATCATCAACTGAAAGTCCGAGAAGAGGATGTGCCGAAGACAGCGTTTAGGACTCGTTATGGTCATTATGAGTTCCTAGTCATGCCGTTTGGATTGACTAACGCACCGGCAATATTCATGGATCTCATGAACCGAGTGTGCAAACCTTACTTAGATAATGTAACATCCTCAAATTGGGCTTAGAAGTAATAGGTATTTTCTGAAAATTTTAAATGCAATTTAAAATTGTTATGTTGTTTGATTGTATAATTAATAGGTCGATAAGCCTCAGGAAATATTGTGGCTAGTGAAATATTGATTGTTTTAAATTTATTTAGTTGACGGTAAAATAAAATAGTTTTCCCCGTAAATATTTTTAAGTTCCAGACAATGATAAGTACGGGGGACAAAACTAGTACACAAAGTAACTAATTGGGTAATATATCTATGTTTTGGATCGGGTTTTATTTCCCCCACATACATACATACGTACATATACACACACATACATTTTACCTTAAATCATTATCAAAAACATGAAGAAATAATCAAATTGGAGCTACAAAATTCGGATTCAAGCTTCTAGCATGTGGATTATCATCTCCTAATCATTCCTTTCATCTAGTAAGTCTCTAATTCATGATGTATGAACCCTAGAAATTTGGGGGTTTTAGAGTTCTTGATTTTAATTCGAAATTGAAGTTTGATTATGTGAAATTGATGTTAGTTAAGCTTATTATTATTGATATCTAGCTAGATTCAAGCTTAAGTTTGTAGATTAATCTTGGTTCTTAAGTTTTTTGATGATTTTGATGGGTTATTGAATATAATCCGAAAATTGAAAGTTGTGGTGGTTAAATTCTTGTTAGTTGATGATTAAATGATGATTATCATGTAAACCCTAAGTTAGAAATGAAGAAGGTGATTATTTAATTTGATGAGTTCATGAGGTTTTGATGGGTTAATGGTATTAATCATAAACTAAGGCTTGATGTTAATTGATATTGTGTTAATAAGTGTTAATAAAGTTGTTAGTAACTTTGATCTAATCTAATAGTGGATTAATCAAGTTATGTGAGCTATAATTCAAGTAGAATTGGTGAAAGTGTGAGGATTAGGTGTTAATCACATTGATTGATAATAACAAGAGGTTGTTATAGTGAAAGATGAGTTAGTATATGAATTGTTATTCATTTAATCTAAGATGAGGTTAATGGGTTAATTATGCTAATTAGCTATAATTGAGTTGGATTAATATGATAATGTGATTCTATGATCGTAAATTGATAGTGATGATGAACTAATGAGGTTGAAATGGTTAATTATAATTTTGGATGGAATTGTGTTGTAATTACTTGATTGAGTTATTTAGATTTTGATTTCATTTATGTGATGATTATGTTAAGACATATGAAATTGAGATTGTTGGTATAAATCTATTGGAGTAATGTTATGTAGATTTGATACAAGTAACTGACTTGTATATTTCGTGTATTTCCAGATATGGAGAAGACTCAGTGATATTAGACTACTGAGTGGGCGACTATGGTAGTCGGTGAGTGGACTTTGATCTCTCACTATAATTTAGTGATCACTATTGTGGTTACTTCAAGTGTTAAGTGTTATTCATGTGTTAAGTTGAATTGTGAATTGTGTTAAAGTGTTAAAGTGTTAAGTGTTAAGTGACCTATATGGTAACAGTGTTAATAGAGGTCAACTATGTTGGACTGTGTTGTTACAGGTTAGTCAACACAAGGGTTGTGAACATTCGTTGTAAGTAAGGCTTGTGTTGACTAAAGGTAATAAACAGTTATCGGTTAACCACTGTATTGGCCTGCAGTTGGTGTAAGTGTCGCTTGGTGGGCCACCGCGGCTGAGGGCGCCACAAGGGCCACCGATCCTCTGGTGATGTTGAGTCAAAGTGTTAAATGTGGTGAACTCATAGTGTTAAACTAAGTTGTATTGTTAGTGATGAGTTAACTCACTTAGCTTCGTGCTAATCCCTCGTTGTTTACTCCTTGCAGGTTAATATCTATTGTTATGGGCGGGTCAAGGAGTAACTGAAGAATGTTTGACTAGGATTACTCTGATTTATTTAATACAGTTTAAAATGTGTGATTATATAATGCCCAGGATATAAAGGATTATTTTGTAATCGGTAATAATCAATACTTAGAACTTAGGTAATGGAAGATGACGACATGTTATTCTATGTATATATATGTTTTGGGACTTGAGCTTCCGAATTGTTTTTTAAAAAAAAAAAAAAAAAAAAACAGATGTAAATTTTGGGGCGTTATAAGTTGGTATCAGAGCATAGGTTTGGGCGAATTGAACAATGGTTGGATTGTTCAATCCCAAGCCTAGTAATAGTGGTCAAACATTCCGAAGTGTGGGATTAGTGGTTGGATGAGCAAGTTGTTATTAAATGTGAACTAATCTATAATAGTGTGTTAGATTGTTGTTTTGAGTGCAGAGATGGAGGATAGTGAGGAACCGATTGGTATTCTCAATCCTCAACACTCGTGGGCCTAGATGTGCCAGGTAATTTCTGATAAACTTGGTGAATTTCAATAAATTTTCATTGTTTTACTTTACTATATTATGATTGTTAGTAAAGTAAATTGAAATTTTGGTGATTATTACTTGTAATAATGTGATAGAGATATTAAAATGAAATTAAGAAGGGAATAGTAAATTCAGAAAAAGTGTTAAAAACGGTGTGAAGATACATTAGTGACTAATGTGTAACTGTTGTGTTATGTGGAATTAATTGTATGTGTAATGTGAAAATGAAGTGTGTGAATATAAGTTGATAAATGCAAGTGTGATTATAGATCCTTGCTAGGGAAATAACTGATAAATGATAAGCTAATTTGATGGGATACACTATGATGAAATCAATGGGTTGCGGGTGTATCCATTTATAAGTTTGGAGTTGTGTTATTGTGTGACTTAGAGTGTGTCTGGTTGTTGAAATATATGATATTGACTTGGAAAGGTCAATGTTGAAGGTAATTGTGTCAAACCCGATAAATGCCATGCTATGAAGTGAGGAATGTGACTAAAAGTCTAAATGTTTAGCATTGATCATGATTAGGGTGAATTATGATCTTTGTATTACTAATAGTGTAGTAAGAAAGTCAGAGTGGTCAATGAGTCTAAATGTGCGGTGGCGAGTTTTTGAAAAGTTAAATTTGAAATTATATGTTGAAAGTGGTTTATATATGATGAAATTTTGTGAACTTGGTGTTTTAGGGTGATAATATGAAACTAATGATGAAAGTGGGTTAGTTTGATTTGGAGTAGTCAAAGAAGTGTGGGTTGGGTGTTGGAATGGTGATTATATGGTCGTAAACCCAAACGGGTCATTTAAGTGTTCAAATGGGTCACTTAGTGTTAAAATGTATATAATTTGATGTGGTATGGGTATGATAACTTTTAAAGTGACTTAAAGTCATAAGTATAGATAAAAAGTGGATTGAAAATGTTAATGTTGTCATTTTGAATGAAATTTGTGAAATTGTCCATTTTGACCCCTAAACGGGTCAACGTGTTAAAATAATGTAGAATGAGTGTTTGTATATGATGAATGTGCCTACACGTCATAAATATATGTAGAAACATGTTGGCAAAGGGTGGAACCCTGAATGTATGCCGTTTGGAATATAGCGTGTCAACTAAAACGGTCGAAAATGGTCTAAATTGACTCATATGTCCGTTTTCTCGTAAAACGTGTAATTTGAAAAAGTGGAAAAATAGAAAGTTGTATTTTGATTATATGAGAGTGCCTGCAAAATTTCAGAGTCTAACTCTTTACGGTTTAGGAGATATGCGCATTTGAATTTCGTGTTTTTGCACTAAAATTTCTGAGTTGCTGCAGCATACTGAATCCGGACGTATTCCCTTGAATCCGTACGGATTCCCATGAATCCGGGCGGATTCCTTGACCGGATTCCTTAAAAATGGTTCTGTCCCAAAACTTGGCCTTGAATACGGCGGATTCCCCGGAATCCGGGCGTATTCCTTTCAATCCGGGCGGATTCCCTTGAATCCGGCGGATTCCCCTTTTATTGAGACATTTCTTGCATTATGTGTTATATTAAGTGAATTTAATATGAAAATTCGTAAATTTCGACGTTCGTCGTAACGTTTAACGTAGAATTTTCCGCTAGAAAATTTCGGTGTCCGATTAAGACGAAATTTGCATGTCAACTCAAAAACGGGCCAACGGTCAAAACTCATCGCTTTGCCATGAGCCCTGTCAGTTTTCGGCACTTCGGGGTCGTTTGGGGCCCGAAAATCGCGTTTTACTATTTTTCGGACATTATTTCGGACTTTTGGCTTATGATTTGTAATGGGCTTTTGTTTCTTTAAGCCCAGAGATCATTCCTGTGACTATATGCAATATTAAAAGTTGTTTTAAGAGGTCTATATGGTTCTATGTGTAGGAGTTGTTTGTAGGCATTTTATTTAACTACATAGTATACCAGTAAGGGTATGGTTGATTGTTACTTGTTAGGGTAAATAGATATTGATTATGTAAATCATGTTATATGAATTATTTGAAATACAATAAAGTAAATGAATCATGTGAAATATTGGAAATTGATTGAAGTGAGCATTTTAAGAATTGTGAGTTAAGTACATGAGCTTGTATCTATATGATAGTCGAACAGGAAATGCACAATTGTAACTAAACTGAAGAAGTATAGATTGATGGCAATATGTTAAGAATTCCCCATTATAGTGATAATATAGTTAGTATTAAACCTTATGAATGCACTATTAGTATTAATTGCTATACTAGTGCTTGAAATTGTGCTATGTACTAAAAGTATTGATGGAGGTGGTTGTGTTAGACATTACACCTGTGTTAATGAGATGGTGAAAATGGTGTTAAATGTCTGTGTTAATTATATCCACCTGACTATATGATTAGTCTTACATTCCAAGGAATATGTGGAATAGGTAACAAGTTAATATCTGATCTTGTACTTGTTGTTAAAGTGATATCATTGTTAATGATATATATGAAATTAAAGATTAATCACTTTGAAGATTAACGGTATGAAGTGGCCTGAGAATGAAGTGTGACTGACATAATATGACGACGTCTGGCCAACGTATTTATATTATGCCATTTCACATGGATATGTTGAGGCTACCAAGTACCATAGAAATTGATGAGACTTTAAAAATGGTAGTAAAAGATCCAGTTATTGTATTAATGGGTTATTTAATAAAAGAAATATATAAATATATATATAAATATTTATATATAGAGTCTTTTGATTGATAGTTATATTATTATTAATTGAGAATTGTGTAAAATTTGATTGTTATTATATGCTTAATATCAAGGTGAAGTGATAAGTTGCATATAGAAGAAAATAAAACATGAAATAATCTTCCGTGGAGAGTAAAGAGATAAAATTGATTGATGAAATGTTGTTGAAAAATGTGTGTGTGGTTAACACATTTTGATGGAGTGGTAATTGCGTTTGAATGGCAATGTACCCGTTGATGGAAAAACTTGGTAATTATCCAATTTGAATTGGTACTAAGTGACTTGGTGATTAAGTGATAATGGTTTTAACCATGAGAATTGACTTCTATTTTGAGTGTTAATATGTGATTAGTGATATATGAATTCGGGATACTTTTAAATAAAAGATTATCAAATACAGTAGTGATATGTGGTACTAGCCTAAATGCTAGTTATGAATTGAAACTTAAATTTCATTGTTGATAGGTGTATAGTGATTTTCATAATCACTGTTTTGTTGTGTAAAGGGGTATAAATCATATATCTATTTTAAAAGATTCTAGCACGTCGCTAGTTTCTAGTGTTAAGAGTATGTTATGTGTATGATGATGTTATTCACTTACGTCAAGTGATTACCTGTTTAAGGTGATTAATTGGGAATAATTTCCTTAAGTGATCATAGTATGCATGAAGATATGATTTAGATACATATCATATGTTAAGGTAAGAAATAGAAACATGTACCTGTGGATAGGTATATGTAAATAGAATTTAAATTGTGTGCATATAATTAAGAGTTACTCAAAGGAGTAATTATTGTAAGTGATAATATCACGCTTGTTGTTGAATAATGTGAGTAGTGTTATACTATATGCAAGTTAATTTGAGTATAAGGAACAATGTATGTGTTTGTGTAAAGTTAATTGTGATATATACATTGGTGATGTGTAAGTTGATGAAATAATATATATGTAGGTACATAGAGTGTGTAGTGAAAGGTATGCATAAGCATGTCATGCATAAGTGATTTAAATTGTGTATACACTTTAGGTGAATATAGTGATGAGTAATTACGATGTTAGAATAGTACGAAGAGTACAATATTAATAAACTGGAAATTGTGGTGGTAGTGGAATCTCATTTAAGGAATGAGAGATGTCAAGGGATTGAATTCCTTAGAATAATTAAGGTTGATTAGATTTCGAGGACGAAATCTCTTTAAGGGGGAGAGATTTGTAACATCCTCAAATTGGGCTTAGAAGTAATAGGTATTTTCTGAAAATTTTAAATGCAATTTAAAATTGTTATGTTGTTTGATTGTATAATTAATAGGTCGATAAGCCTCAGGAAATATTGTGGCTAGTGAAATATTGATTGTTTTAAATTTATTTAGTTGACGGTAAAATAAAATAGTTTTCCCCGTAAATATTTTTAAGTTCCAGACAATGATAAGTACGGGGGACAAAACTAGTACACAAAGTAACTAATTGGGTAATATATCTATGTTTTGGATCGGGTTTTATTTCCCCCACATACATACATACGTACATATACACACACATACATTTTACCTTAAATCATTATCAAAAACATGAAGAAATAATCAAATTGGAGCTACAAAATTCGGATTCAAGCTTCTAGCATGTGGATTATCATCTCCTAATCATTCCTTTCATCTAGTAAGTCTCTAATTCATGATGTATGAACCCTAGAAATTTGGGGGTTTTAGAGTTCTTGATTTTAATTCGAAATTGAAGTTTGATTATGTGAAATTGATGTTAGTTAAGCTTATTATTATTGATATCTAGCTAGATTCAAGCTTAAGTTTGTAGATTAATCTTGGTTCTTAAGTTTTTTGATGATTTTGATGGGTTATTGAATATAATCCGAAAATTGAAAGTTGTGGTGGTTAAATTCTTGTTAGTTGATGATTAAATGATGATTATCATGTAAACCCTAAGTTAGAAATGAAGAAGGTGATTATTTAATTTGATGAGTTCATGAGGTTTTGATGGGTTAATGGTATTAATCATAAACTAAGGCTTGATGTTAATTGATATTGTGTTAATAAGTGTTAATAAAGTTGTTAGTAACTTTGATCTAATCTAATAGTGGATTAATCAAGTTATGTGAGCTATAATTCAAGTAGAATTGGTGAAAGTGTGAGGATTAGGTGTTAATCACATTGATTGATAATAACAAGAGGTTGTTATAGTGAAAGATGAGTTAGTATATGAATTGTTATTCATTTAATCTAAGATGAGGTTAATGGGTTAATTATGCTAATTAGCTATAATTGAGTTGGATTAATATGATAATGTGATTCTATGATCGTAAATTGATAGTGATGATGAACTAATGAGGTTGAAATGGTTAATTATAATTTTGGATGGAATTGTGTTGTAATTACTTGATTGAGTTATTTATATTTTGATTTCATTTATGTGATGATTATGTTAAGACATATGAAATTGAGATTGTTGGTATAAATCTATTGGAGTAATGTTATGTAGATTTGATACAAGTAACTGACTTGTATATTTTGTGTATTTCCAGATATGGAGAAGACTCAGTGATATTAGACTACTGAGTGGGCGACTATGGTAGTCGGTGAGTGGACTTTGATCTCTCACTATAATTTAGTGATCACTATTGTGGTTACTTCAAGTGTTAAGTGTTATTCATGTGTTAAGTTGAATTGTGAATTGTGTTAAAGTGTTAAAGTGTTAAGTGTTAAGTGACCTATATGGTAACAGTGTTAATAGAGGTCAACTATGTTGGACTGTGTTGTTACAGGTTAGTCAACACAAGGGTTGTGAACATTCGTTGTAAGTAAGGCTTGTGTTGACTAAAGGTAATAAACAGTTATCGGTTAACCACTGTATTGGCCTGCAGTTGGTGTAAGTGTCGCTTGGTGGGCCACCGCGGCTGAGGGCGCCACAAGGGCCACCGATCCTCTGGTGATGTTGAGTCAAAGTGTTAAATGTGGTGAACTCATAGTGTTAAACTAAGTTGTATTGTTAGTGATGAGTTAACTCACTTAGCTTCGTGCTAATCCCTCGTTGTTTACTCCTTGCAGGTTAATATCTATTGTTATGGGCGGGTCAAGGAGTAACTGAAGAATGTTTGACTAGGATTACTCTGATTTATTTAATACAGTTTAAAATGTGTGATTATATAATGCCCAGGATATAAAGGATTATTTTGTAATCGGTAATAATCAATACTTAGAACTTAGGTAATGGAAGATGACGACATGTTATTCTATGTATATATATGTTTTGGGACTTGAGCTTCCGAATTGTTTTTAAAAAAAAAAAAAAAAAAAAAACAGATGTAAATTTTGGGGCGTTATAGATAAGTCTGTCATTGTGTTCATTGACGATATTTTGATTTACTCAAAGACGAAAGAGGATCACGAACAGCATTTGAAACTTATCCTCCAACTACTTGAGAACGAGAAGCTGTATGCTAAGTTCTCTAAATGTGAATTTTGGATTAGAGAGGTTCATTTCCTAGGTCACGTAATAAATGATAAGGGAATTCATGTGGACCCATCCAAAATAGAGGCGATTAAGAACTGGAAAGCACCGGAAACTCCCACAGAAATTCGACAATTTCTTGGTTTGGCTGGCTATTACCGACGATTTATAGAGAACTTTTCAAAGATAGCCCAGTCACTCACCACCTTAACTCAGAAGGATAAGAAGTTCGAATGGGGAGAGAAACAAGAGAACGCCTTCCAACTGTTGAAACAAAAGTTGAGCACCGCACCGATTCTATCCTTACCTGAGGGAACAGAGAACTTCATTGTTTATTGTGACGCCTCACATCAAGGATTAGGTTGTGTTCTTATGCAAAACGACAAAGTTATTGCTTATGCATCTCGTCAATTGAAGATTCACGAGAAGAACTATGCAACTCATGACTTAGAGTTAGGAGCAGTCGTTTTTGCATTAAAGATTTGGAGACACTACTTATATGGCACAAAGTGTACGATCTTCACTGACCACAAGAGTTTACAACACATATTCGACCAGAAAGAACTCAACATGAGACAGAGACGTTGGGTCGAACTGCTGAATGATTACGACTGTGAAATTAAGTACCATCCGGGCAAGGCTAATGTAGTAGCAGATGCCCTGAGTCGTAAAGAGAACGTTAAGCCTCGCAGAGTTCGAGCCTTAGTGTTAACAATTCACTCAAATCTCATTACTCAAATTCGCGATGCGCAACAATTAGCTTTCACCGCCGAACGCATGAAAGACGAATCCCTGAAGGGAACGGAGAAACAGCTTGAAACAAAAGAGAATGGAGTTTTATACTTCATGAATAGGATTTGGGTACCGTGCGACGATGAACTCCGTAAGCTGATTTTGGACGAAGCTCATAAGTCCAACTACTCGATTCATCCTGGTGCAGATAAGATGTACCAAGATGTGAAAGGTTTCTATTGGTGGCCTAATATGAAGAGAGACATCGCTACTTATGTCAGCAAATGTCTAACTTGTTCAAAGGTCAAGGTTGAGTATCAAAAACCTTCAGGACTTTTGCAACAACCAGTAATGCCACAATGGAAATGGGAGCACATAACGATGGATTTCATCACAAAGCTACCAAAGACATCAACTGGAGTTGATTCGATATGGGTGATTGTCGATAGACTGACGAAATCAGCCCACTTCATTGCTTTCAAAGAGACTGACAAACTTGAGAAACTGGCAAAGATCTATATCAAAGAAGTCGTTTCTCGGCACGGTGTGCCACTGTCAATTATATCTGATAGAGATAGTAGATTCACATCTCGTTTCTGGCAAACGCTACAACAGGCTTTAGGTACTCGACTCGATATGAGTACGGCCTATCATCCGCAAACCGATGGCCAGAGTGAACGAACGATTCAAACGCTCGAAGATTTATTGCGAGCATGTGTGATTGACTTTGGAGGAAATTGGGATACTCATCTACCATTAGCTGAGTTCTCTTACAACAATAGTTATCACACCAGTATACAGATGGCACCGTTTGAAGCGTTGTATGGACGAAAGTGCCGATCTCCACTCTGTTGGGCAGAGTTGGATGACAGACAACTATCCGGACCCGAACTTGTCCAAGAAACTACAGACAAGATAACTCAAGTACTTAACCGATTGAAAGCGGCGAGAGATAGACAAAAGAGTTACGCCGATAACCGCCGTAAACCTCTTGAGTTTCAAGTAGGAGATAAAGTTCTACTCAAAGTATCGCCTTGGAAAGGGATAGCACGATTTGGTAAGCGAGGAAAACTGAACCCGCGATATGTTGGACCTTTTGAGATCCTTGCGAGGATTGGTCCTGTCGCCTACAAACTCAAACTACCACAAGAGCTTAGTAGTATTCACGACATTTTTCATGTGTGTAATTTGAAGAAGTGTCTTTCCGATGAAACATTAATTATACCTCCCGACGAAGTCTTCATAAACTCGAAGCTTAACTTTGTGGAGGAACCAATCGAAGTAACCGACACAAAAACACAGAAACTCCGAAACAAACGAATCAAACTCGTAAAAGTTCGATGGAATTCGAAGCATGGCCCAGAGTTTACTTGGGAACGTGAGGATGAGATAAGAAAGAAGTACCCTCACCTATTTGAACAAACGACCGACACGAATAATACAAATTAAATCTCGGGACGAGATTTCGCTAACGGGGGGAGAATGTGACAATCCTCCAATTATGGTATTTACTTAACCTAATTTCATGCATTACCTAGAGTAATTCCCTGACCAAGTGAATTCAAACTATTTTGTGTATAAGTTCTGTGCAACTTACTATGTGATACGTGGAGTATTTGATTGTAATTATGTGTGTGTGTATATATATATATATATATATATATATATATATATATATATATATATATATATATAATTACGTACGAATAAACGTATTATACTCGACTAAACTAAACACGATAATATTGGTGATACAAAATAATTAATAATTCGAAAATTATTAATTACAACTATTAGATAATTATATTATTGATATAATATAACAAATTATACGTTTTATAATAAACGTATTAATCGCAAATAATAAAGTTCCAAAATGAACTTCGAAAATACTTTTGAATGATTTTTAGTTTGAAATTATTATATAAAAATATTATAACGAAAAGAACACGAAACATTTAGACGATTTTGGTTACACGTAATACGAACAAAAACAATTTTAAAACGCGCCTAGAGGTTCTAAATAATAAAAGTATTATTTAGTAAGTTACTGTTTTAATGTATAGAACATTACCTTAAAATATGATTTCCAAATTTTACTGAAATCTGGCACGCGTTTTCAACTATACAGTACGTTTACTGTAAACAATTTTAATGATATTTGTAACAAAGTATTTCACATTTCGATTTCAAATTTCTAAATATGAGATTTAGAGAAACATAACGCATAATTTTATTATAACCGAAGTACCACAAATTATACCCGTACACGAAATTAACGGGCTAAAAACTACCGATATTACACCAACTAAAATATCTGGGCGACAGATTATCGCTCCCTCCATACCTTGTTTGAAAAACTCGACCCAGATCATTTCCTTATACATTTCCTGAGATCACAATCCCAACCACCACCACCAATAATTCACACTCTCTTCTCCATCTGTGTTTGTGTGTGTGTGCGACTGGAAGCAGAGGGAAAACAAGCATCAGGAACAACAACACCATTATTATCATCTTCAACACCTTCATCTCCATTCAAAATCACAACAAAATCATGATCGCATAAGCATCATCATCATCTCGTTTCATCATAATCATTTTCGTCATCATCAACATCAGAAATCATCATCAATCTTCATCTCTAAACCATTGTGAGGATAATTTCTCTATTTTTCTTCATTTATATAATTTCCTTAAATTATGTTTTTGTTTGATGATTGTTGTAATAAAGTGTTAAAAACAAGTCACAATAAAGTTATATAACATATAAAGATGTTTGATCATGTTAAAAACGGATTTAAAATCAACATCATTAAGTACCTGTAATAACAGAGACGAACCAGAACCTGGAAATCCTCATGATCCGGCGGATCACCTCTGGATCCGGCGGATCCTCAGCCCAAAACACTTGTATCCGGCGGATCCTTAGTATGATCCGGCGGATCACCTTAAAACGACTCGCACACGACTTGATCTCTTAGACCGGTGAACGAGTAAATGACACTCACGATCCGGCGGATCCATGTAGGATCCGGCGGATCCTAAAACTTGACATGCACATAAACCCGTGAACGAGAACGATACACGAGTAAAAGACAAGCAAGATTCGACGGATCACTATATGATCCGGCGGATCCTTACAAGTTAGAACCAGATCCGGCGGATTCCCTTTAGATCCGGCGGATCCACACGCTAAAAACCAATTGATCCGGCGGATCCTTATAAGATCCGGCGGATCCACCATATTTTGACACGATCCGGTTAAATTAAAACTTGATCCGTAGGATTCAAGAGTTTTGGTTTAGATCCGGCGGATCCTCCATTGATCCGGCGGATCCTCACTAAATTTTGGTCACAGACTTTTGTAGTTTAACTTGTGCAAATTATAAATCGATTATACGACAAATGTTACAAAATACTATGACAACGAGACTTTGTAAATTGGACACGATTATGAGACATAATTATATCCGCGACATAATTTAATATTTCGGACATTTAGTACGAGACAAAACTTTGGAACAATTACAAAATATATATATACAAACGAACGGACAATATATATATAACGAGACATATACAATGGAACGATTTAATTATCTAGTACAAACTATATACGACAAACGAAAACGAGTTATATTTTATAACAAACAAAGTGTGTTTTGAAAACATAAACGATAACAAAGTTTTATTCGCGACAATTAACAAACGACATATGTGAACAATATAACAAAGTTATTTTGATAACTATTATAATTATGTTTTGAAAACATAATCGACAACAACAACAACTAATATATATATTAGAATATATATATTCAACTAATATGTATATAAATATACATACTTGAACTCAACGACTAATTTAAACGCAAACCTCACCAGCAAATGAAATATTATAAACTCTACAACTTAACAAATAATCCACATAATTATACAAGTATTTTATTTGCGTCTAGGTATTTGAGGACGCGTTTGGATTGTTTGCTAGCTATCTATTTGTGCTGAAGACTTGCAAAACCGTGAGTTCACAGCCCCTATCTTTTATTGTTTTAAATGCTTTTAAAACCAGGGGTGGAAAACATAGAACAATGTGATATAACATGCTATATGCTTTAATGTATTGCGCTGCATGCTATTATGTGAAATTGAATAACATGATTTCTTTCACACTATTAAACTTGAACTATTTCTATAAAATGTTTTCATATTGAATTAACTTGAATTAATTATATGAAACGTTTTCACAACATTTTGGGAATAAGACAGCAGATCTTGGTACGATCCTAGGTTTACGCGAGGTAGTTGTAGTGCACATAAGTCCCAGTGCTTACAACCTATAACCATTAGCTAGGTGACTCTAGCCACTGAGTATACAGATAGTACTATCGATTTGACAACCCTCCCAGGATATTACTCGTTGGTCATTCCAACCCCATCGACGATAGTCGTAACGAGGAGTGTATACTTACCGTGTTACTGAGGCAACAACAAAACAACTAGTCGTGGTTTGGTTATAGTACTAGTGTCGTTACTTTAACTCTAAAGGTTTAGCTCACCTTGGAGGGATTATAGTCTAAATTTCCCACACATACAACTAAACAACTAAACAACAACTTGGTTTGGGAAGGGTATTCCCTGTGATGACTAATAGGACAGGTGTTCCTTTGAGAAACTATTCTAGGAAACGTTTACCTTAATTGGTTAAACTTGGTTTCCCACAAAACAACTATATATAGGAAATGTTTACTTAAATGTTAAACCTGTATTTCCTGCAACAACTATTATTGGAATGTTTACTTTATTGTTAAACTTGTATTCCTGTTAACTATCTGTTGGAAAATGTTTGCTTGACTGCTAAACCTGATTTTCCTTAACTATTGAAATTGATATGTTTACTTAATTGATAAACCTGTATATCCTGCGACTACTTGTTAGGAAATGTTTATGATTAAACTTGTGTTTCCTACACTGCTATTATTATTGTAAGAATGACATTCTTACATATTTAGGAAATGTTTTCTTTAGTTAGAACACTTGTGTTTCCTACTTACATATAAATATTATGTTTGTGTACATGAATGATTTATACAAAACTTGATTTACTATATTCACACTAAACCTGTGAATTCACTCAACATTAAATGTTGACAGTTTACTATGTTTTTCAGGGAATTAGGACTCAGGTACTCATGCATGCATAAAGGACGTAGGCAACCTGACTATTTATGATGCCACTTTTGGGACACTTGGATTTCCTTTGTATTATCAATTCCATTGGTTATACTTATGAAATCCCTCTTTTATAAATATGTATTTTCAAATACTTAAGTTGTCTTTGACAACCCTACTTATGTACGACTTTATAAGTCGTATCTTTTGTAATAACTTTAAACTTATGGCATCTTAAATATATATGTATGTTCTGTATGATCATATACTCTGATACAATGAATGCACTATCGAATCTGTCCGCCCCTGATGCTTAACTATTATTAAAATGCTTCCGCTAATTAACTAAAAGCTTCCGCTAAACTATTAATAAATGTGATTACCGATTTGAGGGTGTGACAAGTTAACCTAAAATTCGCTTCGATTCACCCGATTTTCTAATTTTGAAATATTTTGAACACCCCTGAATCCTTATTATACCAAAACACACCGCACATAAGATATCATTGTTTGGTACGGTGTGATGGGTATAATGCCCAATTACTATTAACTTTGTAACACTCGTTACAAAAGTTTGTTTTCACAACTTTCAATTGACATAGACACAACTAATTTGTGTTTGTCTGGTAGAAAATTTTATTTGCAATGAGTTAAATCACACATGTACATACTTTATTCGGTAATTTTTAGAATATTTTTTATAGACCTAGCATTGACCAAATAACGGCAAAATAAAAGATGAGTATAAGGATAAAAAAAAACTATTTATGCTATGAGTTGAATAGTATTAGATCCATTTGTAGGTTTACAATTCAGGAGCATCTATCACTATTCACTACTCTAAGTTTTTACATAGTAAAAAAGTGTATATTGGATGAATACGTAAATTTGTAATGTCAAATGTACATACCGCGTTACCTTTTACGGGTCATTATGTATAAAAATCATATTATCTTTCGAATACAATTGAAAATGAAATAACCATAATCATTCATATCTATCTCGTATTCTAACTTTTCTTACAAACAACAATAGCATAACATATTCCTGGTACATTTTATTCCAAATAATGCTATGATTGCTATCGATATATAATCATGAATTGATCATCTCCTACTATATAAAGTTAATTTTCAATATTTCATAGCTTTTCAATTATCAAGAAAATGATAAGATTGATCATATTCATAGGAAAGAGAGAAAAAAATGCCAATTGACATAATTAGAGCACTCGGATTGGTGACGGCCTAAACACAGTGTTCAGGACAGTGTTCTGGAGAATCTTGTGAGTGAGGATTCTGTGAAGTGGTAACAGTGTTCTGGACAGTGTTTTGGAGTTTTTTTATTATTTGTTTTATTTGTTTTTTTAATGTAATTAAATGTATAAATTAATATTAAAAAAATACATAAATCAAATTGAAACAACATTTTAATTAATTTAAAACAAATAAAAAAAATTACAAGTCACTATACGCCTCAATTTCATTATATGTGGTATTTTTTAAAATGACCCACTAATAAATTGGTTGACCCAATATACAATAAAAGCCCAAAACCCTTTCTTTTTTTTAACCCTACCTTCATCTTCATCCCCCCACTTTTATCCCTCCCTCCATTTACAGAAAGCAGAACTTCATTTGTTCTACACTCCTCAATATAGACAACGAAATTTTTTGGTATTTATTCACCGAATCAATATAAAAAAGGAAAGAAAAAAAAAAGGAAAAAGAAAAAAGAAGCAAAAGACCAGTGTTCGGGAGGAGACGCCGGACCCCAAACGTCGGTGAGAACATTGTCGAGAACGGCTTGGAGGTGTGGGTGAACGTTGATCTACAACGTGCTCAATAGAAAACGCCAACGAGAACACCTCCACTCCTTGTGCTCTTAGATACTTTCGATGCATATGGCAACATGAAGGAAAATGACAAAAGAATTGGGTGCATAATATATATAAAAACCTACATGATTAACAATCAAAGTTCAAGTAGCAAATGACAACTTCAACTCGATCTTTACAAGTCAAAGAGTCAAACCTCCTCCACCTCAATGCCACATAAACAACCCCATTTCTATATATTTTTATATTCGATCGTCATGCTTCAACTTGTTTAGATAATCAGGTTACACTCGGTTTTAATAATTGTAGTATAAGATACAGTTGCAAATGTCCAAAAATATGTGATATATTTATGATGAATTATAATATACGGTAGCCAAAATCAAATTCTCAAAGTGATTTTTTCCAGTTAATCAATCAATAATTGAAAGTGAAATTGATGCAGATATGGTCAATGATGTTGTCAAAGCGGCAGTCAACGAACAAGTCAACGCAGCAAATACACTTAGAGCATATTTTGCCGCAATAAAATTTTGTGACGGATTGGGCTGAAATTTGCACGGTAGCTCGGAAATGGCCCAAGGATCAAGACTCATCGCTTCAGCATGAGCCCTGTCAGTTTTGGGCCTTTCGGGGTTGTTTAGGGCCTGAAAATGGTATTTTTCTGTTTTCCGGTCCTTGTTTTGGACTTTTTCATTATGTTTCGTTTTGGCTTTTGTTTCTGTATTGTTAGTACGACTTCTCCCCCCTATAAGGACGTTTTTAGGGTTTGTTTTTTATCAGTTTTTGGAGACTACGAATTATTATTGAATAAGAGATCTTCTCGCTTTTGAGAATTCCGGTTTAGTTCTTGTGTTTGTGTGGCTTTTGTTTATCGATCCTCATCAGAAATCAAAGAGTTATTTTGTTATTAGTGTTATTTTTTCTATTGGCCAACCCTAACATACTCATATCACGAATATATACATTAATTCACGAATATATACGCATAGTCTCTATATCACTATCATCATCATATACATTATTTCACGAATTTATACAAATAGTCTCCATAATAAATAAAAATGAATCATGTTATACTTTATGGTCTCATACTTGGATTTTATACTACATGGTTTCCTTTTTTTTTTAGTACAGTACTA
The DNA here is from genome assembly GCA_949592205.1 of Helichrysum umbraculigerum. NCBI lineage: Eukaryota > Viridiplantae > Streptophyta > Magnoliopsida > Asterales > Asteraceae > Helichrysum > Helichrysum umbraculigerum. Next base: position 11,109,586 of record CATIUR010000005.1, on the reverse strand, counting down.
GATTATGATATTTTATTATCGTTACCATTATCAAATACAACACCATGGTTCATATAGCTTAATTAGTAGTACTGTAGTGTTTTTTTTAATTTCCAGTTAATGACATAACTTTGTGTAAAAGTAAAATAGCTCATTTTTGATTTAACATAAATCTTATAAAGAATATAGAAGCCTTGCTCTTCCTAACAGTTACTTATTATGAGCTCAAATTCACAGCCGCAAATTATATGAAAATAAAAATTAAATATTGGTCAATGATTGAACCATGTGTGACTGATCACAGGCACCTAATAAAATTAAACCAAATCACAACTAGCAACACAAATTTATATTTTGGTTGGAAGGAGGATTCTGTTTTTTCACAGGGATGTACCAATGAGATAATTAATAATATTTCATTATGTAAATTGTAGTGTACTACGTGATTATGTATTTTTATTATATTCTGCTATATTTTCTATCCTTTGAATTACATTCAATTACACTTTAACCCTCATACTCCTATTATTTATTTGATCAAGGTTTGTTTCTCAAATCGAAATGAGCACAAATTGATAAGAGTTTACATGAACCATCTAACGCATAAAACAATACCACATGCACACATACGATTGATATTGATTTCGGAGTAATCCAGACGATACAGTTTACTACAAATAACTATTGTAAATCGACTGCTCTAGTTACTTTCATAGTTCAAATAATCTTAATTTGTATTAATTTGTATGTGCTTAATTAAGTTGAATTATATTTAATTACAATCGTTGATTTAATAAAGGAAACCTTGAAGTAATTGCAATGAAAAGAAAAATGCATGTCTTAGACATAGTTTTCTACAATTGCCCTTTTTCTAACCTTGGATTAGAAATCTCAAATAATTTTTTAGATAAGTTTACCAAGAAAATAATATTGGTATGTGTTCACAAGAACATAAGGGTAACATAATTATAGATGTGATATCAATATCAATGTGAGTGATCAGTAGTTCTATGGTATCCCTACCCAAGTAAGCACACTCATGGCAAAAAAATAAAATATTAAGGGCTAAACTAAACACAATTCAAAGACTAGGTACCTAAGTGCAAAATACCATATTCTTTGAAAGTAAGTATATAAAGGGTTGTTTGGCAATGGTTAAGTTATACAAATTTGTGGAGCAACCAATCTCACTACCAACTCAATAAGCTTAATTCAAATGGAAAAAATGGGGTGGGTTGAGTTGTACAAGCCTCTACTTGTTATGTTGGTGTTGCAATTTTCATATGGAGCAGTATCCATATCAACTAGAGCTTCTCTGTTAGAAGGAATGAACCCAAGAGTTTTTGTTGTCTACAGACAAGCCATTGCTACTTTGGTAATTTCTCCTGTCGCTTACTTTTCGAGGTACATTTTATAACTCGATCAATCTTGGCGTATTATCATAAACTCATTTATCATGATTGTACGAGTGTTTGAACTTTGAACCATATATATATCTTAAAGTTAAGCAAATTACAATCTTTCTAATTATTATATCACCGGTTAATGTATTTTGTAGGAGTAAAACAAGTTGTTCTATTGGATGGAAGAGCTTTTGGTTGATCTTTCTTGCAGCTTTGATAGGGTAAATTGTTTATTCGAACATTTCATGTATGTACTTATGGTAGATATCAAAGACAACAAATTAAAAGTTTTAATTATTGCATAAATTGTTTTGCAGAATAACAACAAACCAAATGATATTTTTAGAAGGCTTATATTTGGCGTCGGCATCAGCAGGAAGTGCAATGTTCAATCTAGTCCCTGCCGTCACCTTTGTTGCAGCCTCCATAGTTGGGTACTTCATTTTTCTCCTAAGGAATCATAATGAGTTGCAATCAACGTACATCACAAACTTATATACACTTTAAATTTATAAATGTTTGTAGATACGAACCAATAAATATGCGAAGCTTGAGAACTGTCGCGAAAATAATAGGGACGATAGTTTGTGTCGCAAGTGCTGCTGCAATGGCACTCATCAAAGGGCCCAAGCTTCTAAATGCACATTTACCTCCATCAAATTCCCTATTGTTAAATTCAGCTGAAGGTGATACTCTGTGGCTTCTTGGTTGTTTATGTCTCTTTGGAAGCGCTTGTTGCTGGTCATTTTGGTTAATTATTCAGGTAATCAATGACGCGATAGTGAATTGTACTCCCAAAATAAAATAAAAAAAGACTAGCTAGGCATTTTAATTTTTACAATGTTAATACTATTAGTTATAAATTATATTTTGAAATAAAACAGGTATCGGTCAGTAGAAACTACCCTGACCATCTATCTTTATCGGCTTGGATGTGTTTTACTGCAACGGTGCAATCAGCTACTGTTGTATGGTTTACAGATCCGCATTTGGAAGCTTGGAAAGTTGGCTCAAATTTGCAACTTGGATCTTTGTTATATGCGGTAATAACATTTGCTAAGCGTTTAAAGTTATATGTCTCTCATCGTGTCTGAAAACTTAATGTGTGAATGATTTTGATCATCAGGGTATTGTTGGTTCGGGAATTTCCATATTTGCACAATCATGGATCATCCAAAAGAGGGGTCCTGTGTTTTCAGCAATGTTCAATCCTTTAAACACAGTCATCGTCACATTTTTTGCTTCTATATTTTTACAAGAACAAGTATACGTCGGAAGGTACAGTGGCGGTACTACGGTGGGGGCAGGGTGGGCAGCCGCCCCCACCAAGTTTTTACGGGTCGAGAAAAATTTTGTAGGTTTCGGTTTATTTTGCATATTGCTCCCGTAAGTAATAAATAAAAAACAGTTTCAATAAAATAAATGTTAGCTTGTTTACTTTCGAGGTTGGGATGTGGGCTTGGTATTCAAGAGGTTCAAAGTTCAATCCCTCGTTTTGACATTAGTTTTTAATTTTTTTTCCCATTTATGTTTTACTAATTCTTTCTTACTATTTTTTTCATTGTATATATGTAATACTATTTTATATCAACATAATTGTTAAACTATATATCTTAATAATTACTCCGTACATTTTTTTTTCCTTTCCTTCATAATCTACGTATGATAATGTTTTACACTTTTACTATTGTTAAACATAAGCATGTTCGATTTAGAATTTACTATCAATTGCTACTTTGGTTCAACTAAAATTTTGAATTTGATGTTGAACCAAATTCACTTTGGTTCAACTAAAATAATTTTGATTAAAGCAAAAAAATTAAGTTGATGACCCAGATCCAACGTATACTATTAAAGTTTGCCCCCGTTCGAAATTTTTTCTGGTACCGCCTCTGGGAAGGTACACAATTAAAGTCAATAGATTCTTGTTTTCCACAAATACTTGTGCAAGTTTTACTTGTATACTAATGTGAACTTCTTGTTTTCAAACTATTTAGCGTGATAGGTGCAGTTGGAATCGTGGTCGGATTGTATGTGGTACTATGGGGTAAAGCTAAAGATCTAGAAGAAATGAAAGAAGAACACGAGAAGAAGATGACGATATCGCAAAAAGATCAAATTAACACCATTAAAGTTTTGGTTGATGAATCTAACATCGAAGAACCCTTGTTGCGCAAACAAACCAATTCTGATCTCGCTTAGGTTTTGAAATGCATACACAAATCGCCATTCACAGTATAATATAGGCTAATTGTAAGTTATGAAACCAATCAATGATTTATTAATTGAAATTCTTATCCAATATTAATATTTTGTTGCCTTGTTACGTTGGTCAAGTTTGTATACTTACTAGATTAAAGTGGTTGACTTATATTAACCGAAATTCTAAAGATAATTAAATTGGTTAAACTAAATTGCGCACAACATGTATTATAGGAGGACATGATCGATCCAGATCTTGAAAGTGCGGAAGTTTTTGGTTGCACATGCAATCATGAGTGTTTTGTTTTGATTCGCCCCCAGTTGAATCATATCCAACGGAGTATAGTATTAATTTTCAGCATGTTCTGTATCATATCATATTAGGGTTTATTGTTTCGTTATTTATTAAACTTTACACTTTTTACTATTGTATGCGACATACTTTTATTTGTTCTATTGTATGTAGTGAACTTGTAAATATAATCTATTGTATGTATTATTTCCTTTTTGGATAAGGCCAAAAAAGGAAACTTTCCTATTTGGGCTTTACCCAAAAAGGAAATTTTACATAACCATATTTACAAGTTCAATACATACAATATAAGTTTTCAAAGTTCGACTCATACAATAGGAAAAAGTGTAAAGTTTAATACATAACGAAACTATAAACCCATCATATTACAAACAAAATTATTCATAAAGTTATGTTATATCAGTTTCAGAAATTAAATTAATATTATATTATTGGTTACACAGATCATATATAGTTCAATGAAATGATTGAGCGGTGTCGAGTTTTTCATCTCTGATTGATCTTCAAATGCGCCATACACCTCTGTACATCAATTAATTAAGTATAAACTATATATAAAGAAACTTACTACATGCCTTTTTTTTTCTTTTTGTCAATCAATTGAAAGTCAGACCATTATATCATATGAGTAAATAATTAATTTATATATAAACTAAATTAAAAAAGCCCACTCCAGTGAACTGATCAAGAAACTTAACATATAATGTTTTATTCTCATATATATATCAAAATCAAATGTTCAAAGATAAAATACTAGACGACTCTTCATGTCGTCGTGAATACAGCTATAAGTAAGCTACATTTAATCTGAATAATCTAGAACTTATAACTGCCGTTCAGATAACGAAAAATAATAAATATATCGAAAACTTTTAACTGAATACACGTCGTTTGAATGCAGTAATAAAATTATAAAATTAACAATTAGATTGAATTCGATCAAGGTGGGGGAGAGAAACGGTCAAAAAGTCTATAAATCTCAAACGTTTTAGTTACCTTTTATTCCTTCCCTTTTAATCCACGTACACAAGTTTTACATTTTTCTGTATGTTCTTTTTTTTTTCCCTCACTTTTTTCATTGCAAGTTGCAATCCCTTAACAGAGTCAGTTTCAAGGTTAGGATTCACTTGAATATACGTTGTTTATATTTTATTAGCTATATTTCAGTATTTTTTAGAAGCAAATTTATCAATACTCATAGCCTCTATCTGTCTTTTTTTAGCACAATGGAACAGGTTCATGGGACGTGTGATGTGTCCACACGCACTTCAAAAGATTTTATCAGCGTAATGCCAGATAATGTGATTACTAATATTCTGAATCGTTTGCCAATACGTCAGTCTGTTGGGACTAGCATCTTGTCTCGAAATTGGAGGTTTAATTGGACTTTGATCACCCAACTCGTGTTTGATGATTTTGTCTTTGATAACCCAAAAGTTTTATATAGATTTTTGCTTTACATTAAAGGTGACATAAAAAAGTTTGTTATTTTTATACCATGGCGAGAACCTCCAAGTTTTGATGATGATGATATTCACTATTTGGTCAAATTTTTGTCTAGAAAAGGGATTGAAGAGTTAACTCTTATGAATATGCGTTATGTTTCTCGACTTAGTGTGCCTAAACAACTATTCTCTTGTGTAGAGTTGAAACATTTGGAATTAACTAGATGTTGTTTTCCTTTTTCATCTTGTTATTTTGGTTTACCAAATCTACTGAGTTTAGATTTGGACAACGTAACATTTGAAATCAACTATGAACTAAAGTGATATAAACGGAAGCAATTTGTAAATGAAATGATTTCATTGATTAAGAGAAAAAAACAATTACAACTTGATATATATACAAGTATCTGCTAACTAACTCACTAACTACACTTAACAACCTGTAACTATCTTTTAAGCGGCTAACTAAAGTTTAAACATAAGTTACACTTTACACCCTTATACTTTAAATAATTCTATATCCTCCCCTCAAGTTGGAAGGTCAGTGAAACCCAACTTGCCAGCTAGGAATGAATGTTGTGAATGACCCAAAGCCTTTGTCATTAAGTCTGCAAGCTACAAATGAGTAGGAATGTAAGCAGTTTGTAAAAATCCATCTTGCACTTTGTCCCTTGTAAAATGACAATCTATGTCCAAGTGCTTTGTTCTTTCATGAAAACAAGGATTGGCAGCAATTTGTTGAGCTGCTTTGTTATCACAAAACAAAGTTATAGGAACCTGGACAGGAATATGCAGATCCTTCAAAAGATAAGCTAACCAAACTAATTCACAAGTAGTGGTAGCCATGCTTCTATATTCTGCTTCAGTGGACGATCTAGAAACTGTTACTTGTTTCTTTGTTTTCCATGATACTAAAGAATGACCCAGAAAAATACAATAGCCAGTCAAAGATTTTCTGGTCATCAAACAAGAAGCCCAATCTGCATCTGAAAATCCTGCAACCTTTAAGTGTGGTTGCACTGGATAAAATAAGCCTTTAGAAATAGTACCTTTAAGATACTTTAACAAGTGTAAAGCAGCCTGCATGTGTGGTTCCTTTGGAGCTGAAATGAATTGGCTAAGATGTTGAACTGTATAAGAAATATCTGGTCTAGTCATAGACAAATATAACAGTCTCCCAACCAATCTCCTATAAACATCTGGAGCAGATAAAGGAATACCTTTTTCCAATGACAGCTTCAAATTTTGTGGCATAGGTGAAGATGTAGGCTTACTAGCAGTGAGACCTGCATCTTTTAATAGATCTAATATATACTTTCTTTGATGTAAGTATGTACCTGTATCAGTTTTGCACAACTCAATTCCAAGAAAGTACCTAGCCAAACCCAAATCTTTGATGGTAAACTTTTTATCCAAAGCAGTTTTAACTGCTTGAATTTCAACTACAGAATCACCAGTGATCAAAATATCATCCACATAAACAAGAGCAGCAGTAAAACTTGTACTAGTAGCCTTCACAAACAATGAGTAATCATGTTTGGACTGAACAAAACCCAAAGACACTAAATATTTGGTTAATTCTTGATTCCACTGCCTAGAAGCTTGTTTGAGCCCATACAATGATTTGTTTAGTTTACAAACCTGACCTGGCAATGCTTTCTTGTATCCCTCTGGAGGTTTCATGTAAATCTCTTCTTCTACATACCCATGAAGGAAAGCATTATTTACATCTAGTTGATGTAAAGGCCATTGCTTAGCTGTAGCAATTGCTATCAACACTCTAACAGTAGCAGCCTTTGCCACAGGAGAAAATGTATGCTTATAATCTATACCTTCTTGTTGATCAAAGCCTCTTATGACTAACCTGGCTTTCAACCTTTCAATAGAGCCATTTGGGTTATATTTTGTCTTATAAACCCATTTAGAAGAGATAGCCTTATGATTTGAAGGTAAAGTGGTAAGTTGCCAAGTCTCATTTTCTTCCAAAGCTTTAAGCTCCTTATTCATAGCTTCTACCCACCCATCATGTAACACTGCCTGTGAGTAATTAGAAGGTTCCACAGAAGATAAAACATGAGACAAAGAAGCCACATATTCAGCTGGATAAGAGTCAAAATCTTGTTTATGAAACAAAGGATAAGTGGGCTGAAATGAACAAACATTATTAACTGCAGCTGAAACATTCTTTTTATTTGATACCACAAAATCCTTTAACCAAACAGGTTGATTAGAAACTCTGGTCGATCTTCTCAGCAAAGTAGAATTGGGAATAGAACTAGTAGCAGAACCATGTATTGGAGATGAAATTACCTCTTCTGGTGTATGAATAGAAGTATCAGGTTCTACATGATCATTTGAATGATTTAAAGAACTAGAGTTTTCCATATCATCATCATCAGCATTCAAAGAATTAGGAATAACACCAGGAGGATTATGAATAGCACCAGGAGAAAAAGAATGTTGATTTGAAGAAACAACTTTGAATGGAAAAATATTTTCTTTGAAAATAACATCTCTACTACAAAATACCTCATGAGTTTGAAGATTATAAAGTTTATAACCCTTCTGAGCAGGTGGATAACCAATGAACACACACCTAACCCCTCTTGGCTCAAACTTATCTTTGTGAGGTCTAGTAACAGCAGCATAACAAAGGCAACCAATAGTCCTTAAGTGACTATAATCTGGTAATTTCTTATGTAACATTTCAAAAGGAGTTTTCCAATTCAGAATTTTCATTGGCATCTTGTTAATAAGATAAGTAGCAGTAAGTATGCAGTCTCCCCAAAATTTAGAAGGCAGATTAGCATGTATCTTAAGAGCTCTAGCAGTGTCCAATAAATGCCTGTGTTTCCTTTCAACTATTCCATTTTGCTGGGGTGTGTAAACCATGGACTTTTGATGAATGATGCCATGAGTTTTAAGCAATTGCATACAAGTATGATTCACAATTTCAGTGCCATTATCAGACCTTAAAAATTTAGGTTTCACATGAAAATGAGTACCAATGTAAGACAGAAAACTAGACAAAATAGACAAAATTTGATCCTTAGAATGAACCAAATAAGTCCAAGTGCACCTGGTGTAATCATCAACTATTGTAAAGAAATAGTGAGCACCATTAAGAGCAGAGGTCTTATATGGACCCCAGAGATCAACATGAATCAATTCAAAAGAAGTAGTTGATCTGGTATTGCTAATAGGAAAGGGCAATCTATGTGTTTTAGCAACCATGCAAGTATCACAAAAGAATTCAGAAACATTTACATTCTTAGACTCATTAACATGAACAAGTTTAGAAACCGAAGTGTGACCAAGTCTAGAATGAAACAAAGATACATCAGTAGAATTACAATGAACAACTGAATTAACAAAGGAAGACAATGCTGGAAAAGAGGTCTTTTGGAAGGCTGAAGTGGATGGTTTGCAGATATACAGGTTATTGAACCCTTCTCCAACAGCTATTACTTGGCTAATTGAAGGGTCCTGAAAAATAAACCATGTAGGAAAGAAAATGGCTATAAGAAACTGAGATTTAAGTAGTTTTCCTACTGACAAAAGATTTATTTTAAACTCTGGAACATAAAACACATCAGAAAGAATTAGTTTGGAATTGAGTTGAATTTGTCCTACTTTGGTGACCCATTTACTTGTACCATCTGGTAATTTGACTTTTATTGGTCTTTTAAGGACTTTAATGGACTGAAAAGAATGAATGTATGGAGACATATGATCAGATGCTCCAGTATCAACAATCCAATCCTTTTCAATATTGAAATCACTATGAGTAGTGGTCAATATTTTTAAGGAAGCTTGGAAAGACATGCCAGTATGAGGTTTAGAAACACAATAAGATATACCTGCATGAGGTTTACCTCCAGAAACACCAGCACAACCATCATTACCCTGCTCCATAGGCTTGCCCTTGAACATTTTCATCATTTCTTGACACACTGCATTCACTAATTTCTGATCCAAATCAACTCTACCATCAGTAATTTCACTTTCATATTCCATGTTAAAAGGTGTATCTCTCTGCATAAAAGGACTAAAATCAGAAGACACATGTGCTGCCATTTTATTGCCTTTCTTTCCTTTCTTACCTTTATACCAATCCGGATAACCAATTCTCTCAAAGCATTGTTCATAAACATGCCCTTCCTGGTTACAGTATGTACACTTCTTATCATCCTTGACATCTTTAGTCATTTTCTTAAAACCACTATTACCACTTTTGCTATTGTAATTAGCAAAGAAAGCAGTAGGATCAAGATCTTGATGTGTGACCTGTTTTTGTTTCTCTACTTGCTGCACTATGTAGTAAGCCTTATTAATGTTTGGCAAGGGATCCATAGAAAGAATTTGATTCCTAACCGGTTCAAATTCATCATTCAACTTCATCAAGAATTGCATAAGTCTAGATCTATTTTCAATCTCAATGAATTTTTCAGTAATTCCACATGAACACTCTCTCAATTTTCCACAACTACATACAGGAATGCCATTAAGACTATGCAATTCATCCCAAAACCTCTTCAATTTATTATAGTAAGCAGCAATAGAAAGACTACCTTGAGTGACCTTGTTCAATTCTCTTTCAACCTGGTAGATCAGTGGACCATTACTCTGTCCATATCTTTCTTCAAGCTCCTTCCATAATCCACAAGCAGACTGTGCATATAAAAAAGATTCAGATAATTCAGCAATCATAGAATTCAAGATCCAACAGGTCACCATATAATCACATCTTGTCCATCGTTGAAAATTCGAATCAGTTATAACAGGTTTAGTGAGAGTTCCATCAATAAACCCTAGCTTCAACTTAGCTCCAAGCGCCATTTTAATAGTTCTGCTCCAACCAAGGAAATTACCACCATTAAACGGTGTATTAGTGAGCATCATTCCTGGATGATCTGAACTAGCCAGATAAAGCGGATCATTCACCGTATTTGGAGCATTCGCATCATTTCCAGTATTAGACATCGCAGGTTCAGGAATCGCCATTTCTATGAAATTGAAACCCTAGATATTCAGATGAAACCACAAAATCAACAAGTGATCGATTAATTTGTAGTCTCAACGATCAATCAAAAGAACAATGATCGTATAGAAAATTAGGGCAAAAGAATGACGTAGTTCTAGAATCGAAGCACCATGAGCTCTGATACCATATGAACTAAAGTGATATAAACGGAAGCGATTTGTAAATGAAATGATTTCATTGATTAAGAGAAAAAAAACAATTACAACTTGATATATATACAAGTATCTGCTAACTAACTCACTAACTACACTTAACAACCTGTAACTATCTTTTAAGCGGCTAACTAAAGTTTAAACATAAGTTACACTTTACACCCTTATACTTTAAATAATTCTATAGCAACGAATGTGGAGAACTTATCAGTAGGTGTTCTTTACTTGAGATATTAATTATTGCTGGCTATTGTCACAACCCTACGATGATTGAATTTGCAAAACTTAAAAATCTTAAGAATTTAAAGTGTTCGTTGTGTATGCTTGAAAATATTGCAATTTCTGGAGTCTTCCAGCTTATGGATTTTCCTCCAAAACTTGAGAAGCTTGATTTACTGATGTGTAAGTGCAAGGTAAGAACACACCAAGTTTTTGAAATTTATTTGACAGATTATCTTTTTATGAATTTTCTAACTACTTTTCCTGTAGGTTTTGGCAGAATCTGGTTCTGAAATGAGGTTTTCTTCAGTGCTGCACTGTCTCAAGACACTTGAATTACGCAATGTAGACTTTACAAGTGGTATAATAACTTCAATTGTGTTTGAATTGATATTTGGCTCCCCAAATTTGGAAACTCCTGAGATCACTATGAGTGGAATATATACTTATATGTGTCTTAATGACTATGTCTTATAATGTGTTTTTGAACGCTAATTGTTTTTGTAGGCATCGAGTAAAAATGATGGTCCACTATCTGCACTTTATATTTCAGAATTTGAGTTTGCTACTCTAGGGCAGCTGCAGCTTCAGACTGTGGTGCTGAATGGGATTCGAGATACTGAGAACGTAGTGTGTTTAATCAAGTCTTTACTTGCTTGCTCTCCCTCTCTGGATCAGATGGATATTTTTTCTAGTTCTCCAAAGGTGAATGGTGCTAGCGCTGAAACACTTGCATTAGCTCTGAAGTTGTTGAAGCTGAAACGAGCCTCTCCTTTAAGTGTGATACAACTTCAATAATTCATAGTCTTTTGATCTCACTTTCTTGGTCTATTTTCTGTACTTTTGTGTAACTTGATGAACAAACGCCTCATTATCCATGTTCTGTTTTAATTATGCTGTTGGTTTTGTTACTTGTATTTCTTCTTATTAATATATCAAAAAATGGATACTCTCTGGGGCGGAGCAATGTAAAAGGTAGTGTTAGCAGTTGCTACGGGTCTATTCTCAGTATGCAGTGTAATTTCTAATGAAAAATAACATTTTTAGTTGCATTTCTTGTTTGTGCTAATGGTTCAGAAAAATTGAGATACAATTGCTATGGGTTACTCAAAATTCTGGATCCGCCACTGGTCATACTCTATTCTTCTTTCTTATTGAAGAAACCAGATGGTTGTTATAGCAAGCTATGCATTTCTGTTTAGTTTAACTATAGCCGACAAAACATTATGCATACAACTTAGCATTGCAACTAATATCTGGATATATGGATCAAACTAGTATTAGTACGGCGTAATAGACTAGTAGTAGTAGTGCTGTATGAGAATAGTAATATTGCTTTTGAAATCCTCAACAAAGTCTTACTCGTGTTGCTATACAGAATTGAAGTCTCAGCTGCTGATCATAGTAAATGTGTTGGTTTTATAGGGATACATGCACTATTACACATGAGTAAAATGACTTGCAGAGTTGTTCTGTCTGGGTTACAACTTCAGATCATTTTCAATTACATATTTCATTATATGCATTTTATATTTGTATCTTCCAATATTTCAACGTGTCATTCGCTTATTAACTCTTCACGTGTTAGTTTCCCAATTGTATTGATCTTACGATGAATAGGGTAATTAGAACGATTAACTGTGATACTACATCATTACTTGTTTAATATAGTAACTTTTATTATTACTGTGATTATTAGTTAACTTACTCTTATATCTTTCCAGCTCATTAGAAAGGATTGGTATTGGTATAAGAGTATAATACTCATGTATGATGTATTCATCAAAAATGTAAAACAAATTAGTGTAGTACTATTCATTTCATCAGTTTACACCAAAACTTGTATCAAATGATCAATCAAATTAAATTCTTATAATGAACTTATCATATAAATAACCAACATATAACTAAAAAACTAATTCATAAAAATTATCATATCAAAACAAACTTGTACCTCGTGGAATATGTTTCAAAAAGAAGAAAAAAAAGTTATGTATTGTTTACAATCTTGATTATTTTTATTGATAGCAATAACAATAAAAAAAAATTATATTCCTCCTTACAATTAAATTAACTGATATAAAATGATAAAAAAACATAATCAAAATAAATTTATTTTTATATTTTATATATAATAATAATAATAATAATAAGAAGAAGAAGAAGAAGAAGAAGAAGAAGAAGAGTAGTAGTAGTAATAAAATGAGTTTGACAAACTTCAATACAAATTAATTTATTGATTTCTCAACAGATCCATACAACTTTCGGCCCTATAAAATATAAATAACAATTACAAACACCCACTGGGCTAGACAAGGTTAAGAACTGGGCTCTAGAGAATAGAGATAAAGCCCAAACCTAAAATATAAGCCAGCCTTAAAACAAACAAGCGATTGGAAGAACCCTAGTTACTCTGTGCGGCTGTCCATCGTTCAACCAGGTTCACTTTCAGGAGCTCTTCAACCATGGTAATAATTAACATCTTTAATCTCTTCTTTTCCAATTGTTCATAACTATCTGTATCTGGATCTCTAAACAAAATGATTTTTTGTTAGAATATAATATCTATATCGCTATATGTATAGATATAGGCACTGGATGTCGAAATGTTTATTTTGAATGATAGTATGTGTTTGCATAATCTCTGATTAGGATATACTAGTTCTGCTTTTAATCCTTATTCTGAGATGTTTTTAAATATTTGGTAGTATTAATTATAATTTTATTTTGTAAAGTGGAACCTGCAATGAGCTGCTTGTTTCATCTTATTTGAAGTATTTATTTACCTAAATAAACTTTCTTGTGAAAATATATCTTGAAGTTTTAATCTTTATTCTGTGTAGGAGGTGGTGGGACTTGGATTTTGGAAATTGCAACTTTTATTATTAGAATAATGTAAAGAGTTTTAAATCAATAATTAGTTTTTCTGCTAACTATAGATGTTATTATGTATCTATGAAGGCTATATCATGGTAGGATTTCTTCTCCGTTATCTTATTTATAGAATCACATCCTCAATTAACATGATGTGCATATCTACCATGCCCTTCAAATTTGTCGTAAAGGCATATATGATCCAGTAATATCTGCTGTGGAGCTAATATAGTTTCTGGTATACGGTGTTTTTGTCTGTAGCTAATTTCTAGGGGTACTTGTATTGTTATGGTGTAACGATACTGGAATGGTAGCTGTAATTGTTATACTGAAATGTTATGTAAATTCTCTACTTGTTTCTCCAGTGTCATAATTTACTTGTTATGTTTTCCAATAAATGTTTGAAGTTTGAACATATGTGATGTAACCATATAGGTTAGCTTTTTCTAAAAGTATGATATCTGTTCATGCAGGTGAACGTTCCCAAGACCAAGAAGACTTACTGCAAGAACAAGGAATGCAAAAAGCATACCCTTCATAAGGTGACACAATATAAGAAGGGTAAGGATAGTTTGGCTGCACAAGGAAAACGTCGTTATGACAGGAAGCAATCTGGTTATGGTGGACAGACAAAGCCCGTCTTTCACAAGAAGGTGAAACTTTAAGTTTCCCCTTCGCTAAATTCTTCGTTTTTAGTTTTTAGGTTATCATTGAGTTCATGCAAAATAGTGTCAATTTGGTCAATTATTTAACCTTTTTGGAACTTGATCACATACTAAAAGATTCATGGGATTTATTTTTTGGCATGTCTTAATAGTTATTGCTATGATGTAGGCTAAAACCACCAAGAAGATTGTGCTAAGGTTGCAATGCCAAAGTTGCAAGCATATGTCGCAGCACCCAATCAAGGTTAGCCTCGAACTGCAAGATATATTCCCGATGATTGTAATGTTGGTTACTTATGTTTCGTCTTGTTTTATGTGCAGAGATGCAAGCATTTTGAAATTGGTGGAGACAAGAAGGGCAAGGGAACTTCTCTTTTCTAAGCAGTTATGTGTAATTTTGTCCGCAGCTACATTTATTTTTTGTTTTGGTAGACCCTCCAGTTTTGAAGTTGTTTTAATGACAATGCAGTTGCCTATTTTGCTTTAACACTTGATTAAAATGGGAATGTTTTATTTTTAGAGTGTTATGTGAAGTTGTGTATGGTAAATTGGTAATTGCTCATTTTAGTTGTGATTTTCATACTGTACCGCTGCTGATGGTTTTTTATGTAAATTACTCTCACAGCTAAATAGAAAGTCTGTGGCAAATTGACAGCACAACAAAAGAGAGAAAATTTATATGCTTCAAATCAAGTAAAACAAACTGGATCTGTGCATTAGATTGCTGCATTTAGAATGATACATAGAAAAATATTGGGCAATAGGCCAATAGCAATGTAATCCAAATATAATATTCTAATGGGACAACCTACTAACAACAGTGAACTCTTATTAACCAACTTGTAGCAAACAGTTAACTTGACAACCGATGAAATGTGATCAAATTGAGAACTCTTATTAACCAATTTGAAGCAAACAGTTACCTTGACAACCGATAAAATGTGATCAAATTACAAAGGACCCGGAAAAACCCCATTCTCCCTCTGCTCATTCCACCTGTCGACCTGCAATGGTCATTTCACTGCATCATTTCCTTGCAGAATGATAATAAAGAAAACAAGCAAGAAAACTGCTGCTAACAATGTTGGGTATATAAGGCCGAAAACTGTCATCTTTTTTCTTACTACTTTAAAGAAAAGATGATAGTATCTAGAAAACTAGTAAACTTGCCCATTCAGCTGGGCAAAGAGAACGATAGTATCTTGCAAACTTCTCACATGCTTCGGCACCATCACCTTTCGCTGCCACACATCTGTGTAATTGTAGAAATTTAGCAGGGAGATAAACTATCTGGTAATTATATACAAACTTTTGCAGCAAGGTCAAACATCGTATGTGACTATACCTGTGAAACTCTATGTAGCGCGAAAAACAGTGTCGGCTTTGATTCGTCGTAGGGAAACGAGAGTCAGCAGGTGCAGTCCTTAATTCAATCTGAAACCAATCATGAAACACAAAAACGCAATATATTGATTAGTTCCATATCATGTCAAAACAACACTAATTCATAATCATTAATTCAATCTGAAACCAATTATGAAACACCAGAAACCAATAATTTGATAAGATTCATATCCAGTCAAAACAATACTAATTCATCATCATTAGAGCCTATATCAGGAAAAACAAAATGGTACACTGTCATTAAATAATTTATATATGCCATTCAAGAATAAAAGAAAGTTGTGATCTTTTATATTCAAACGATAGTCATTGGATTCCAAAAGATAAAATTTTCAAATAAAGGATCTGTCAATTCTATTATTATTGAATTGGATCATTTCAATCATTTAGTTCCCAAATTACATCACGAGGTTTAAATTTTTATCACTTTCAGAATGCATAAACATGACATGAAGACAGAAAAACATCTGACATCTAAATCTTACATAATGAAAGGAAATCATGATAACATCATAGGCGTCTGATAAATTTTAATAACAATGTACCTCAGCCATAATTGATCAGCAAATCAGAAAATGAAGAAAAAGATGATGAATTTTCAAATTAAAACGCAAATAAAAACATAGAATGAAAGAAAATTTCAAGCTTAAAAACAGAGAAAAATTATGGACCCCTATAATATTGGTCTATTTCAAAGGGTTCCCTAAAGTTTTGTAACTATTATAAAGTACCTTGGGTGATAACTGATAACAACATTTTTCACACTTATTGAGTTATTGACATTATTTGTGAGCTTATACAGAACTAGCACACGAACAAGAAAAATGTGATGTAGTATTGCAGCAAATAAACGACGGTAGAACAAAATCTGTGTGATTTTTTTTTTTTGGATATTAAAGTAAGAAAATGACTGGTCGTGTTTCTTTTCATAAGAACGAATAATGAATAAAAAATAAAATAAAAAAGTTCACACAAAACACAAACACACACATATAAATACATAATCATAATCATAATCATCATGTTATAAAATACGGAGTACCTTGAAAAAATGAAAGGGTCCTTTATTTTTTGATAGGGATATTTCCACCATGATTTTTGATAAATCCGCTATAATGTACAACTAGGAAGAGTTATTTTTATCTTTAGTAATCCATTTACTATTTGTATCTTCTAATGTTGAAACATACTAAGCTAGATGGTTAAATAAATAATAAATCTATACTATATAACAAAATACGTACACTTGTACAAAGGTTCACAAGGCAATGCTCGAAATTGTTAACGGTCTGAAGCTACATAAAACAAGGCAAAAGAAACAATATGTTTGATAACAAATGTAATCCTATATATATATATATATGTCAATAAAGTTGTAGAAAAGGAACTATAAATACGGAAATCAAAATGTAAATGGATCAAAATTAATTAATTGATGAAGATCAACACACAATATAGAAAATGACGACTATTGACGAGTTAATCATACGTAAATAAATAAAGAGTTAATGAAAGGAATTGTACAATGATATAAGTGTACATATCAAAATTTAATGAACACTACTAATTAGAGATTTATTTGTAAAGAACTAAAGATGATCATTTGATGTTTGAATCTTTCTTTATTTATTTTTTTTACGAAAAAATATATACGACCGAGTAGTACAGTTATTGATCCAACAGCTCATTAATCTAGCTACTAATATCTTACGGTTAGGGTGTGTTTGGTATGAAGCTTTTGAGAGCTTTTAGGAGATTTAAGGGCGCGTTTAGTTACAAATTTTTTTTTCCATTTTTCTTTTTCCATTTCTTTAGAGAATGAGGAGTGTTTTACTTCTCTTAAAAAACATGAAATTACCTAAATACCCTAGTATCTGTGCTATGTATTAGCAATCTTATTAATGCTATGTGGCATATTTCATGTGCTCCACAAAGAACCTTATCAAACTTCTAGAAACTTCAAACATGTTTCACTCTGATATAATTACGATGATTATGATTTCATTTGCAAAAGTAATTACTTTTCTTTCCATTTATATTATGAACGTTATGATCAACAAACTAAAGAACACAAGTTTAGCCACTAGTGTTCAGAGTTCGAGTTCGAGTTCGTTTCATTTAATTTGTCTTCCATTTACCTCCTGATTTATAATATAAATACTTATATCATATACACATATACTATGTATATTTCATATTATTATTTATTATAATTAATGAAAACACGTGAAAAAGTTCTTCAAACCATAGTTGTTAACTCGTGACTCGACTCGCGATTCGGGATCTCGATTTTTAACTCGTGACTCATGACTCGGCTCGACTCGTAAGAGTCACTATTTACAATAAATATGTATTTTTATATGTATATGTATATAAATATATTATTATTTAAGTTTTTTGTTTTTAAGTAAAGTAAAACATGATAAAAGTCGATAGTTAAGTTCTTTGACCGTCAACTAATATAAATGTTTAATTTAAAATAAATTATAGTAATTTATTTTACTATTTTGTCCTTCTATCTTTTATATTACATTACACCAAAAATTTATCTGATTTTCTGACACGTAAGAGTCGTACAATACTCGTAAGAGTCACACACGACTCGGAAGAGTCAATAGACGACTCGTAAGAGTCAAAGTCATTTAAGAATCGGGGTTCGAGTCGCCTCGTTTTTTAGATTTTTTACTCGACTCGTAAGAGTCGACTCGTGAATCGTAAGAGTTTAACAACTATGCTTCAAACATAAAACTTATATATTTTTTATAATGTTACCCTAACTATAAGAAAATACATATGTTAACCAAAAATATAAATAATTTAGTTATTTATATAGTTAATTAATATGTTAACTATATAGATCATTTTTTCTATCATTGTCCTTTATTGTCATTTTACACATCACAATTATAGCTAAAGCTAGTTTACTTAACACATTTAGAAAAATATATCTACAGCTTACAGCTCCAAGTAAAAGCTCCAGCTTACAGCTACAGTTAACATCTACAACCTACAGCCACAGTTACAGCCTGCAGCTCGTTTTGCCAAACATACCCTTAAATTACACATCTTACCTCAAAATGCACCTTTCATATGAGTCTCTAAGGATATATTAAAAAATTGCATGAGTGTAAAATACTGAATTTTACATACTGTTTTCTAGGAGAAGTACTAGCTTATATCTTTATCTTTATTACATATACTAAGTAGGCTTTGAGCTCGTACGATGCACGGTCATTTATACAATATAATTATATCAAATTGTAAGTTTAATGTAATTAAATAATATATATATAATTATTATTGAAAATGATTATTAAAATAAATTAAACTATAATGGGTGGACTTATATTTATTTTGCAGCAGTTGATACATCAAATATGATGTAGTTTCCTTCTTTCTTTAAGAGCGGTTGAAATTTGAGTCTCTGCTCATTTTCTTACGGTAACACCGATCTTTTCACCATGTGTCCGTGTCAATGAAAAAAGTAACAACCGTTAGTTACAAAATTATGTTAAGTATTTGTTGAGCCTTGACGATGCACAGTAATAAAAATAAATTAATTAATCATATTTATTTTTCAAGTTTTAAAACTTATTAATATTGTTAAAAGTTGGAACTGTATTATTGAAACTCATTAGTAACATGTATCAGAATGCACATAAAATAATCAAAAATAAAGTTTCACACCACGAATAATAAATAGTATAATATGATGACAGTTGATGATGCTAATAGTAGATAATTGCAATGTATAAGATATCCATAAGAAAATGAATTCATTTTTTATGTAGAAAAAAAAATCAAAAATTTATTAAATGTAATGCAAGAATTTAAAACGCTATTATAATAAAATATAATAAAACTGAATTATAAATCCTCACAAAATAAAATGTAGTAGCTTGTTGAGAATTTAAAAAATATTGAAAACTTATAAGATGAGAGTGTTAGAAATTTTAAAAACTTTTAAGGAAAAACTAATTTAATAATGAGGCATAATTAGGTAGCTTTTAAAAAAATAAATTTTGATGATGTGGTATAACTAAGAAATTAGGAAAAGATTAAGGGAAACTAAGTTAATGATGTGACATAATTATGTAGTTTTCTAAAAAAAAGAAATTTGATGATGTGGCATGACTAATTAGCTGGGAAAAAACTTTGTTTTATAAATATAGATAGATTGAGAAGCTCTTTTGCTTCTTTGACAAACTTTTTCATTCGACATATAAGCGTTTGTCTTATGTGTCATCAGTTCATTAAGTTTCTAAAATTAAGTGACTCATTGTGCAATCTTTAATTAATTTAATATGTTATTCAATTGCCTTAATGAAAAACTAATATTTCTAGAAGATCAATGAATTAATTAAAATCAATTCGTTAATTTTAGGATGTCATTCATTTCATAATCACAACCTATTAGTTTTTATAAGGTCAATCACTCATCTTAATGAATCACCTCATATAATTTATTTATATGTTATCTCATTTTTCTTAAACACAACATTACTTTTGAAATATTTTCATAACTTATAATAACATATTCCAAAATGGATTCACTGAATTATGAACAATTTTGGAAAAATTTTGTTGACAAAGTTTTTGATTTGTAAAATTAGACTAAAATTTTCTATGTCAAAATAACTTAATAATTTTATAGAGTACATTTTTCATAATTAAATTGTGCCAAATGATTCCATAATTGTTATAAATACATGAAACAAAGGATTCCACCATAGTCATTTGCACAATTTCTTAAGCTTTTATTGTAGAGCATCATTTCTAACAACTTGAAGGTATCCAAATATCCTTCTTTTATGCATATTTTTCCTTCACATTCTTGCATTCCATGTAGTAAAATAAAAATAGTGAATATTACATTAACAAACTACTATATATAACATCCATTTTTTTCTCAATATATTGTTGACTAACAAATATATTTTCTAAATAGCCTATAGGATAATAAAGAAATTGAAGAAATCAAAATCATCGTAAGTTAATCAATAAATTTATTTATTTAAGCCGTCTATCGAACGGATATAACACTAGTTATTTACTATTTGACCGTTTCTTATTATAATTGCAACTATTTTCTTGGAGAAGTAATAGCAACTTACAACACTATATATTATTTACTATTTGACCGTTCCCTTTATAATTTGCAAAAAGATAATGAAAATCATAAAATATTGTTGGACTAATTAATCCAACTAATTATCCTTGAGAATCTCTTGTGTGAGAAATTATAGCAAACGTTATATTAGTGACCTTCCAAGATTTTATTAACAAACCAAATCTTTGACCAAACCATTTCTCCTCTAACCGCCGACTTTATGTATAAATACTTTCATTGCATTGTCCAATTACTATGTGTGAAATTCTAAGTTATTAAATACTATCACTTCTAGCTAACAATAGAAAGTGTGGTCCTTTCTGGTTTAAAAGCATAGAAAATGACTGCCGAAACACATACAACTCCAACTTGTGCCGCCCACAAAGAACACGACAAAAGTCCTACCACGCCAAGATCTATAAAACGAATATTGTTTTTGCTAAACACGCTATCGTTTCTTCTTTCTTTCCCTATCCTCTTTTGTATTGTATGGCTTTTATACGTGAGAGAAGGTAAATGTGAGCACTTATTACCATTGCACAAGCTACATATCGGGGTTGTGGTGGGATTAATTGTCTTATTTGTAATTAGCAACGCCGTAGTGTTCTTGAGGTCACGGTTCCTAATGCTGGGATTGATTGTGGTCATGGTGCCGCTCATAGTGATCCTCACAATAGGGGCAGCACTCATAGGGGCGTTTGCATTAGAGAGCAGGTTAATCCCGGGTTCACCAACATGGCTCAAAATGATGGTCAACAATGACAATAATTGGAACGTTATCGAGTCTTGTATATACAATACAAGAACATGCCAAGATATGGCCATACAAGCGTCCATGATCACATCCGATGATTTATCAAGGAGTCATCTTTCTCCAATAGAGGTACTCGTGTTTTGTGTTTTTTTTCAAGCACCTACAATATTATATAATTGCACCATAGATAATGAATATTGTTTTCCTTGTCATTTTTCAGTCGGGATGTTGTATACCACCATCAATTTGTGACATGAAGTACGTGAACGTGACTTACTGGGAAAAGAAAATTCAAGTTACTACTAGCTCAAATGGTCCATACGATAGTGATTGTGATTCGTGGCAGAACAGTGTTACCAAGCTTTGCTACCGTTGCTATACATGTAAAAAAGGGTTTATAACTACATTAAAGCGGAAATGGTATAAGCTTGGAGTATTTCTCGTGGCAGTAACTGTCTTGCTAATCGTTTCCCATCTCTTGTTATTTGTGGTTACAATGTGGGAACGTTATGCATAATAAGCTAGAAATGTTTTCAACGTGTTTTGCTACTTTCTTTACTAGATTTTATAGATTCTATCTGCTAAATAACATCCATTCATTTGATTAACCATAAGTTTTGTTTGTGTAGTTGCAATTTTTATGGTTTTGTCATGCGTCATGCGTTACTTCTCCAACTTTATTCAAAATCAACTTGTTTTTTTGACAATTTGAGTAAATAAAAGAGTTGGGTTTAACAAATTTTACCCAAGTCATAGTTGACCACCAAGAAAATGCGGAAAGGAAGATGAACAATGCAAATAAAATGGAGAAAGTTTCAGCCTTTTGACTAAAGACGGGTTAGAGCGCTAAAATTAGACGAATCTTAAGAGTTAATTAATATATCGTAGAAAAATAATATGGGCCTAGATCTGTAGTATTTGTTCTGTTTCAGAGACAGAGTTCACTTAGATTACATTGTTAGTATCTATATGTTTTTTTTTTTTTTTTTTAATGAGGAGAGATTATTGTTTATATATGTTAGACATTTAAATATACACATTTCTTAGAAAATGACAGATTACAAGAGAACAAATAATCCTTGTTTGTGTTTTTTTAGTCTTCCTCTGATAAATTGTTGGTTAAAATTGTTCTAATTGAAACAGAGAATGAAATTCAACATGTTTTGGATATTAAACTAATAATCTTTTATGTTATTCTGCAAAAATTCCAATAACTTACAACAAATACATTTTAACAGTTACAAACATCATTTCACCTGTTTCTAATGCAAGTATTTACAAACAAATTGAAATTAAAACACCATAATGATTGTAACTTAAATGTCCCCGAAAGATCGTCTACTTTTACGTTGCCTATCGAATCATACATCCCGATCTTGGACTAATGGTTTGCCGTAATACCACAAGTACCATTTAACAAACTCCCTCAACCCAGTTCGCAAATCAGTAGTCGGTTTATACCCGAGTTCCTTCTCGGCCAAACTAATATTCAAACGGGCCAATAAATCGTCACCATTTCCGCACATTTCAACCATGTTTTTCGTCGTTTTCATCTTCAAATTATCCTCTAGTATTGTCACCATAGCGGGTATAGTCACCGGAGCCGCGTTACCCAAGTTAAAAATCCGATATGGGGCACTTCCATTTTTCAACCCGCCCGACCCGGTACTTTTACCCGATGTATCCAATGAGGCTATGCACCCATTTACAATGTCATCTATGTAGATGAAGTCGCGGGCCAAGTTAACTTGGTTTTTGTCCCTGTACATTGTTATCGGTCTACCCAATAAAATATTTTTAATAAATGAAAAATATGCCATGTCGGGTCTTCCCCACGGGCCATAAACCGTGAAAAATCTTAACCCGGTTATTGATAGCCCGTAAAGGCGGTTATAGGTATGCGTGATTTCTTCACCGGTTCTTTTAGTAGAACCATAAATAGTAGCTGGCAGGTCAACCCGATCTGACTCAGAAAAGGGTACTTTATTATGTAACCCGTAAACAGCACCTGAGCTGGCCCATACAACAGCGGGTTGCGGGTCAGCTGACTTGCATTCTTCTAAAAGTGCGACAAAACTAACGATGTTGTTGTGCGCGTAAGTGTACGGGTTGTTGACGGCGTATTGTACGCCTACCTGGGCCGCTAAGTGCATTACATGTGTAAACGCTACCGTGTCAAAAAGCGAGGCTAGAAGACGGCGGTCGTTAATATCACCGTCGACGACAAGAACACCATTAAACTCAAGCAAGGCCCGTCGTGTTTTTTTCAACGATGGCCCGTAATAGTTATCAAAATTATCAACCCCAACAACCCCATCACCACGCTTTTTCAACGCTAAGGAAACATGTGACCCGATAAAGCCTGCAGCTCCGGTAACAAGCACTGAGATTCCGTTAGCACGGTGGATGTGAGCCGATGAACGAACGGTTTTCTCCCAAGAGGTAGACAGGTGAAGAAATCGTTGGCCCGAATCAATGAAGAACAAATATGACGTGATAAATGCTAGAAAAAGCAAAGCCCAAAGGAAGACGGTTGTGGTGGTGGACAAACGACGATTCATAAAACGATTATAGGCATGATTGATATCGAATTTACTACGAGGGGTTGAAAGTAATAAAGGTTGTTCCAATGGCGGCATTGAATTGATGATGATATCTAATCTGTCTCTATACAAGATGATCAATGTTCTCAAATTTTAACAAGATGAGAAATTAGAATTCTTGTAAATTAGAATGTCTTCTTGTATTCCCCAAAAGGAAAAGGGGAATTCAGAGACAGATGCAGAGAAAGGGGAAGAAGGTTTTTCCTCTTCACCTGCTGAAAGGATCAAGAATGCCATGGAGATTATATATATGATACGGATAAAAGCGCCTTGAAAAAAATTATTCGTTGTTTATAGGTGCCATTTTTAGAGGGGAAATTGGATGTTATTATTGGTTCTCATGGATTCTAAACAGGCAGTTATTCGGTTTGCTGATGTATAATTTGAATCGATAGATAGAACGATTTATGAGTTACAAAAACTATTTTAGTCACGGATAACATAAGTCATGCTAACATATGTGATGTTACATTTTAATTATGGTTATTTACTTATTTACATGGGTGAGAGGATATTTCTATCGCCATCTTTAATGGATTCATCAACAATGTACATTAAAAGGTTGTACTATACAAATAAATAATGTATATTGACAATGAATTCATCAAAAATAATGGTGAATTTATCATCGACCTATTTATATACCTATAAATAATTGTCATACGCTATCATTTATACTTTACTAAACTTAGACACATATTTCAAATAAGTGATGTGTAACGCTAACTAAAAACACCCTTGTTAGACAAAGTTTTAAATTATCGGAGGGTTTACTGTTTTGTTATGTGCTAAACTTTGAACTTGTTCTTATAATATGCGTTCAACTTTTAAACTATCTATCGTATTTCATATGATATAAATTTTTAAAAACCTCTTATTATATGCATTTAACTTCTATAGTATATTTAGAACTTATAGAAAATAAGTCAATTTATATAGTCATAAACATGAAATAATATATAGAGTAAAACTTTTAATATGTTAACCTCGTATAATAGATGATTCAAAAATTGGAAACATACAAGTTAAAAGTTGAGGTCATGCTAACTAAGAGTAGATTTCAAATGAGTACATCAATTTTGAGTGAGAATAGGGGAATCAATCTCAACCACTCATTTTCATGAAATACCCATTTCCCTCACATTTTTGAAACTCAAATATCTCACAAACGGTAAGTCGAAAAATCATGAAAATTACACTATAAAATTCAACGTTTTCTCCTCTTCGATTTGCCGTCCCTCAAGGCATACTTTTGACAACTTCTTTTTTTTTTTCATTTTTTGGTGGGTTTTACAAATTAATTACACATGTGTTAGTGATTGGTTGTACATTTGATTTGTGGTTAGGGTTAGGGCTTAGGGCTAGGGTTTAGGGTTTAGGATTTAGGGTTAGGGTTTAGTAGGGTTTAAGGTTAGGGTTTAGCAGGGTTTAGGGTTTAATATGATTTAGGGTTTAGAGTTTTGTAAAGCGTTCAGGGTTTAGGGTTTGGGGTTTAGGGGTTAGGGTTTAAGGTTGGGGGTTTGGGGTTTAGCCTTGAGGGACGGTAAATCGAAGGGGAGAAAACGCTGAATTTAATGGTGCAATTTTCATAATTTTTCGATTTGTCGTTTGTGAGATAATTGATATTGGGGTAAATGAGTTTTGTACATTTGGAACATTTTCTTTGTACACATGACACAATATCATTGGTTCCCTCATTCTCACATAAATTTCTATTCTCATTTTAACCTCACCCTACTAACTAATAATACTACGTAGGGTTAATATTTTAATACAAT
Organism: Helichrysum umbraculigerum; assembly: GCA_949592205.1. NCBI lineage: Eukaryota > Viridiplantae > Streptophyta > Magnoliopsida > Asterales > Asteraceae > Helichrysum > Helichrysum umbraculigerum. The sequence goes on along the minus strand of CATIUR010000005.1, from coordinate 11,083,641 downwards.
CTCTCCTATCTAATAAAAGGGAGTTGATGCTGATGTCATGAAGCTGATTTGACACATTCTTAGACAATCTCAATGCTGACTTGGCATATCTCATATGCAAGAAATTTTCTCATAATTTTGATTTTCTTTAAATTGATAATTTGAATTTAAATTTTTTTTATTGTGAGGAGCCTTTAGGACCGCCCTTTTTTTTATTGGAAACCCCAAAACTTACCTAGGAAGGTTTAATCTGATTGGTATTCTTTATCACGTTTGATTCTTTTACCACTCCCAAAATTGAACGGCCCCCTTTTAGTTGATTTTCATCCTCCCCAAATTTATCACATTAATCTCTTATCATCTTCTTCATTCTGCTTCTTTAGTTTAATCAATTCCACAGGCATACATTTGAATTCAAAATGGATACATACATGCTACATTCCAATTTGATATTGAATGTTTTCTCTCAATTCATCAAGTAGATGTATTTTCCTCCATCCTTCTTTCTTTCATTCTCTCTCTCATGAACTTGACTATATTTATGTTCCAGGTAAAATTATTTCTAGGGTTCTATCTTTTCGCTTTATTGTGGGTTTCAATATCAAAATAAGGTTCAAGATTGAAGAAAGGTAGATAGTTCAGGAGATTTTCCGATGGAGATTCTTGAAAAAGTATTGGTTTTCCTTCAACACTTGGCTTCATCCCCATCATCCTGATTTGTATCTATGTATTTCATGGTCTTATTGAGCTTCTTCACGAATCTACTTCAGGTATATCTATTTATCTATATTTTTATTATTTTGCTGTCTACCTTCTAATCTTCTATGATAATATGTACTTTTATAAAAATCCATGATATACTTTATTGTGGTCGTAACTCTTTCAGTAACTATCGCCTATCAGGTGTTCAATCAAATGCCTAGCTAAGGTACCTTTGTCTATTTTAAATTTTCTGATTCAAAAATGTCATTATCTGATTTTAGCTTCGATTTTTCTTTGATAGTAGCTATTATAATGTTTGCTTTTGATAAGTTAGTTTTCATGTCTTCTTTTATGTGAGTGTGGTACTCATATGTCATGTATGCACATTAAGTGTTTGTGGAAATGTCTGACTTAAATGTTTTTGCAGGTTGGAAGTATTGAATTATCTAATGCACACCGAGTGTTTGATGAAATACTTTTTATGAAAAGAAAAGGTTTGAGACTTACATGTATATTTACTTAATCTTCATTTATGGTTATTTACTCAGCTTTTACAAAGTAAACTAGCAATTTGCTTATTGTGTGTTATCCATTGTTTGGCTGGTCTTTTTGTTTTTCTTTATGTTCCAAAAAGAATTAATGATGCAGCTGTAATTTGGGTTTGATTATCAAACCAAGAAATGTCAATATAAGTTTGACATTTTTTATTTGCTTTCTTGGATTTCCTTTTGACTTTGCAGAGATAATATAGAAATCTCAGAATTTTTTTTTTTGTGGTTAAACTTCGACGGTAATAATTTATTTAGACTGATATGGGACTAATATTTAAATCTTTAAATTGCAGTGGGAGGATCGAATAGAGAGGACTTTTTCACTACAAAGTAACTGCCTACAAACCAAGGTTGTTCATCAGTTTATTGCTATCTAATGAACTTTTTAACAAACTATAATGTGATACTTATTGTCTGTTATTTATACAATTCATGATCTGATTGCATAGGTTATATTATACTCCGTATTAAGCTATTAATAAGTTTTTTTTTTGTCAATATTGTATGTAGTGAAACTGCATTTTGTGAGACCATTTTCCTAAGTGAAATTTCTATGAATTGATTAATAATCTTGAGCAGTTCCAAGCTGCAGTGGCTTTTACAGCTCTGATATTTAATCTTCATAGTATGTGTTATTATTTGATAAATTTTGAAGTTTTTATTGAATTCTGAATCGTGAAATGCAGGAGCCTCTGTTGTTCTTTATAAAACGATGTCAATTCAAAGCTGCAGTGGCTTCTACAGGTATGATATTTAATCTTCATAGCATGTGTTATTATTTGATCAATTTTGAAGTTTTTATTGAATTTTGAATCTTGAATCTTGAAATGCAGGTTGTTATTTATAAAACGATGTCCAATCTTCATTGCAAGCATATATCTCCTTTTCTTGACACCTTATGCGCTCGATATTCGTCGATAAATTTTCTTAAGTTATCGTCATGCTTAATGTACTTTTTGTTAAGCACATGCTGGATTTAATTTCACATGTATAACTGTATTCTTACTTTTTTGCTGTCAATGAATACAAGTTGATCTTATATTCGTTGACTCAATGATTGTTTTTTTTTTCAATGTAAAGGTTAATATTGAAGAGAGCCCAGTAATTGCAAGTGTTGAGAATGTCATAATAGTATCGACAGTCAAGATTTACAAAAAGGGTAATCGTATGAAAGAGATGGTATGCCCATGTAAAGAAGTTTTGGAGTCTTCTGTAACACCCCAATATTTGAGGTATTATTTTAGTGTATCCGGAAATATACATCTTATGAAATAATATTAATTAAATAAGAAGATATGATATAAAACGTAATCGAATTTCTCAGTTCTATACTGTAAATTAAATAAAAGAAGGGGATTTATATGTAAAATTCGTATTTATCCTATATTCTTTCTAAAATCTTCCAGGAAGTATACGTGAGGAACTAAAACCGCCACTCTCATCATCATCATATATCTTCTTCTTTTAATTTGTGATTAAGCTCAAGAATCTTTGAATTCATCATCTCCATCTTCATCTCTACTCTTTGTAAGTGATTTCTTTATGAATTATAACCTAGGGTTGAGGTGATTAATGGGTTTTGGTGAATTTCATTAATTGGAGGGAATTAGAGTATGGAATTGAATTAGTTGATGATCTCTAGCATGATTATCACTATTAGAGATCCTCTTAACTTATGAAAATGATGAAATCATTGTAGGGTTTATGGTGAAATTTGGGGTTTTGCTAAAATCCTCTTGAATTGAGTTCATTAGTATAATAAGTAGTTAATTGAGATGATGGAAGTATGAATAGGTTATGTTAATAAGAATCAAGTAATTAAGAACTTTGATTAGTGATTATTAAAACTAATCAAAGTGGGGGAGAGGAATTATGGTTCACTAGCTAATATTATGAGTTATAGACTCTAATTGTATCATTACATATGATGTGTTAGGTATAAAAGCTTGGATAGACTTGTATCATTTTGGCTTGAAATCTTTAATCAAATAATAAGGTGAGTACATTGTGGATCAATTAGGTGAAGGTTATGTGATTTCGAATTGCTTACGAGCAAGAGATTTCGCATAATCATGTTATTGTTATTATTATTGTGCTTATAAAATTGAATGATGAAGTGGAGGTTCATGATCACGAAATAATAACTAATACGAAATATGTGCATTGCACAATTGTATCTTACGGGCCGCGGATCCAATTGGTATCTATTACTATCTATGTGTATTATTTGATAGTCTAAAGACTTATATGTGATTGAATTGCTTAATTGATTTCCTATGTATTCACTAAGCATTTTATGCTTACTCCGTATCATTTAAATGTATTGTAGGTAATACTTCGAAAGGAAAGGATAAGGAAATCAAGAAAGAGTAGCGTGGATTGGTTTGCAAGTTGTAAGTGCAAGCTTTCTCTTTCGGTATCGTTTTGATGAACTTGTGTAATACGCCCTCAAACCAAGGTTTTTGAATGTTAAACAATATATGTGTAGTTTGTCGGCTGGTTGACTTTGAAGGTCAACCCTAGTGTTGGGATGAATCATTATGTGTTTTGAACTTGTGGAATTATAAGTATATGGATGTAAATATTATTATGGTTTACTGTGAAGAAATCTTGTGAGAATTAAGTAATCCGATTAGTTTTAAATTGTACATATGGTTAAATAAGTTAAGGGAATCAAGTATAGATGAAATAGAGTTGTTATGGTGTCGATGTATGGTAAAAAGGGGAACGGGTCAAAAAGGTGTCTAATTGGGTCATTATTGGATAAAAGTGTCAAAATGGATCGGAATTGATCCAAAAGATTAAAAGGTGAATGACTAGGGTTATGAAGCTTTGGTCAATTGCCTTAAGTTTGTTGTTACCTTATGAAAAAGTGCTTAAAAGTGTATGACCTGAATTGGAATAGAACAAAATTTAAGTTGTTCACTAAAAGTGTCGAAAAACGGTTATAAGGTCATTTTGGTCATTTTGCGAGGAATTGCGAAAGTGTCTAAAGTGAAAGCTAGATAATGTTATAGTGAAAGTGTGTACCAAATTGTAAGTCCTAATAATGTCTGAGTTAAAAGTTATGAAGATTTGAATTTTGTATTTTGGTCATAAGTAAAACAGGTTCAGGATCTGCTGTGCCAGGAGTTTACCCGGCGGGTAACCCTTGTGCCCGGCGGGTACTCATCAAAAATGAACAAACCGGCGGGTTAAAACCCTGACCCGGCGGCTACTAGAGCCTTTAAACGAAAGATAGTTTCTGTTGACAAAAACTTAATTCACCCGGCGGTTCTACCCAATTACCCGGCGGGTAAGGAGGGTACCCGGCGGGTACTGCCTGTTTTTCAGAAAAGTTTCGTTATTTCTAAATCTGGGACCATTGTAGCATTATTATAAATAAATGTATCATAAGGATGAATCCGAAATTGTATTGTTCATGTAAAAAAAAAAAAAAAAAAGGGATTTTGGGCGTTTCAAGTTGGTATCAGAGCGATAGTTTAAGAGAATTACGTAATCCACATTAGGATTGCATAATCTTAAACTATTGTGAATCTATTATTATGTTTCTTATTGTATTTTGTAAGAATCTTTTATGTGAAATTGTGTTGAACCTTAAGTGCAATTATTGCCTTGGTTGAATATGTTCAAGAGAATTGAATAGAAGTGTGTGATTAGTATAATATGTCTACGTCTGGCCAACGTAGTTGTATTATACCATTGCACATGGGTGATTAAAAAAAAAACCTTGAATGTAATATGGCTTTGGTGAATGATTGTTCTTAATGGTTGTATAGGATTGCTTTAATTTCTATTATTATATAAAATTGGGAATATGTTGATTAAATTGTTAATCCCTGTAGTAAATGGAATCAATGGACCAAGGTGATAGGCGTCTAAATCCTGATGATGAGACAACGATTAAACAAATCGTTGGGCAAGCCCTTAAAGAGTTTGGCCCAACAGTAATTGCCGAAGTAGATAACATAGTGACTTCTAAAGTTAATGAAGTAATGAGTAATAAATTAAAAGAATTCGAACAACAACATCCTATCTTGACGAATCCTCCAGTTACTGCGGGACTCTTGACTGCTCAAGGGTCGGCTGAAAGCTATGACTTTAAGAAATTCTCAAGCTGTAAACCACATGAATTTGATGGTGAACTTAATCCCATTGCTAGTCTTAGGTGGTTAAGTAGAATAGAAGAAACGTTTATGTTATCCAAATGTCCCGATGATTTGAGAGTGTTATTCGCGGCACACCAACTCAAAGGTGGTGCTCATGAATGGTGGAATTCAAAGACTGATGCATATGGTTTCGAGACGGCTTCTAAATTTTCTTGGGACATGTTCAAAGAAATGTTCAAAAGTGAATATTCACCACCCGCAGAAATGGAGAAACTTAAAGGTGAATTTCTTTCAATTGAGCAAGGAAAGATGTCTGTAGCCGAATATTCTAAATCTTTCCATGAAAAATCCCGTTTCTGTCCGGAATATACCTCTAATAAGAAGTTGTTGACTGATCATTTCTATCGACATTTGAATCTTGAAATCCGTGAAACTATTGATCAGTCATTCTATAAGGATATTCCAACTATATTGAATCGAGCTTTAGTCAGAGAAAAAGATTTACTAGCTAAGCGTGCTGAGTATGCTAGTAAAAGAAAAGCGGAGCAATCTACTTTGTCTCAATCATCGTTTAAGAAAACCAGAACTGATTCGAAATCACCATCCCAACAATCATCACAGAAATCTCAACAACAATCTCAAACTCATTTTCGTGAGTGGCCCTTATGTAATAAATGTGGAAAGAAACATTTGGGCGATTGTAAATGTTTCAAATGTGGGAGGCCTGGACATATGGCACCGGATTGCCCTAGTCCTTTCCGTTTATGTTACACATGTTTCAAAAGTGATCATATTCAGGCGGATTGTCCCGTTAAGAAAGAAGAGCAGAGAAAGCAACAACAAAGAAAAGATTCTAAGAAGAAAGGGACAACTGCCGGATCGGGAGCCAAACCCCGTGCTTTTCAAATTACAGCGGAAGAGGCTAAGGAATCACATGATGTGGTGATAGGTACCTTTATTATAAATTCTATACCTGCCCATGTTTTGTTTGATTCCGGAGCTTCCAGATCTTTTGTATCTCTTTCATTTTGTAATTGCTTGCATATTCCTGCATCTAAATTGGATCATCCCTTAGAAGTTGAAATAGCTGATAATAAGCTAGTAATAGTTTCTGATGTATATAAGGGATGTATTATCGAAATAGGAAGTGAGAAGTTTAATGTCGATCTAATCCCAATGCAAATGGGGGAATTCAACATAGTAATAGGAATGGATTGGTTAGGGCGAAATAAATGTGTAATCAATTGTCACGAAAAAGTTATTTTCCTGAAAGCACCTAGCGGACAGGAAATAACTGTTTATGGTGAACGTATCAACCGATCAATTCCTGTGTGCACATATGCACGTGCTAAAAGATTGTTGTCACACTGGTGTCGGGCCTTTTTGGCACACGTGGTTGATAATTCTAAATCTGTTGCTGTTCTTTCTGATATCCCTATTGTTAACGAATTCTCGGATGTATTTCCTGATGAACTCCCTGGTCTTCCACCTGATCGACAAGTTGAATTTAGAATTGATTTAATTCCTGGAGCTGTTCCAATTGCTAAAACCCCATATCGGTTAGCTCCGACCGAAATGCAAGAGATGATGAATCAACTGCAGGAACTCCTTGATAAAGGTTTTATTCGTCCTAGCAGTTCGCCTTGGGGAGCTCCCGTGTTATTCGTCAAAAAGAAAGATGGATCACTCAGAATGTGTATCGATTATCGTGAATTAAACAAAATGACCATTAAGAATCGTTATCCTTTACCTAGAATCGATGATTTATTTGATCAACTGCAAGGTGCCAGTTTCTTTTCAAAAATCGATCTTCGATCTGGCTACCATCAGTTAAAAGTAAAGGATGAGGATATTCCTAAAACAGCCTTTAGAACTCGTTATGGTCACTATGAATTCGTTGTCATGCCATTCGGTTTAACCAATGCTCCAGCTGCATTTATGGACTTGATGAATCGTGTATTTCGTCCTATGCTGGATAAATTTGTGATTGTTTTTATTGATGACATTCTCATTTATTCTAAAGGTGAGAGTGATCATTCAATCCATTTGAGACAAGTTTTGGGGATGCTTCGACGTGAAAAGCTTTATGCAAAATTTTCCAAATGTGAATTCTGGTTACGCGAAGTTCAGTTTCTTGGACATGTGATTAATGTCCATGGTATTCAAGTTGATCCATCTAAAGTTGCTGCAGTTCTTAAGTGGGATCCTCCTTCGGGCCCCACTGAGGTCAGAAGTTTTCTTGGTCTTGCGGGTTACTATCGTCGTTTTATTCAAGATTTTTCTAAGATTGCTACCCCGTTGACTCAATTGACTCGAAAGAGTGTATCTTGGAAATGGGGTGAAGAACAAACTAAAGCGTTTCAATTGTTGAAGGAAAAGCTCAGTCAAGCTCCTATCCTTGTTTTATCGGAAGGTAATGAGGATATGGTGGTTTATTGTGATGCTTCTAAGTTTGGCTTGGGCTGTGTATTAATGCAACGTGGGAAGGTTATAGCTTATGCTTCGCGTCAACTTAAATCTCATGAACAAAACTATCCTACTCACGATCTTGAATTAGCAGCGGTGGTCTTTGCATTGAAGATTTGGCGACATTATTTATATGGAGTCAAGTCTACCATTTATACTGACCACAAAAGCTTGAAATATTTATTTGATCAGCGGAATTTGAATAATCGGCAAAGAAGGTGGCTCGATCTGGTCAAAGATTACGACTGTGACATTCTTTACCATCCTGGTAAAGCAAATGTTGTGGCTGATGCTCTTAGCCGAAAAGCTACTCATTATATTCTTTCTGTGAAATCTCTTAGTATGATTGTATCTCCTCAGCTGTTTGATTCTATAAAAGCTGCTCAAATCGACGCATTATCTTCTAATGACCTGAGTAAGCAACGCTTAAAAGGTCATCTTTCTGAATTAATTGAAGATTCTCGAGGGCTGAGGACTCGTTATGGTAGAATCTGGATACCAGTAACAAGTGATGTAAAGAAATTATTGCTGAATGAAGCCCATAAATCGAAATATTCTGTTCATCCAGGTGCCACCAAAATGTATCGTGATCTGAAATGTGATTATTGGTGGCCTGGTATGAAACGTGATATCATTAAATATGTTCAAAATTGTCTCACTTGTCTGCAAGTAAAAGCTGAGCACCAACAACCATATGGAAAACTCCAGCCATTGGATATTCCAGATTGGAAATGGGAACACATCACCATGGATTTTGTTACAAAGCTGCCGAGAACTCCTCGACAGCATGATGCCATTTGGGTGATTGTGGACCGATTAACAAAAAGTGCTCTCTTCATACCTATTAAGGAAGCATCATCCTCGGAAGTATTAGCAGAAATCTATATTAGTGAAGTTGTTGCTCACCATGGAGTACCAATTTCTATTGTTTCTGATAGGGATACTCGTTTTACCTCTCGATTCTGGAAGAAATTTCAAGAAGATTTGGATACTCAACTACATATTAGTACGGCTTTTCATCCTCAAACGGATGGACAAAGTGAACGTACTATTCAAACTCTAGAAGATATGCTGCGAGCATGTGTCATTGATTTTGGTGGTAGCTGGGATTCTCATCTTCCATTGGTGGAATTTTCATATAACAATAGTTATCATTCTTCTATAAAGATGCCACCATATCAAATGCTTTATGGTCGAAAGTGTCGTACTCCCATTTGCTGGGGAGAAGTCGGTCAACGTGAGCTAGGCAGTACTGATGTAGTTCAAATGACTACTGAAAAGATTGATCAAATCCGTGAAAGGCTAAAAATGGCTCAAGACCGACAGAAATCTTATGCCGACAAACGTAGACGACCAATAGAGTTCCAAGTTGGTGATAAAGTAATGTTAAAGGTTTCTCCTTGGAAGGGTATCATTCATTTTCGGAAGAGAGGAAAACTAAGTCCAAGATATATTGGACCTTTCGAAATACTCGATCGTGTCGGTCGTGTAGCTTATCGGTTACAATTACCGGATGAGCTTAGTGGTATTCATGATACATTCCATGTGTCACAGCTTCGAAAATGTCTTGTTGACGAAGCTTCCTATGTACCTCTTCCTGAAATCCAAATAAATGAGAAGTTGAATTATGTTGAGGAACCCGTCCAGATTCTCGATCAAAAAGTTAAACAATTACGTAATAAGACGGTTTCTATTGTTAAAGTTCAATGGCGACATCGAAAAGGTTCTGAATTTACTTTGGAACCTGAAGAGTGGATGATGGTGTACTATCCTGCAGTACATCAAGAATGGTTCGTGAGGACACGAACAGAATAAGTGGGGGAGACTTGTAACACCCCAATATTCGAGGTATTATTTTAGTGTATCCGGAAATATACATCTTATGAAATAATATTAATTAAATAAGAAGATATGATATAAAACGTAATCGAATTTCTCAGTTCTATACTGTAAATTAAATAAAAGAAGGGGATTTATATGTAAAATTCGTATTTATCCTATATTCTTTCTAAAATCTTCCAGGAAGTATACGTGAGGAACCAAAACCGCCACTCTCATCATCATCATCATATATCTTCTTCTTTTAATTTGTGATTAAGCTCAAGAATCTTTGAATTCATCATCTCCATCTTCATCTCTACTCTTTGTAAGTGATTTCTTTATGAATTATAACCTAGGGTTGAGGTGATTAATGGGTTTTGGTGAATTTCATTAATTGGAGGGAATTAGAGTATGGAATTGAATTTGTTGATGATCTCTAGCATGATTATCACTATTAGAGATCCTCTTAACTTATGAAAATGATGAAATCATTGTAGGGTTTATGGTGAAATTTGGGGTTTTGCTAAAATCCTCTTGAATTGAGTTCATTAGTATAATAAGTAGTTAATTGAGATGATGGAAGTATGAATAGGTTATGTTAATAAGAATCAAGTAATTAAGAACTTTGATTAGTGATTATTAAAACTAATCAAAGTGGGGGAGAGGAATTATGGTTCACTAGATAATATTATGAGTTATAGACTCTAATTGTATCATTACATATGATGTGTTAGGTATAAAAGCTTGGATAGACTTGTATCATTTTGGCTTGAAATCTTTAATCAAATAATAAGGTGAGTACATTGTGGATCAATTAGGTGAAGGTTATGTGATTTCGAATTGCTTATGTAACAACCGGCAAATTAGGACTAGAATTAGTGCCTAATTCTTCGTTAATACATGTAATTAGTTCTGTGTTAGGGTAATTTATGTATCGAATTAAATATATTGTTGAATATATACAAAAATGCGATTTGGTTAAATCGTACGCAGTTTAAATCGAATGTATTTCGATTCAATTTAATACGGACGTTGGTGACCAATTTTATTAAATAACATTGTTATGTCAAAAATATTATTAATAATATTTCGTATTCATTCGTATTGTACAATCAGAAAGTTACACAATTTAAAATGTTAAAACGCGCAACTAAATAAATTAACGTACATTTTATAACTCAAATATAAATTGTAAAATATTTAAATAAAATCTCGCGTAATAATTTGTATTTTTAAAACGTACATTTAATATTTAAAATAATTTTTTACGATTAAACGACGGAGCAAACAAACACCGCACGGGGAGCGGGGACTGGAAAATGGGAGGATAACCTCCCATTCCCCACCTTTTCTTTCATTTTCATTTTCTATTCTCTCTCTCTCTCTTTCTTTTACTCTCAATCACCAAACCACATTCATCACACAAAATCGCAAAATAACACCACGAAACATCGCCGAATCATACCACTCGTTTGGAGAAAAGTGACCACGGCAACACGATCTATATTCCTATCTTTTCGGATTTTCCACCCGACACTTTGTAAGTTTCCGACAAATCCCGACATCTCTCGTTTTTGATCATTTTTACTAGTTTGTAGTTTAAATAGGCTTATTATGTTCATATAAGGGTTGGGTAAAAGATTTGGACCGAACGGAAACCGGAAAACTCATTTTCGGCACATTTTCCGGCCAACAGACCGCTACGTCGCACCTGGCCAGGGGCCTCTGCGACGTCACGACCTACGTCGCACAAAAACCTCAACGTCGCACTAGCGACGCAGCCTATTACGTCGCATTAACTTGCGGACGTCGCACGTAGTGACGTAGACTTTAACGTCGCAAACCGAACCAACGTCGCATTAGCGACGTCGCCCCCTACGTCGCATTGATTTGCGAAGGTCGCATCATGCGACGTACCTGCCTACGTCGCACCTTACGTCGCTTGCAACGTCGCATGCTACGTCGCACAAACCAGAACCTTAAAAACTCACATTTTCACTAAGTGTCGAACTTTTACAACCTCAAATCCTTACGATACGACCTAACAATCATAATAAAACATACTTTCCTATTACAATTACTTTAATTTGCGTATTGAATGATAAACTTTAATTATAACAAATCACCAACGGGCCGTATACTTTGTTACGAACGCGAACAAACCAATATTTAAACACAACGGGTTGTATGAACAACTAGCCTAGATGGTCTTGCGAGACATCTACTTACTTAACTTTATATGTTTAGGCATTTTAAGGTTACGGGTTCGGAGAACCTACGGTTGACATTACTTACTCGTTTATTGATATAAACGTACTTGCAAAGACTCAGGTGAGTCTTACGGCCCCACTTTTACTGTTTTAACTTATTGGGGGAGATACATGCTACTGATTTTTCTTGAACACAAGTACTAAACTGTTTACTATACCAAACGGAATTGCATGAGTAACTTACTATTTACTGAAGTCTCTCCATCATATATCGTTAGTTATGTACTTAAGCGCGAACAGTAGTTAATGGATCCATTAGGGAAATGACCCTCCCCGCCCGGGGTAGTAGCGCTACCACGAACCGTTATGTATAAACGGGCGACTATTATTTCGTTACTTATGCTTGCTCAATTTCGAGCATGTCACGGGAGCAACTGATTATTTACTGGTTAAGCTTCGATTATGAGCCTCATGGCAACGGTATAACTTGATTTCTTTACTTTCGCGAGATTTGCAAATACTTGATATACGCCTACGGGCACTACTGATGAAATCTTGTGTTCAAACTGATTATTTACTGATAAACCTGTGAGATTCACCAACCTTTTGGTTGACCCTTTTTAGCATGTATTCTCAGGTACACTTACGGAGTAGGATCACTCCAGGATTACTAGCTAGAGTCGCATGATTTCCAAACTGCATTTAACGGATATTCTTTGGCATTATCTTTTGTAACTATGGTTATGTAATAGAATCTCCCGCCACATACGCGGACTCTAGGCTTACATATTTTTGTAAAGAAAACTATATGTTTTCAAACGATTTAATTATGAAATGTAATTATTTTACAAAACGTCTCATTTAGAGGTCGTTTGCTGTATATCTTGTGCTTTGTATATTGATTAGTAACACCCAAGTATGCTTCCGCAAATCACTAAATTTGGGGGTGTTACAGATTGGTATCAGAGCCTAAGGTTATAGTGAACTAGGTTGCATTTAGTGGACCTAGACTATGACCATTAGGCAGTATTCCTTTACTAGGCATAATTGGTTCAGGAATCACATCATACGACTTTAATTTAACATAGCCTGATCAACTATGTACAATTAAGGAAAGATGATGTGCGGTCTGAAATGGTTGTGTCGAACAGGAACGCGTTAGTTGACTCTGACCACGAGAGAATCAGACCATTACTTGATACGTGCTAGACACTAGGCTGGATATTATATATTTATACATTAGCCTCGTCTTACTTACACTCTGCCACAGGAATGGCAAACACACCACCTAATCCGACACACTCTCACTCACATGGGTCACGGAACCCACGAGTAGCCAGGAGGAACACAAGGTCACCTCGAACCAGCCCTTATCCTGTACATAACTCTCAGAACTCGGCACATCTCACGTTACCAGTATTGGCTACCCAATTCCGCCGTCAGGAACAAAGACTCGAAAACCTAGAACTGGAACAACACCGAATGGCTTACCTGCTTCGTCAAGCTCTCGACCGCATATCACAACTACAGCTAGAACAAGAGGATACCAACCTCTCCGTAAGCATAATTCAGGATTCCATGATCGCCGAATTAGGTGCGGATGAACTTGTAAGAAACCGATTAGAAGAATGTGAACAGCGTTCATAGGAGACTGCGGATCACTCTCGAACAATAGCACAACGACTGGCCTTGGTGGAAGACAACGCCAGGCAAACCAACCGACTAGCAGAAACCGTGGACCGCCTTGTCGCGCTGATGGAACAAATTAATCTACATTAAGATTAGTGTAGTTTTTGTCTTGTAATATATCTCGTAATCTAGGGACTATCTAGCACTACTCTATAAACTAGTCGGATGTAACCATTCCCGACACCTTTTGTAATATCTCTGTAGGATGTAACTTTTGAACTCACTTTATCTATCAGATATCCTTTGTTATCTCAACTCACATTAATTGTCATTTTCCATGTTGATGTTATGTATTACTGCTTTTATACATGTACATCTGTGACAATTACCAGCTCATACAAAATCTCATGTATCTTCATTTCTTTTATTGAAGAATCATGCCGCCAAAGACACGACCATACACCGATGCCCAGATTACCTCCCTTATAACCCAGGCTGTTACTGAAGCCTTGGCTCGGAATACTCCACCAAATTCCTCGAGAAACAGCGATGCCGCTGAAACCACTGCTGCTAAACCTTGTTCTTACAAGGACTTCCAGAACTGCAAACCTCTAAACTTTGAAGGTACCGAGGGAGCTATCGGTCTAACACGCTGGATCGAGAAAGTTGAATCGGTATTTCTTATCTGCAACTGTGCGGAGGGGGACAAAGTTAAGTTCTCTGTTAGTACTTTTACCGACACCGCACTCACGTGGTGGAACACCTATGCCCAAACTGTGGGCGTTGCCAATGCTTACAAACTTCCGTGGGAGGAGTTGAAGGAGATGTTAAGGGGTGAGTATTGCCCCAGGGATGAACTGAAACAACTGGAGCTGGAATTCTGGAACCATAAGATGCAAGGTAATGATATCACCGGTTACACCAACCGTTTCCACCAGCTGGCACTTCTGTGCCCAACCATGGTCGATCCTGAGTACAAGAGGATCGAGAAATACGTTGATGGACTGCCCGAAAAACTTCAGGACCTGGTGACTTCATCCAAACCAGGTACTATCCAGAACACCATCCGTACGGCCCATGAACTCACGGCAAACGCTGTCCGCCGTAACACAACCTCAGCCCCACCTGCAAACAACAAACGAAAGTGGGAAGGAAACCCCAACTCATCCAACCAAATCACCAACCGAAAGCCTGAGCCCCTTAGGGCTTATTCATCTGGCACTTCTGAAAGGAAAGGGTACGTTGGAAGCAGGCCCTACTGTCCCAAATGCAATCGTCACCACGACGGTTCCTGCCCTTGCACAAACTGCAAACGCTTTGGGCATCTGGCCAAGGATTGTCGAAACACCAGTGCCCCGAAGACTTGTTATGGGTGCGGAAGTCCTGGGCATTTTCAGAATAATTGCCCTAAGCAGAAAAACAACAACAACAACAACAACAAGCGGAACAACAACTCTGCTCGCAGCAGAGCATTTGTCATCAAAGCTGGGGAAGCTAGGGAAGACCCGAATGTTGTGACGGGTACGTTTCTTCTCAACGATCTTACTGCTTCAGTATTATTTGATACCGGTGCTGATAAAAGTTTCATATCTGATGAGTTTTGTCCACTACTTGATATCACCCCCGCGGCCTTAGATGTTAAGTACACAGTAGAACTTGCAAATGGTAAACTTATAGAAACCGATAGTGTGATACCTAATTGCACTTTAAACTTAGCCGACGAAATCTTTTCAATCGATCTAATGCCTGTTGAACTGGGAAGTTTCGATGTCATCGTGGGTATGGACTGGTTGTCCAAGCACCGGGCCGAAATTGTGTGCCATGATAAAATCGTCCGAATTCCTCTCGCCGCCGGTAGTACCTTGGTCATACAGGGGGAGACCGGTGGGTCGAGACTAAACTTAATCTCCTGTTTAAAAACCCGAAAATTCCTGAGAAAGGGTTACCCAGCAATACTCGCGCACATCACGGAGAAAAAGTCGGAGGAGAAGCGACTTGAAGATGTGCCGATCGTTAGAGACTTTCCCGAAGTCTTTCCAGAAGAACTACCTGGTTTACCTCCACCTAGACAGGTCGAGTTCTCGATTGACCTCGTGCCGGGTGCCGCACCGGTGGCCCGAGCACCGTACCGCCTAGCTCCATCTGAACTTCAGGAGTTGTCCACGCAGTTACAGGAACTCCTGGATAGAGGATTCATCAGACCGAGTTCTTCACCTTGGGGAGCTCCGGTCTTGTTTGTTAAAAAGAAAGACGGTTCATTTCGAATGTGTATTGACTACCGAGAGTTGAACAAGCTAACCGTCAAGAACCGATACCCACTTCCTCGAATCGATGATCTGTTCGATCAACTCCAAGGATCAAGCTGTTATTCAAAAATTGATCTTCGATCAGGTTATCATCAGTTGCGAGTTCGCGATGCTGACATCCCAAAAACCGCATTCAGAACCCGTTACGGGCACTACGAATTTCAAGTAATGCCCTTTGGCCTAACCAACGCACCGGCTGTATTCATGGACCTTATGAATCGGGTGTGCAAACCATACCTCGACAAGTTTGTCATTGTTTTTATCGATGACATCCTTATCTATTCGCGAAACGAACATGAACACGCACAACACCTCAGAACCATCCTGGAACTACTTAGACACGAGGAACTTTACGCCAAATTCTCTAAGTGTGAGTTCTGGATAAACACCGTTCAATTCCTTGGACACGTTATCGACAGTCAGGGAATTCATGTAGACCCGTCAAAAATCGAAGCAATCAAGAACTGGAAAGCGCCAACTACTCCAACCGAGGTACGCCAATTTTTGGGATTGGCCGGTTACTACCGCCGCTTCATCGAAAACTTCTCAAAAATTGCCAAACCCCTCACAGTGCTGACTCAGAAGGAAAAGAAATTTGATTGGACCGATAAACAAGAGTCGGCATTTCAACTCTTGAAATCCAAGCTTTGCAGTGCACCCATTCTATCTCTACCCGAAGGCACCGATGACTTCGTGGTATACTGCGATGCTTCTCACCAAGGTCTCGGTTGCGTGCTGATGCAACGAGACAAGGTCATTGCTTACGCCTCCAGACAACTTAAAGTTCACGAGAAAAACTACACAACTCACGACCTCGAGCTAGGGGCCGTGGTGTTCGCTTTAAAAATCTGGAGACATTATCTTTATGGTACCCGCAGCACTGTATTCACCGACCACAAAAGCCTCCAACACATTTTCAACCAGAAGGATCTTAACATGAGGCAACGTAGATGGGTTGAATTACTCACCGATTACGACTGTGAGATCAAATATCATCCGGGCAAAGCAAACGTGGTTGCTGATGCTCTCAGTCGTAAGGAACGAACAAAACCACTCCGAGTCCGGGCACTCAGTATTACCATTCATAACGACCTCACCACCCAAATACACCTTGCCCAACTCGAAGCCCTGAAACCCGATAACTTCAAGAACGAGGCCTTGCGAGGCATGGACAGACAATTCGAGATCAGACCCAACGGAGTTAAGTATTTCTCTAACCGAATCTGGTTGCCTAATTTCGGGAACCTTCGGGACTTGGTGATGGATGAAGCTCACAAATCCAAATATTCTATCCATCCGGGATCCGACAAAATGTATCACGGCATCAAGGAGTTTTACTGGTGGCCGAATATGAAAGCTGATATTGCTTTGTACGTCAGCAAATGTTTAACTAGTTCCAAGGTCAAGGCCGAGCACCAAAGACCTTCTGGATTGCTCCAACAACCTGAAATTCCTCAATGGAAATGGGAGCAAATTACCATGGATTTCATAACCAAACTACCTAAATCGGCGAGCGGTTGCGATACCATTTGGGTGATCGTCGATCGTCTCACCAAATCGGCTCATTTCTTGGCAATCAGAGAAACCGACAAAATGGAACTCCTTACACAAATTTACATCAAAGAAATCGTTTGCCAACATGGTGTCCCTCTCTCGATTATCTCTGACAGGGATGCCCGTTTCACATCTCGCTTCTAGCAATCACTCCAAAAATCACTGGGTACCCGTCTCGATATGAGTACCGCGTACCATCCTCAGACCGATGGCCAGAGCGAACGAACTATTCAGACACTGAAAGACATGCTACGAGCCTGCGTAGTGGATTCCGGCACAAATTGGGAAAGACACCTACCGTTGTGCGAGTTCTCGTACAACAACAGCTATCACACCAGCATTAAAGCTGCACCTTTTGAGGCACTGTACGGTCGTAAGTGCCGATCACCGATCTGTTGGACTGAAGTGGGAGAGAGTCAACTCACTGGTCCTGAACTCATACATGAAACCACAGAGAAAATCGTTGAAATCCAAAACCGACTCAAAGCCGCGCGTGATCGTCAGAAGAGCTATGCTGACGTGAGACGCAAACCACTCGAGTTCCAAGTTGGGGATCGAGTACTCTTAAAAGTATCGCCTTGGAAAGGCGTAATCCGATTCGGCAAACGCGGAAAATTAAACCCCAGGTACATTGGACCTTTTGAGATCCTCGAGAAGATAGGTCCAGTGGCATACCGATTGCAGCTGCCCTCTGAACTCAGCAGCGTGCACCCTACCTTTCACATTTCTAACTTAAAGAAATGTTTGTCTGACGAGACACTTATTATCCCCCTTGACGAGATTCGCATAGATGACAAACTACATTTCGTTGAGGAACCTGTCGAAATTATGGACCGTGAGGTCAAACAACTGAAACAAAGTCGTATTCCAATCGTCAAAGTCAGGTGGAATTCGCGGCGCGGTCCGGAATTCACTTGGGAATGGGAAGACCAAATACGACTCAAGTATCCCCACTTATTCACCGATTTTGCCCCTAACGCGACTTCGACTTAAATTTCGGGACGAAATTCTTTTAATAGGGGGAGAATGTAACAACCGGCAAATTAGGACTATAATTAGTGCCTAATTCTTCGTTAATACATGTAATTAGTTTTGTGTTAGGCTAATTTATGTATCGAATTAAATATATTGTTGAATATATACAAAAATGCGATTTGGTTAAATCGTACGCAGTTTAAATCGAATGTATTTCGATTCAATTTAATACGGACGTTGGTGACCAATTTTATTAAATAACATTGTTATGTCAAAAATATTATTAATAATATTTCGTATTCATTCGTATTGTACAATCAGAAAGTTACACAATTTAAAATGTTAAAACGCGCAACTAAATAAATTAACGTACATTTTATAACTCAAATATAAATTGTAAAATATTTAAATAAAATCTCGCGTAATAATTTGTATTTTTAAAACGTACATTTAATATTTAAAATAATTATTTACGATTAAACGACGGAGCAAACAAACACCGCACGGGGAGCGGGGACTGGAAAATGGGAGGATAACCTCCCATTCCCCACCTTTTCTTTCATTTTCATTTTCTATTCTCTCTCTCTCTCTTTCTTTTACTCTCAATCACCAAACCACATTCATCACACAAAATCGCAAAATAACACCACGAAACATCGCCGAATCATACCACTCGTTTGGAGAAAAGTGACCACGGCAACACGATCTATATTCCTATCTTTTCGGATTTTCCACCCGACACTTTGTAAGTTTCCGACAAATCCCGACATCTCTCGTTTTTGATCATTTTTACTAGTTTGTAGTTTAAATAGGCTTATTATGTTCATATAAGGGTTGGGTAAAAGATTTGGACCGAACGAAAACCGGAAAACTCATTTTCGGCACATTTTCCGGCCAACAGACCGCTACGTCGCACCTGGCCAGGGGCCTCTGCGACGTCGCGACCTACGTCGCACAAAAACCTCAACGTCGCACTAGCGACGCAGCCTATTACGTCTCATTAACTTGCGGACGTCGCACGTAGCGACGTAGACTTTAACGTCGCAAACCGAACCAACGTCGCATTAGCGACGTCGCCCCCTACGTCGCATTGATTTGCGAAGGTCGCATCATGCGACGTACCTGCCTACGTCGCACCTTACGTCGCTTGCAACGTCGCACAAACCAGAACCTTGAAAACTCACATTTTCACTAAGTGTCGAACTTTTACAACCTCAAATCCTTACGATACGACCTAACAATCATAATAAAACATACTTTCCTATTACAATTACTTTAATTTGCGTATTGAATGATAAACTTTAATTATAACAAATCACCAACGGGCCATATACTTTGTTACGAACGCGAACAAACCAATATTTAAACACAACGGGTTGTATGAACAACTAGCCTAGATGGTCTTGCGAGACATCTACTTACTTAACTTTATATGTTTAGGCATTTGAAGGTTACGGGTTCGGAGAACCTACGGTTGACATTACTTACTCGTTTATTGATATAAACGTACTTGCAAAGACTCAGGTGAGTCTTACGGCCCCACTTTTACTGTTTTAACTTATTGGGGGAGATACATGCTACTGATTTTTCTTGAACACAAGTACTAAACTGTTTACTATACCAAACGGAATTGCATGAGTAACTTACTATTTACTGAAGTCTCTCCATCATATATCGTTAGTTATGTACTTAAGCGCGAATAGTAGTTAATGGATCCATTAGGGAAATGACCCTCCCCGCCCGGGGTAGTAGCGCTACCACGAACCGTTATGTATAAACTGGCGACTATTATTTCGTTACTTATGCTTGCTCAATTTCGAGCATGTCACGGGAGCAACTGATTATTTACTGGTTAAGCTTCGATTATGAGCCTCATGACAACGGTATAACTTGATTTCTTTACTTTTGCGAGATTTGCAAATACTTGATATACGCCTACGGGCACTACTGATGAAATCTTGTGTTCAAACTGATTATTTACTGATAAACCTGTGAGATTCACCAACCTTTTGGTTGACCTTTTTTAGCATGTATTCTCAGGTACACTTACGGAGTAGGATCACTCCAGGATTACTAGCTAGAGTCGCATGATTTCCAAACTGCATTTAACGGAGATTCTTTGGCATTATCTTTTGTAACTATGGTTATGTAATAGAATCTCCCGCCACATACGCGGACTCTAGGCTTACATATTTTTGTAAAGAAAACTATATGTTTTCAAACGATTTAATTATGAAATGTAATTATTTTACAAAACGTCTCATTTAGAGGTCGTTTGCTGTATATCTTGTGCTTTGTATATTGATTAATAACACCCAAGTATGCTTCCGCAAATCACTAAATTTGGGGGTGTTACAGCTTACGAGCAAGAGATTTCGCATAATCATGTTATTGTTATTATTATTGTGCTTATAAAATTGAATGATGAAGTGGAGGTTCATGATCACGAAATAATAACTAATACGAAATATGTGCATTGCACAATTGTATCTTACGGGCCGCGGATCCAATTGGTATCTATTACTATCTATGTGTATTATTTGATAGTCTAAAGACTTATATGTGATTGAATTGCTTAATTGATTTCCTATGTATTCACTAAGCATTTTATGCTTACTCCGTATCATTTAAATGTATTGTATGTAATACTTCGAAAGGAAAGGATAAGGAAATCAAGAAAGAGTAGCGTGGATTGGTTTGCAAGTTGTAAGTGCAAGCTTTCTCTTTCGGTATCGTTTTGATGAACTTGTGTAATACGCCCTCAAACCAAGGTTTTTGAATGTTAAACAATATATGTGTAGTTTGTCGGATGGTTGACTTTGAAGGTCAACCCTAGTGTTGGGATGAATCATTATGTGTTTTGAACTTGTGGAATTATAAGTATATGGATGCAAATATTATTATGGTTTAATGTGAAGAAATCTTGTGAGAATTAAGTAATCCGATTAGTTTTAAATTGTACATATGGTTAAATAAGTTAAGGGAATCAAGTATAGATGAAATAGAGTTGTTATGGTGTCAATGTATGGTAAAAAGGGGAACGGGTCAAAAAGGTGTCTAATTGGGTCATTATTGGATAAAAGTGTCAAAATGGATCGGAATTGATCCAAAAGATTAAAAGGTGAATGACTAGGGTTATGAAGCTTTGGTCAATTGCCTTAAGTTTGTTGTTACCTTATGAAAAAGTGCTTAAAAGTGTATGACCTGAATTGGAATAGAACAAAATTTAAGTTGTTCACTAAAAGTGTCGAAAAACGGTTATAAGGTCATTTTGGTCATTTTGCGAGGAATTGCGAAAGTGTCTAAAGTGAAAGCTAGATAATGTTATAGTGAAAGTGTGTACCAAATTGTAAGTCCTAATAATGTCTGAGTTAAAAGTTATGAAGATTTGAATTTTGTATTTTGGTCATAAGTAAAACAGGTTCAGGATCTGCTGTGCCAGGAGTTTACCCGGCGGGTAACCCTTGTGCCCGGCGGGTACTCATCAAAAATGAACAAACCGGCGGGTTAAAACCCTGACCCGGTGGCTACTAGAGCCTTTAAACGAAAGATAGTTTATGTTGACAAAAACTTAATTCACCCGGCGGTTCTACCCAATTACCCGGCGGGTAAGGAGGGTACCCGGCGGGTACTGCCTGTTTTTCAGAAAAGTTTCGTTATTTCTAAATCTGGGACCATTGTAGCATTATTATAAATAAATGTATCATAAGGATGAATCCGAAATTGTATTGTTCATGTAAAAAAAAAAAAAAAAAGGGATTTTGGGCGTTTCATCTTCTGTCCGCCATTACAGCTTTTAAACGACACCAACAGTTTACTGCTCAATGGATGACAAAATGGGAACTTCCCCACCTTTTAATCAACGTTTGACGGATCACAGAATGGTAATTTTATTATTATCATTAAGAGCCAAAATTTAAAGGCAGTGGGAACCATATAGAGTTACTTTAGTATATTTAAGCAAATATTTTACTAAGTGGCAACCATCCAAATCATCAAGTCCATCTATAGCAGTTCTGATGGATTAGATATTTTGGCCGTTCTTATAACACCACAAATTAAGATTCAACTTTTTTGTAACAGTCTTCATGAGATTTGATTATTTTGCAGCACGAATCCAATAGTCATAATATAGCTAGGTCTTTTTTTGGTACTTGCTCTGATTTTAAATATTTTTTTAACCATCTTTTTGCATATTGTTGTGTTGATATGTTCCCAAATTTGCAGGAGGAGAACCTGTCGGCAATGAACACAGATCCATGGTACTCTGCGTATCACTACTCTCACCCTCCTCTGGTTGAAAATTAGCTGCCATAGATGAAGCTGATAAGAAGGCAGATTGACAAGCCGATACACATAGTTTAGACTATATGGATTCTGTAGCCACCACACCGCTACTTTTTACCCTTTAAAAGTGAGATACATTTGAGTTTTAGATGAAATTTACAACCTGGAAAACGTTGAGGAAGAGTTAAAGGGTAGGAAACATCATGTAGATTGTGATTCAACAATTTTATTTTATTGTAAACCATGGTTCAAAGTTCTGTGTTTTGAATGTCCTTATATTGCTCTACATGTTTTAAATATGCTAAATTTTGATTGATACTAATACAACAAAGTTATCGGTGATTAATTAGATCAGTTGTTATTTTGAATATTTATAAAATATGTCACTTTTATATTGAAAAAATTATAGTAGAATCATACAACAGTGTCCTACTATAAGCTATTTTGAGTACTTTTATGTTATTACTAATCAAAAGAGATTTTAGTGTGTAGATTTGTTATATGATTGGTAAAGAGTAAAGTTAGTAGAAATTTCTAAAATTACTTTAAATAGTTAAAGTAGAGACTTCGAGGTGATATATGGAAATCAAGTGCAAGTGTTGAGAATGTCACAATAGTACCCTAACAAGGATCCAATACCGTCTAGGAAAATAATCTTATAAAACTATTTATATCGTAACTATAGAGATATAATATAGAAAATAATAATTTTATAAAATATATGCTAATATAGAACTAGTAATAATAATACAATACATGGGAGATGAATGTTATCCACATACATACAAATAATATAGATCCGGTACCGGTGAGGCGGTGAAATAAATACAATCCGTGAATCAAACAGCAAGTGTGTAAGTAGACAACATGAGCCGTGTGGTTTTCACTACCTTCACCTCTAAATCATATTTATTTCACCCTTGTTCTTCTTCTTTTAATTTCAGTTTTTTCAAATCATCTTCATCTTATTCTTCTGCTAGGGTTTGTAGGATGGCATCCGATTCATCTTCATCATCATCATCACCTTCTCCTTCGTCTGCTATCGATTTCTTATCTCTTTGCCATCGCCTTAAGGTTTGCATCCTCATATACATTTTTTTATTTTAACTCGATTGATTATATAGATTCATCTGTATGTATTACCTCACTAACATACTGTATTTTACAATCAAGTTTATTACTGCGAATTAAAATATATGAATGAGGTAGAATTCGCAATGCTTTTGAAATTTGGACCCGTTTTATGCTATTTGTTCACTTTATGCGAATGAGTGATGCTTCACAGAACCTTATGCGAAATCTTCCCTCTTCTGCGAATTGTATCTAATTGTATGAACCTATGTCCTGATCTAACAAGTAAGCCCTGAATTAGATGTTTAGCTTTCTCTATAAACAGAACCAATCATACAAATGATTCGAAAAGAAACAAAAAAAAAATCTGGTTTTTCTTGTTTCTGATCTTTAGTCTTAGTTAAGATCAACACTTGCTTTGTGCCAAATCCTCGCAGTGATTGGGGAGTAAAGTGGATAGGAAGGGAATCAGTGAAACGGGTTATAAATGCTTGGTTAATTATAACAGAAAATGCTGGTATCCTTAAAATGTGACCTGCAGATGCTTTAGCTAACACGGTAGTTTCGTAAGTTAATGTCAATGGCGGTAGATTATTTTCAAAATGGCCGTCTTGTAAAATGCCAATACCAAGGTGTTAGTCGGTGCACCTAACCCAACACACATGTGTATCATTTTTGTTCTGCACTGCTTGACTTACATTTACTATCTCTAAAATCAGCCTTACGTGTTATGTAAATGTTGTTATAATACTGTTAACTGTATCACTGTTGAATGAATTTTGTTCATTTATACATGTGGTTAATAGATTATTAATTGCAATCTGTGTTCTCCAGTCGACCAAAAGAGCAGGATGGGTGAAAAGAGATGTTGCAGGACCTGAATCTATTGCAGACCATATGTACAGGATGGGGTTAATGGCTCTCATTGCATCTGATACTCCTGGAGTCAACCGAGACAAGTTAGTTTTTTGTTACATGAATATTGATATCATGCGTTGCTCCAAAGTATTCAAACAATGTAGAGAATGTTGTTACTAACTTCTATTGCATCTGCTTGCATCTTCCAGGTGCATAAAAATGGCAATTGTGCATGATATTGCAGAAGGTAGCACATATTATTTATAAATTTTATAATGTTATCTTTTACATTAATGTTTCTTAATAACTTAAGATCCTTCAAATTATTGGTTGGATAGCAATTGTTGGTGACATCACTCCCTCAGATGGGGTCCCGAAGGCGGAAAAGAGTCGGCGAGAGAAAGAAGCACTTGAGCATATGTGCAAACTTCTTGGTGGCGGACCACGAGGTGCATACATACTCTTCCTATTCCTCTTACTTGTAAAAAATCATGCGCAAAATGGTAATTGCTTACTGCTGTAGCATATTACAGCTGAGGAGATACATGAGTTATGGATGGAATATGAAGAAAATTCTACAACTGAAGCTAAGGTTGTCAAAGACTTCGATAAGGTATGAATTTTTTACTGTACCATCAAGAAAGTTTTGTATTTTTTTGTGATTTGTTTATAGAAAAGATACACATTTTATATTTTAAACGCTTATTAAAACTCTCTATTATTATTATTATTATATGTATTTTCATTATGTATTGTAATTGTATAGCTAATTTTGGTTGTTCTTTATCCATTTAGATTGAGATGATACTCCAAGCTTTGGAATATGAAAATGGTAAGTTATTACCTCTATTATTGATGCTTTGATCACACACTGCTAATAAATTCAAGAGAATAACAATTACAAATACAAGATGACTTATTTACCCTTAGGAATCTATCAAGGGTGTCCTTGGAAAATTGATTGTAATACTCTTGCACCCTTATCAATTTTTGTTTTTTATGCAGAACAAGGTAGAGATTTGGAGGAATTTTTTGTCTCTACTGCAGGTACAGGAATTTTCAGTATACATTTTAAGTTACTATGATCATTATTCAAAAGTTATACATGCATATTTTGGTTGATATGGCATTGACTATATTTAACTTGAACATAATCCATACCTAGTGTCCTAGTTTGATGGGGTTGA
Source organism: Helichrysum umbraculigerum (assembly GCA_949592205.1). Taxonomy (NCBI): domain Eukaryota; kingdom Viridiplantae; phylum Streptophyta; class Magnoliopsida; order Asterales; family Asteraceae; genus Helichrysum; species Helichrysum umbraculigerum. The sequence continues at coordinate 11,057,936 of CATIUR010000005.1, read as the reverse complement.
CAATTATGCATGTCCCGTTATTAGTCATTCAGGTTTCTTTTTTTTGGGTGGTTTTTTTCCCCATGAAAACCACTTCTTATTTTATTTTTCTATTTAGAAAATAGAAATCCATTTTGCTTTTGCAGTCACACATGTGATTTTCCCGAGTTGATGTCTTCTCATTAGGTTTTTATTGAAATTGAAATGTTTTACAATGAGGAAAGCATTGAGCGAAATTCAAGCAAGTGGAATATGCCGCAGAATCTTGAGTTTCAGTTTTAATGATTTATAATGTACATTTTCATTCTATCAGTACTCATTTAATGGTGACTAAATCAAAGTTAAAGTTGTATATTAACTTTGTATCCAAAAATTCAACTTCTATATTGCGAAATCTGTAACTTATGACCTATTGAGTAATTTTTCTTTAATGAACTGGAACTAATGGTAATTATGGTTGCAGGCAAGTTTCAGACGGATCTTGGTAAATCATGGGCTTCCGAGATAGCATCAAGAAGGAAAAAACAAGGCTAGAAGTTAGCCATTTTCATAATCTCTTATCTTTTATTGCTAGATTTTTCGGTCGTTGCTCTAATGGGTGCAAACCCAGGAGATATTAGGTTAAAAAGAACTACTTTCAATCTTTGCACGCTGAGTTAGCATCGATGACATATTCATGTAACCATAATGCTTAGCCTATACCGCCCCTAATTCAGGGTGGTATGTTGGTGTGACAAATTTTAGGGCTTCTTAGTTTTTACTTCTGCAATTTTCTTGCTTTGAAATGTTACTTTTTTGTTGCATCTTGACCTTCCAAATATATTAAAAAGAACTTTTTCGTTCATAATATTTTTTTTCATGTTATGTATCTGATATCGAGCATTATTGTTAGTCGGAAAGTTCCTAGGATATAATTAATGTATTAAGTGGGTACAAAAGGGTAACAAAGCTCTTTTAAGAGGATGTTTGGTTTTGTTAATTTTAAGTACTTGTATGCTTAAAAAAAATAAGTAGGTGACCCTTACTTATTTATAAGTTATTATTTCTTAGTAAATAAGTAGTTTTCATAAAGGTGTATGAATCTACTTATTTGTTGTTAAAATAAGAAGATAAACACTTATTTAATTTAAGCAATGCTAAACACCCCTAAAATGTGTTTTTCTCTACTTTGTATATATTCTTTGATCCTAGTAATGGAGAGCATAATTTGTGGAAGGAATTTCTAATCAGGGATGAATAATTTGTAGAAAAATGTTGTTCGCACTGATGTACAACACAACACAAACATCAACAGTATCATCATTTTACAAATAATTCGGAGAAAGAATTTGTTCACACATGTATGACATTCATACCTGATCATAATTGGTTATAGACTTATAGTAGTAATTGTTTTTCTGTTGTAAGGAGTATCATGAAGGAGAGGGATAATGATGATGATGATGATGATGATCCGTCTCCATGTTGTATATGTTATTTTGCTACATTATTGTAGGTGGAAATTTGTTTACAAATGAAAACCATATAATGTTGTATATGTTATTTTGCTACATTATTGTAGGTGGAAATTTGTTTACAAATGAAAACCATATAATCCCTTTGTCTTAAAATTAGTGTACAACCTTCCAGTTTAGTTTGCGTTCACTTCTAAAAATATTATATCAACTATACCATATTAGTCTCGGTGTATTTAACAAAAATAATGTGAAAATTGACAACGAACGGATGGAATATAATACTCTCTCCGTCTCATTCAAAGTGTCCACTTTGACTATGCATGCAGTTTTAGAATTGCACACTAACTACACTTTTTACCGATCAAATAACATCCTCACCCACTAAAGTTTCTTTTGATTGGTTGTAAAATGAAAGTTGACACTTATTTGGGACATTCCAAAATAGCAACGGAGACAATTGGTATGAGACCATCTGTAATGGGCTTCGTCTCACATCTAGTTTGATAAAGTCTATTTTGAAATGGGAGTTGATAAATATAACATGAAGTTTGTTTCATGCACCACATAGTATAACAGTGTTAGCTTATTGTACAAGTATGCAAAAATATGTTTTTGATGTATGAAACAATTTAGACGTTGTATTTACTAACTCCTTTTTGAAATAAGACCAACATTTTGATAGGGACTGAAAATGTCTTTTGATTAAAGCTCGAGGGGTTGAAATGAAATTACGGAAACGTAAAAGTTTTTTATTTGTTTTCTCGAATCGTCCAGTAGTCTCACCGTCGATTGCCATTGTTTTTTGGTGTAAGAGAGTTTGAAAATGGTGGTACTTGAACCAGTGCCTTGTTCCGATAACCAATTAAAAAAGTCAACCGCTGTTGCCGCCGATTCAGATCAATCAAACGCCGCCGGATACGCATCTGATGGTTACGAGACCGCTAGCGAGACTGAGGTTTCCGATGATCAAAGTGTTTTAAATAACAATGATGCAGTTGAACATCAACAACATTCGGAAGAAGTGACGATCAACGAACACCAACTTGAGCAGGTTCACTCGATCAGTTCATGAAAATTACCTTAATTGATACCACTTTAAGATACTCCCTCCGTCCCAATTTTATTGTCACCAGACAAAAAGACACGCACTTTAAGAAAATATAACTCTCTCTCTCACTTTTTGATAAAATGACATTTTTACCTTCTACTTTTTACCTATTTTTTTATCTTATATATACACTATGGGTAAAAAAGAACTTTATTTCTTTAAACTTTCTATTTATGGAAGTGGACAATTAATTTGGTACACCCAAAATGGAAATAATAGACAATAGAAATGGGACGGAGGGAGTACAACTTTTAGCACTTAATTTCGGATAATGATATTCTAATAAGGGGATGATTCGAAAAAAGGCATAACAATCCGATTGTCAGTATTTACTAACGGGCTTTGAAGCCGACTCTGTGAAATTTAGGATTTGAATTTTGAGCTTTGTGCGATAATTTTGAGTTTTGTGCGATATTTCTGAGTTCTGTGCAAAATATTGAGTTTTTGCGTCTTGTGTGTGTGTGTGTGTGTTAGAAATTATGTGAAAAAGTGAGAATTAGCATACTGTTATGCGATGCTGATGTGCTAAATTAGGATGGTAAACTCGATTGTGGATGTTTTTAAACGTTAATTAAAGTCGAGCCCCAAATGTGTTAACCAAGTTATTTTCCATCATAATTCTTGTTTTTTATTTTAGTTGAACTTTATACTTGTTATAAATTAGGCTATCTGCTATTAAATCTGGTGATATTTGAGTTTTCATTATTCAATTATGAATGTTGTATTGAACCAACAGTAAGTTGTTGTAAACATATATTTGCAATAACTGGTGTAGTCCTTATGTTTGCAAAATTGTATTCTTTCATGCACTAGCTTTAGCATCATTTTGCAACTTTCAAGTGAAGCGATAATGGTTAGCTCTAAGTTCCGAAAAGATACATAAGTACTTATCAGATCTTTTTGGTTACATGTTTTCACATCAACTTGAAAAGTACTACTTGATGTATCCTTATCTTAATGTGTTTTGGTGGAAAATTTTCTTACATAATTTGTCAGTGTCGAATGCTTCTGATGCAGGAAGTTTAAGTGTTGCAGTTTTCTTGAGACATTAAGATAGTTGCTTTAACAAAATTTGAACTTGTTTGTATGGTGATTGAGGGACATTTATTAATACGTGTTTATCATGTGTTTTCTCTATATCCTTTTACAATCTTGTTGAGAAATTGTCACAAGGCTTTATCTTTTGTTTTGCTGTCATTATGATTCATTTGTGCACCTCTGGGTTATGCTTGGATGGCTATGGTTCTAAGAACTGTTAAAGTAAAAGCATCTGGATTGATATATTGAATTTGAGCTGCAGAAAGTTCTAGATCAAATGAATGAAGCAAAAGTTGAAGGCAATAAGTTTTTTGGAGATGGTTTGTATGAGGAGGCGTTACTGAAGTATGATTATGCAATACAACTTGCACCTGAGACGTCCTCATCTGCAGAAATTAGGTCAATATGCCATAATAATCGTGCGACGTGCTTTTTTAAGCTTGTAAGTTATTTAGATTACTGGATTTTTATATATTATTCTTTGTTTAATAGTGATGGAATAGTTTTTTTTCGAGGCTGTAAATGTGTGTTTTTTTATGTCTCCTAGTATAAGGAAATCAGGCTTGATTAGAAAGTAAAGTTACTTGGTAGAATACTTGTGCATCAACTGTTGAGTTGCATTTGTATCTGCTTAAAACGAGAGCTTGAAGAAATTCCAGTATGATGGACTTGCATATGAACATGTCCTGAAGATCTTTATACTAATTCTCATTGTTTTATAGGCATCATCTTCTTCTACAGAGCTCAGAACCTTGACGTATATCTATGTCTCCATCTTGAAATTCAAGTTCTTGACACCTTACTTGTCTGTATGTCAGGCAAAGTACGAAGATTCCATCAAAGAGTGCACCAAAGCATTGGAGCTAAATTCTACTTACATGAAACCTCTTCTTAGGAAAGCAGAGGCCCACGAAAAGCTTGAAAATTATGATGAAGCTATTGCTGGTAGATACTTAAAAATGTGCTATATTTCAACTTCACGTGTCACTTTATTTAACATATAAAAACTTGTTATAATGAATTAACAGAGTTTTTTATTTCAATTTATTTTATTTGTGGTTTCTCCATAGATCTGAAGAAAATCCTGGAATTGGATTCTTCAAATCACCAAGCTAGGAGAAGCATTATTCGTTTAGAGCCATTGGCCATAGAAAAGCGTGAAAAGATGAAGGAAGAGATGCTAGGTAAGATTTAGCTAGTCACCATTTTTTATGTTGGTGCGAATGATGAATAAACTACTTGAATTGTGTGTATGCAGGCAAGTTAAAAGATATGGGGAACTCGATTCTAGGGAAATTTGGGATGAGTGTTGACAACTTCAAAGCAGTGAAAGATCCAAATACGGGTTCGTATTCTATCTCATTTCAGCAGTAATGATGGAATGTAGTTGTGCAGAAAAGATCTATACCTACGTACTCACCATATCATTTTTTTGGTACTATGATGTAATTTGCATCAACTTGATCACCACTGTATGAACAATTTAATGTGGATTCTGTCCATTTCTATATTTGTCTCTTCGGGAAGCAAAAACGATTGCTTTACGCGTTAATTATTACCTCGGTTGGTGGTGCTGTGATTTTTTGGTCGAGAACAATTGTAGAAGTTGCAAATCAAATACGTTTGTAGTAAGTTTTTGCGAGTTAATCTTTAGAGAAGTCTGGTCATTGATATGTATTTTGTGAAACAGTAGATTATGTGCAAAAATGTTTGCAAGTAATCCAAATTTGCACAGCAAAACGTATATATAATATCAAGATATTATGTTTTCAAGTCAAAAAAGAACACCAGTGCATTCAACTGTTTATGAACTAAAACCCCAATAAATTTGTTTCCATTTTTTGTTTTTCCATGCGAAGCAGTCATGAGACAAATCTGGCAAATTACAGTGTGACATTGTTCCTCAAAAACAATCATAAAGATGAAAACTGAATAATTGTTAACAAGACCACCTAGTCCGTCATATTGATGGAGTTGTTTTCATGCTTGTTAGTTGTTACCACATGACCCTTGAGTTTGAAGTCCTTGTCTGCTATCATTTTTGCATGTTGCTCAAGATACTTGCTGCTGTTCATCTCTGTCAACCTGTAATTTATGCAAATCTACACTTTATAGCATCGTAGCAAGTATTGAAATTGGTACTGGTTTTGTTTGACCTCAACAGTCAAAAAATGTCTCAAAATGTAACATATAGAGTACTAAATTGAAGCCTTCAAAGTCAAACTAATAGTTTGATCTCAAAACAGCGCATACCTGCTAATAGTGCGATCTTTTACAAAGGCCAGCTGGTTGTCAACACAAATCTCATTATCATTAATCTTCCTTGACGTTGAGGAGGTCCTAGGTGCTGTACTTTGAGTTTGAGCATCAGAGATGGTCACAATCCTTTCAAAAAGTTGGAAAGGAGTTCCCTTGGCAGTACATATCAACCTCGTCTTATTCTCATACATCACCTGTATGTGTAGCATTATCGTTACAATCTACAAGTAGAGGTAGCAGTTTCAACCCATTTATGTTTCTCTAACGGGTTAAGATATAAAAAAAGTTGACTAACAACTTAACAAGGGTGCCTGCCGAATGGGTGAAAGTTACCCAGAATGTTTATTGGTGCTTAAAACCTCCTAAAAGCAATTTATGATTAAACAAAAAGAGAATCTCATCATACACTAGTTAGTTATAGAACATTAACAAAAAATTTGGACAAAAAGTATTGTTTGTTAACACAACCCAACTTGCTTCGACTTGAACCAAAGCATTCATGTTAAGTCAGGGACACGTGCTTCAGATAGAGAAGTAAGGAGACTAACATCAACTAGAGTGATGAAACGATAGGCTGCTGTCCTGTTGTAGAGTCCGAATATTGGCACACCATCTAAAGCCAAGGTGTGAAAGCTCTCTGCCATAGCCCATAGGTCATATTAGATGTCATTCATGTTCATACTTTTATCGACCTTATATCTCGTTGCTTCAAGTAAGCGGGACCCACAATAATATCATTTAGGACTCACTAAATGAAGACTAATGACGATAATGGTAGGTATCATTTCTTGGAAATTAGTAGATAGAATTCTACCTCCTTTCAAACAGAAAAAAGAGGTAAAGTTTGACTTTTGAGGTCAACACGACTAAATCCAACTGCACTCCAATGGATGTTCAAACAAGTTTATCTTCGAAGTTTTTCACAATTTCTATAATTATCAGAACTCTTAAAAGGGCTTCAAAAGTTTCTAAGTATCAAGAGAATTCTTGGCAAGTGAAGTTGGACAGTCTGCTTGACCACAAAAAGTCCTACTGTACCTCATGTTTGCAAACACATAACTGAGCCTCCTAAGGAGGTTCTAAATATTGAGTACTATTGATACATGAAACTTAATCTTTTATGCAATACACGAAATAGATGCATTATAAAACCTCAACTTTATGAGATACTTACTACATAATCCAAAATAGTCAGCGTCACCAAGAGGTTTGTCACAAAGTTCCTCAAAAGGAAAATATGCACATCCATTCGCACCCAAAGGTACCTAGCCATTTCACATTAAAAAGAAAATTTACTTGCTATCAAATGATATGCATTCGTTATAATATACTGAAACATATTAGCCACATTATATACTTGGTTGTAAAAGGATAGCAGCCACTACATAAAATATGCATGGTAGAAACGCCTCAGCACCCAACCCGCCCATTTTGCCCCCTCAAACTTTACCATCATTTTCACTTGGACACACCTGTAATTTTCTACCCATAACAACTTCCACTTCTTGGGGATGAGCTGTATGCTCCCCAAGTAACTCTTTGAACTTTTGCATAAGGAAATCGGACAAGTAAATCATTACAGAGTAGAAACCTTCTTCAGCCTGTATTTCAAAATGAAACAAAAGAAAATTTCGACATCAAATCATGGTTAGTCTTTGTACAGTCTTTCCGTTACTTTAGCCACACAAAAAAATCAATAATAATAAAAAGGAGAGAAAAAGAAGTGATTCGGTGGCTCCTTGTAAAGTGGAAAGAGTTAGCATATTACCGTGGTTCTTTTCCTATAATCTATGGATGAACCAATTTCATGTATTATGCATCTTTCCTACATCCATAAAACAAGAGCATGGTAATACTCGAGAAAAATTAATATTAAAAACAAACTAAGAAGTTCACTCAACCTTCAGTGAAGAAAAAAATGGTAGAAACAGATCTCTTTGCAGTCCACGTTTGTAAAGATCTTCTGGTGCACGGTTTGATGTAGTAACGAGTATCTATACTTCCATAAACGATAGAAAATAATTATTTTACTCGAACATTAATGTAACAATGAAAATGTATATAATGTTAATACTTACAGCACCGTTACTGAAAAGATGGCCAAATAATCGGTTTAGTATCAAAGCAATGGATATGTCATTAACCTGTTAATATCATAGGGAAGGGATTCACAAAGTTCAGTATATATATAAATCAAAACAAAACATGATGCGAAGATCGCATCTAAAAAATACCATGAACTCATCTAAGCATAACAAAACAAATTTATCAGATATCTCTCTTGCAACAACTTGAAGGGGATCAGAAACACCATTGTGTCTCTGCATAATGAAATACACACATATTATTAAAGTATACATGATATTTAGAGCTCATAAAGAATACAATGAAATTACAATGGAACACTATTATATCAGCAACGAAACATGAAGGAAGCAAGTTACATGCAAGCTCATGTGAACATTCAACATGAAGTCATGAAAATGAATTCTCTTTTTCCTCCAACTGCAAGGCCTGATAACCAACATGATTGTATGCTTATAATCTTTCAAAACAAAATATACAATTTAAATGCTTTGATAATGGAAGTTAATTTCTTACAATTGATCATAAAATAAATCCATCAGCATGGTTTTTCCGGTGCCAACTCCTCCATAGAGATAAAGTCCTTTCACCGGTGAGACTGTAGACTGTGGCATGAGACGCGACCATAACCACCTAATATTAAACAAAGATGATGCTTGGTAACTTCTAAATGTATCATAAAGCACTTTAAGTAATTGAGATTTACACGAGTATACACATGATTCAGAGTAGTTTCCAAATTACTCTTTAATTATTACTACTCCCAACACATGATTCCCACAATAGATAAGGAACATTGTCTTTTGACTTGAATGAAAAGTTAACATATGACTTCTTATTACGATGAGAGTAGCAACCATATTTACCTCCTGGATTTTCCAGAATCAGAATAACAATCCAGATAGCAATCATCAGATGACTCAACAAGCTCATCATAGAGTCGTTGAATTTTTCTTAATGTGTCTTTCTGAAAAAACCATAGTAATAGAACAATCTAAAGAAGGTAAGTAAAACTAAAAAGACAGATCAGATAACCAAAGGGCCTTTAGCCTAACAATATGTGTGGAGCCGTTTAATCAAGGTTATGTTGCCTTTTATAACAAGATTAGTTTCAATCTTTTTTATAAAATTTACACAATTATTCTATATTCCTTAGTTTTCAATAATCAATATACCAAATAAAGGGTGTTTTAGACATTTTATAAATAATCAAACATGTCCAATAATACCTGGAAATCATCGCCATCTTTAAGATCACCAGTTTTGATTCGTCGCTTATACTCCACAAGGGGCCCTGCTGTTTCCACTTCAGTTATACATAGAACATACTTATATTCAACATTTATCACACTTCGTAAATAGTAAACTAATTATTGAAATACATATAATTTCAGAACCTTTAGAGTTCATTTTAATAGCATCAGATGACATAGTTCTTGAAAACATATACGACAGGCATCCACATTTACAGGTTTCCGATTTGAAAGAGGATATACTGAAATTCTTATTATATCCCGGTATTCTATATCCATAATGATGAAAAACCAACCGAATTGGCCCAAAAGAATCAACAAAAGCTCGCCTCATCTACAATTTAGTTCTCTGATGTTGTTTTGAAAATTTGACCACCCCAATGAACGAAAGCTTCAGAATATTGTCTAGAACAAAATCAGGTTCTTATTACAGTTTGGGATAAAGAAATTACATAATCATTTGGAATCAATCTCGGGTAACAGAGCACTGAATTAGTCCAGTTGACTTTCAATGATAAAATGTATTAACAAGTTAACAACTTGTAATAAAAAAACAATTGCATCCTAGGTGTTCTTGTATACTTGAAATTAGGTGAATATGCCATAAGTCCATAACAATCGCGCAATACGCTTTTTTAAGATGGTGAATTCTTATTCTGTGAATTTGCATGATGAATACATTTATTTATCCCTGCAGCAACCAGTATTGCTCCATTTGCTTGCTTTACAGCAAACTGCAGCAGGAATGATATAGCACGTTATATTTTTTTGTCACAATTTGGATGGGTTAAGCCTTTTTCTTTGTTTCCTTTGATGGTGGTGGACAGAAATTTAGATATGAAGAACATTAAGATTAATTGTCCATTTGGCAAGTTTTCGTTAAGACTGTCTCCATTTCAGGACATCTAACAACTTCTCATTAGTAAGTAATCCACATTTTCATACAATATAAAAGGTACGTTATTTCAACAGCATACGTTTACAATTACAAATCAGTTTTATTACATCAGGAATGTTGATGCATCTATCCTTCTATGCACTTGAATATTATACCTAACTGCTTATAATCATGTATAGATTATAGAACAAATAACTTGTGGAATTGAACCAGTATAACAAAAACGAAGAACTGATTCCACGCCCCACCTCTGCCATGAATAATATGTGATCCAACTGAATAGTTGTCTTGATTTCATCTATTGGAGATTACAAAGTAAAAAGTCCTTTTTGTGCTGTTTGTCATAGTTATACTATGAACCACTATTAACTAGTTGCATTTTTGTTTTAAGCTGGCTTTTATACATGTTTTCTCCTTAATAATCCACAATCTAGCAAGTGGTAATATGAAACATGACCTTTTGCAGTAAGTGGGCTTGTTTTGTTACTAGATAACATGAGGATACCAAGGTCCTGAATAGACAATAACATTAGGTATATATGCAAAAGCCTCGTATCTTCAACTTCAACATCAGCTTAAACAAATCATCATTTGTATTATACTGGGATCATACAAGTAGATAAACACGATACAAGACTTCGGTAATAGAGATAGAAATCATTCCCTTTATAGATTTGTACCTCAACAGAATAGTACATTGATGTTCAAACGCAAATCAGTTATTAAGCTACAACGAAGGATTAAACAACAACTAGTTATGGAATTAATGAAAACCTGGAACAAGCAAGCATTAATTAAAGACTAGCCGATTGCAGAGATGGAATCACATAATCAACAACCACAACGCTCTCCAGTAAATCCTTCACTTTCTCCTTTTCCAACTTCACCTGCTCAGTATTCGAATCCAATGCCTCCAGCTCGGAAGGCCCGGGTAACACAGCAATTGAAGCAATCGTATACCCCTTGGCTCTATCATGAGAAAAATTCTCACCAACACTTAACTCCTCAATTGATTTAAACTGATTTCTAATTCCTCCAATCACTTCCAAAACCCTAGATTTCTCATTTTCCCCCAAATTCTCCTTTAATTTCAAAAATGTTACTCTCATCGCCGACCCTGGCTTAGGCGATACACTGGCATCGTTAGATATCCAATCAACAGCCATGATATCATCAATAATCGGTTTTATATTCTCCGTCACGACTCGCACGTGGTCAGGATGAGCAGCGTACTCCCGGAGATCGTCCTTTGATCTGTAACGACTGTGAAGCATGTGAGTGAAGGTCAGCGACGATGACCGTGACTGGAGGAGCTGTCCGGCGGAGAGGTGGACAGTGAGATCGAGTGAGGTCAATCCGTTGAGTCCGTTGACCATTGCAGCGATTTTACTAGAGTCGACATCCGGTTTCACTTTGAAGAGCACTACGTGTTCCACGATTTGTTGTTGAGCAGACATTGTGATCGGCGTTTGGCGGTGGTTGCGACGGTGGATGAGACAGTTCAGGCGGCGGAAGATGTTAGGTTGGGAAGGTAAGAGAGAAATAGATGGAAGTAATCGTGTGCGTGCTGGAGCACATAACATTTTTGCGGACATAACTGAAATCGAAAAAGGATTACAAGATGCAGTGATGATACCACTTTGATGGGCTTTTTCTGCAATGAAGCCCAACAATATACAATTCGGCCCAATAGGCCCTGCTGTTTTCACTTCTGTTATTACACAATACACATACAAAAACTTACTTATATCAACATTTATTTACAACATATCAAAAATGAAAATACTCGTAAAACATATAGGACAGGCATCTACATTTACAGCTATCGAATTTGTAACATGATTTATCGAAACTCTTATCATATACAGGTACTTTTATATCCATACGGTTGAAAACCAACCAAATTGGCCCAAAAGAATTAACAAAAGCTCGCCTCATCTACGGTTTAGCTCTTTGGTGTTGTTTTGGAGATTTGACAACCCCTGTGATAGAAAGCTTCAGACGTCAGAGTAATGTCTCAATAATCTAAAATCGGGTTCTTATAACAGTCCGTGATCAACAAATTACGTAGAAATTACACAATTATTTGGAATGATCGGGTGCCAGAGCACTGAATTAGTCCAGTTGACTTTCAAAGTTTCAATGATCAAATGGATTAACAACTTGTAATAAAAAAAAACATTTGCATCCGAGGTGTCCATGTATATTTGAAATGAGGTGTAAATACCATAACTGTTTTGTACAAAGAAGCTAGTAACATATAAAAGGTATGTTACATAAACATTAAACAACATATGTTTACAACGACATTACAATTTATTACATCAGAAATGTTGATGCATATATCCTTTTATGCACTTGAAAATTATACCTAATCACCTATAATCGTTTCCATCATTTTTTGTTTTTCTTTTTTCATACAAAGTAGGCGATCCCCTTTGGCCATTTCAATGCAAAATGAATTACCTGATCCACCAACTTTGTTTAAATTATGTAATTATTCAAAACTGAATAAAATGTTTGTGAAACCTAATCCGGACTGATATGTTCAAGCTTGTACCACATGATCATGGTTGTCTTCATCACTTTGGGTTTGGGTTTGGGTTTGAAGTCGCTTCTCTGCTATCATTTCTGCATGCTGCTCGAGATACTCGCTGCTGTTCATCTCTGTCAACCTGTATTCACATGTTAAACTTACTTGAACAGATCTGTTCTATAGGCTCGTAACTCTGCATTCTTGATTCCTAAAAAGGTTAATTTCGGAGACTGAAAGACACAAACTTACTTTTGAAGGTCAAACCTATTGCTTTTATACAATCAACATCGCAGTTTAGAATGTCTCAATTTTACGCCGCTTCTAATCAACTCATATGTAGTTAGCTAGTTATAACTTATAAATCAATTTGTTATACTACATTTTGACTACGGTATCAGTTATTTTTACCTTAAAAGTCAAACTGTATCTCAAAACAACAGTTTCACCATTAAATAAGTTCACGTATCATCCAATAATACCTGCTAATAGTACGATCCTTAGCGAATCCCAGCTCATTGTCGACACAAAGGTCATAATCGTCATTTTTCCTTGACCTAGATGAGGTTCTAGGTGCCCTACTTTGAGCATCAGAGATGGTCACAATCCTTTCAAAAAGTTGGAATGGAGTCCCTTCAGCTGTACACATCAACCTCGCCTTATTCTCGTACATCACCTGCATGTGCAGTTTGATCATTAAAAGTGAGCTCATTTTGATTATAGAAATGTCAACCATATGTGGAATAACAATCACAGGCCTCAAATAGAGAAGAGAATAGAAGAGACTAACATCAACTAAAGTGACAAATCGATAGGCTGCGGTTCTGTTGTGGAGCCCAAATATTGGCACATTATCCAATGCCAAAGTATGATAATTCTCTGTCATTACAAGTTTGGTTATCAACTACAATATTGCATACCGAAAACAGAGATTGAACTTGACTATTGAGGTCAACAAAAGTAATTATCAACTACAAAATTATGAAGGGGTAAGTACCTGGGAATGCATCCAACTTGTCCCGAATGTCTATTGTATGTATCATACTTACGGGAGGTGTATTTAATGCACCCAACTTTCAAAAACGGTTATTGTATGTACTTTGCTGACGTGTCAATGACGTGTCATCTTCTAAGGATGCCACGTGGCATCTTAAATGGACGACACATCAGCAAAATACATTAAATAACCGTTTTTTTGAAAGTTGGGTACATTAAATACACCTCCCGTAAGTATGATACATACAATAGACATTCGAGACAAGTTGGGTGCATTCCCAGGTACTTACCATTATGAATGCAGGAACTAAATAATTATTAATATTTATCCCAATTACGGGCTCCAAAAGTTTCAAGAATTCTAAGGAAAAATTTAGCAAGTTTCAAAAAGACAACTTGTATCACCTTTAATGGACATATAACAAGGTTGCAACACCATGAATCTCAATCTTAGATGCAATGTGGAACAAATTCTTCAAACAATCTAAAAACTAATATTTACTTACTACATAATCCAAAATAGTCAGCAGCACCAAGAGGTTTGTCACAGAGTTCCTCAAAAGGAAAGTACGCACATCCATTCCCACCCAGGGGTACCTACTCATTGAACACGAGAACGAAAGAAGATTATTTACCAGGGCTTTCAGTTGACCAAGTTACTTATGTTAAGGCCAATTCGGGTTTGGGTCTAATTAAACAAAAATTTCTGAAAGGGTCAGACGGGATGGAAGTTACCCGGAGTCTATATTAAATGCATACAACCCCAAACTCATTTCTATCCAAGAAGACTTACTAATACGGCAACATTACGGTTGTTGTTATCATAATAAACGCAGTAGTTATTGGAAGAACTATGAGCAGAAAGTGTTAGCGAGTCAACCCAACCCGCCCCTTTTGACCCACTACTCATCCCGCCAGACCTGCCCACCTTGTTATGATTTACCGTATTATTCATTTGGATGCACATACCTGTAGTTTTCTACCCATAACAACTTCCGCTACCTGGGGCTGAGCTGTATGTTCCCCAACCAATTCTTTAAATTTTTCCTTTAGAAAGTCAGATGAGTCATTATTTACGAAGTAGAAACCTTCTTCAGCCTACATTTCAAAATAAAACAGAGAAAAGAAATAAAAATTAATAAATTAAACCAATGCTCAGTCTAGTCTCTCCCTTCACATATTTGCAAAATAGACTATTTATGTGACATATATCTTAAAAAGAAGGTTAAGTAGAAAGCGTTGGCATTTTACCGAGGTCCTTTTTCTATAATCTATGGATGAACCAATTTCATGTACTACACATCTTTCCTGCATCCATGAAACAAAAACATGTTACTTGTAGAGGAAAAAAATAAAACACATAAATAGTTGTGCATTCAACCTAATTATAGTTAATCTCTGATGAGTAAAACAGAAAAGGTTGGCTAAAAAGAAAAGGTCAAACAGGTTAAAGATCAACCCAATCTAATCAAGCCCGTTTAAACCATCTAAAAATGTACCCATTTGACTTGTTCTCAGCTCAACCAACCTACTCAGTTTGTCACCTCTACATATAAACAATTGATCTTACCTTTAGCGTGGCAATGAATGGTAAAAAAAGATCTCTTTGCAATCCACGTTCATAAAGATTGTCTGGAGCACGGTTTGACGTAGCAACGAGTATCTATACTTCCATCACAAACAGAAAGCAGAAACGTTCAGCTTTGCTCACTAAAACATTTTTAATCCTAAGAATATATAAATGTATAAATTGTTAATCACTTACAGCACCATTACTAAAAAGATGACCAAATAAGCGGTTTAGGATTAAAGCATCAGCTACATCATTAACCTGTTAATATCGCGAGAGATAAAATCATCAATGAATGACCCGTAAATAAATACTAAACCAAACCCAGGTAAAAGATTTCGTATATAAATATATTTATACCATGAACTCATCTAAGCATAGTAAAATGGATTCATCAGATATCTCTCCAGCAACAACTTCAAGGGGATCAGCTACACCTCCATGTCTCTGCATTCAAATAAAGCACACCACATTATCCAATTATACGCGATCTTTATAGCAGATAAAGCTATTCCATTTCTACTCTTGAAATTCAGTATATATATAGCAAATATTATGTCTGGTTAAGTATAAAGATAAAGGTTAGGAAACAACTTACTTGTAAGCGACTGTGGACGGTCAACATGAAGTCGTGAAAATGAATCCTTTTTTTCCTCCACGTGCAAGGCCTGATAACAAAGTGAATTTACAATTTTTATAATGTTCTATAATAAATTATATTATATACTACGATGCTTACAGTTGGTCAAAAAATAAATCCATCAGCATGGTTTTTCCAGTTCCAACTCCTCCGTAAAGATAGAGTCCTTTCACTGGTGAGACTGTAGACTGTGGCATGAGACGAGACCATAACCATCTACTCCTGCAATTCAACTAAAATATTCAGTAATTGAATCAAAAATAGCACGCACACACACACACAAAAATTTCTGACTACTTGAAAAGATAAAGGATATACACCCTTAGAGAGACACAATACTACTCCTTTTGTCCTTTGACTTTTAATCAATAAAAGTGTAATTGATTGTATATTGACTTGTGTTTTAAAAATGATTATCTTAATCGGTTAAGTTATGAATTTTAACGCTATTTACCTCCCAGCTTTCCCAGAATCAGAATAACGATCCAAACGACATGCGTCAGCTGATTTTACAAGCTCATCATAAAGTCTTTGAAGTTCCCTTAATGTCCCTATCTGCAAAACAATAAAAAGTACAGCCAAACATAAGTGAACAAGAAAACCACGATTATAAAATTAGTGTTGATATTTGTAATAAAGATCCATGCTTTGTGCTTTTGTGTATGAACTCCAGTAAATGGCATACATTAAAAGTGTTTATACATTTTACAAATAATTAAACATGTCCCTAGTTACCTGAGAATTATCACCATCATCAAGATCACCAGCTTCAATTCTACGCTCATATTCTACAAGAGGCCCTGCTTTTTTCAATACTGTAATACATACAGCATAATTATATTCAACATTTAACACAAGTCAATAACCATATTTAAATATATGAGATAACTCAAAGAACCTTTAGAGTTCACTTCAGCAGCATTAGAAGACATAGTTCTTGAAAATGTATACGATGGCCGTCCACATTCACAAGTATCAAAAGCAAATTTATTCAAAGTCCCATTATTCATATTTGATACCAACAATCTTTTTACTACCCCAGTAGATAATTTATCTCCATGATTTCGAAAAGCCGATTGAATTGGCCCAAATGATTTTAAAAAAGCTCTCCTCATCCTCAATCCAGTTCTTTGATTTTGATTTACAAATATCACCACAGCAATGAAAGTAAAGCCCTGGGGGAGATAATCTGAATAATCCTGAACAACATCACAATACCAATAAACATTGCAATAACTTTTTTACCAGTAAATTAGGCATATGTTCGACCACATAACATACAATTGCATCACATTTGACTTTCAAAAGTCAAATTGATAAGCTTCTTGATCAATTAATCATAATCAATGTTTGCATGAATCAATCTTAAAAGTTAATTCAAAAACTAATTAATCCAGTGATATCCTAGTATATGCGTTTTACAAAATATCACAGATTTTATTAATTGATCAATGATAATTGACGTAATACGCGATAAGAACATGCAAAAGTCAAACTTTTCTTCTTTTATCTTGACTTTCAAGAAATCCCATCACCGACAAACAAGAAATTACATAAATTACAGAACAAACCTGAATTCCGATGGCTGATCAAGATAAGTAAACAAAATTGCAACCCCAAATAATATAATTCGATTGAAGTCTGCAAGAAACTGGCTTTAGAAGATAAAAGCAATTTCAGTGATTGTATAATCTATTATCCAAAATGGGATAAATAGATAAGGGTCTGATGCAATTCAATCGGAATGATGAAGAAAATATATATGAACAACCCTGAAGTTATGGAAGTCCTCTAAAAACCCTACTTTGTTGGAAACAGACAATGAACACTGAACAGGATCTGGAATTATTATGCCGTTGGATGAAATACCATAAATAGCCCCTGTACTATTGTATAATTGTAAACTCAGCCCCTTAACAAATAGTTATCTTTTATTGATAGCAAATTTTATCAAAGCTTGAGCACTCCAAAACAGAGGGGAGTAAAAAAATGAAATAAGATACATTTAAATCTAAAGTAGGCTTAAAAAGTAAAAATGACTTAAATCTATCAATCAATAAATACTTTAAGTCTACTTTTAAGTCTATCTAAATATGTCTATATATCATTACTCAAAAAATAAACAATGCATCTAAGAAAAATGACCAGCAAATTAGCCACTTCACAATAAAAAGACATTTTATTTCAAGATCGTACGATCGAAATGAAGTTGTTCCTCTCTTTAAAGAACTTGATTTTCACATAGAAAAGTATGCCATATGTTTAGAGAATGTATATCTGAAGATGTGTCAAATATAATTTGATTATGTATATTAAGCAATATTCTTTTGCAAAAGCAAACTTGGATGACTTATTTGTGAATAAACTGCCCATTGTTTAGGCTTCAATTATGGAACTCTACAGATTTTCAAATAATTATGTTTCTACAACAACATCAAACTACATCAATCGTATAGAATTATAAAATTGTATATTTACAAACACATATAGTTAATGTTCTTAACCATGATCGAGGAGTTCACATGAATAATCATGGTCGATAGTTAAAAGCATAGACATGTTTTCGTTGGGATTTTTCCTGTTAATCTAATAATATCCGCCTTCTCCTTAACCTTGATTACTTCTTTCCTTCTGTTTTCCTCGGCCTGTGCTTTTGCTCCTTCACTAACTTGTTCAATCATCTCCATCTCATTCTTGTAATTTTGCAAAGCTCGAGCCCTTGTCTTCTCCTTCTCATCCTGTAACAAGCTTCAATAATTACTTACATATTTTCGAGTTTCATTGACAATTATGTAATGCGTTCAAAATTATATTGATAAACGAGACCTTTTTTCTTGACAACTTCTTCTTTGCTTTCACCTTCTTTTCATTCTCCCACTCGAGTATTTTGGCATTCATCTTATCATACCTGATAGTCATCTTATAATTATGGCAACAAGAAGTTATGTGGCGAATTTGATACACAAACACAACCATATATAAAGACAAGTTCACATACAATTATGTATTTGGACTAGCATTATGTAAGGTGGATGTACGAAGAGCAAGGGGTGTGTGAGTTTCATATTCAGAAAAGTCTTAAATAATTTTCGTACGTGGTTAGAAATAAAAATTATAAATGGAATATACCGTTCTTTGATTCTTTCCATTTCAGTAATCTCCCAAACGTCCGCTTTTGTGTCTTCCGGTCTTGGTTCATAACGTTTTCTATTGACTTCGGTTGCTGGGGATGTGGTTTGACTGGTTGGTGTTTGAGCGCCACTACTTTCCGGTTGTCTTTTGTCAAAAGAAGTGGAAGTCTTCTTAGAGGATGGTTCTTTGATTTCAGTGCTTGCAGGAGAATTAGTCCTTCGGGGCACATTTTCTGGTAACTCTGTCCAGCCAAAATACGAAACGGGTTAGAATCTAATACAATGAATTACCACCTTGCATATTACGGAGTATAACTTATAGGTTCTACCGTCTTTAAAATTATCGTAATTAATTTGTGTCCTCGCATTTATCTACATTTATTATTCTTACAAATTAAAAATATAGGTTGAAAATCATTCATTCTTGTAATATACAGTGTGCATAGCAATATATCTCACCATTTTCACAAGAAAGGAAATATATATTCTTGACACCATTTTGTTAAAAATTTGGTTTAATTGCTTGTGTTTTTGGTTAAAGAGTATCAACCACATAGTCAAATATGTAGTTTGGTGTCTAGACACAGAATAAATCTTCAAAAGCTATCAATATCAATATATTGCTTGTAGGAAAAGGCATTAAATTTAAGATTTTTGTACCTGAGAATTTGATGGAGGGCAATCTAGGGGCTGATATGGGAACTGTATCATCTTCCTTGTTCTTCATCTTATTTCTTGTAGAAGAAGAAATCATACTTTCTCTTGGCCTTCTGGTCACAGAAGCTGCACCATCTTCTTGTTTTCTCTTAGATTTGCTCAAACTATCACCACGTCGTGGTCGTCTTGATCTTCTTTGTTCTTCAATTGTAGTAATGGCAAATGCTGCTGCTGCAACTGCTGTTCGAAACTCATCGCTCTCCATGTAATCAGAATCATATTCGTACGTCAGTTCACGAGAAGAAGATTGTCCTCTATACCAGTTTTGACCTCTTCTGCTCACTACAAATACATAAAAGGGCAGGGAACCATGCTTAAGTATATAGGTACAAACCTAAAACATTTTAATTCAAGTAAGCGGTTCTCTTGTCATGAAATTAAGTAACAATACCTCCTCTAAATGATAGCGATCTTTGAGATGGTAATTTTCGGGCTCGTGACGTTTCTCCTTCGCTTCCCTCTTCGACGCCAGAAAACTTGACCCTAACAAAAACAGTACATGATCATGCAAGAAGTTCGTTGTACGAGTAGAAAATTGAATCAAGAAAAAAAAAAGGTAATCAAATAATGCGAGTTTTTCTCACTTCATGTGTTTAATCTTATTGTCCATGATTCAATATGAACACAATTGCCTTAAATATTATTATTGTGAAATGGAAATTATGAACTTGTGAATGTTTATTTGAAGGATCCGCATTGATAGAATGAATCAAGGTTGGTTTTGCATGTAAACTTTGGGTTTTGATTTTTGAAAATGTGTTGAAAAAGAATTCCTTTCTTGATGCATGCTGGAGATTTTATTTTTGATGAAGGTATCTAGGTTATCCAAGTTCATTGGCAAAGCTTGTATGAGGTCCTGGTGAACAAGACAAAATATTTCAAGGGATTAAATATGCATATGATAGAAAACCAGAGGATGATAAGTGTAACTCTCTGAATCGGATTTGTTGACGGCTTCGAATTAAACATGGTCGCGTAGAAGAAATGTTGTTGGATCAATTGACCATGACAGCAACACTTGACCACGTGCTGCTTGGGTGGGCAAAGCTTTAGCAAATAATAATAATAATAAATAATATAATACTAATACTAATTCTAATATACCATAGCTATTATGATATCATGCGTTTAAAAGAACACGTTTAAAGACATGTATAAACATTTACTAATTACTATTCCGTCTTAGTTATTGTTTGATCATGAATTTATTTATTATCTCTTATTATATCCGTGGTGTAGTTTTAAAAGGACGACGGTTTAGAGAGAGAAACAAGGACAGACAAAACAATTGCATTTTATGGCAAATTTGTAGACATACATAAAAATATAAGATGCAATATTATTAAGATACAGTGCAATTAAGATGTAATGCTTTTAAAAGACAGCGTAAGTATAATGTATTAGATGTGGATGGTAAATCAAAATAATAACATTAATGTTAATGGTAAGAATAAAATAATAATGAACAATTATGGGTATAGAGGATGCATAAATATCATTCACATTTTGAGAAACGTTTTACTTAGAAAGCTTTTTCTCTATAAAACAAAAACTAGTTAATAAACTTTAAGTTACGTAGTATCTTCGAAGTAAATAACACTGTAAGTATAGTCTATATAAGATTATGAACTCGAAATAGATGCTTATAAGTAATGGAATCAGCTTATTGCATTAGCTTAATGCCTTAATCCAATAAGTCACATAGAGCTTTAACAATTTCGCATCGTGAAGCTGATGGCAATAAGCTCACCTACAAGAATAAGCTAATCCAAACAGCCCTTATTGTTGGGTGTATCGAACAATTGATCGCCACTATCACCGAGTCTCAAAGCTAGTAATCAAACCAGAGCTCATCTCACCGGTAACTCTTCCCCACTTCACAGTCCTCTAGGGTTTATAATTCTATTTTGACTTGGTCAAATAAAATCCGGTTCAGTTTTCAAATCCAGTATATGGCAAATCAAGGTGCCAAGAAACGAAGGGATGAAAACACTCGTCATATCAACAATCTCTTTCGTATTATCATCGCCTGCAATGTAATTACCCCTCATCCTTTCTTTATTTTATACAATTTTCGATTTCTTAATTGTCTAGTATTTTACTCATAAGATCGATGTTGTTGGTAATCACTTGATCGAAACTTAATTTAGCTAATATCGTGTTCCTTAGTTGTTTCGAAAGTCAAACATGTATGCCCGTACCGACTAGAATTGTGCACATCTGATTTTGCATTGTGTCAATCTACCAGTCAAATTTATCAAAAGACTTATGTTAGACCATATACCGAAAATTGTTAATTTTTGTATAATCTGATATTTTTCTTAATAATTGTTGTTAATTCAGTTTGTTTTGTTCTTTAATCAACTCTGTACATGGGTGCTTGGTTCTTTTTTATTTTGATAAGAGGATGACAAGTTTTATACTCCATAATTGATCCATATATGAAATGATGATGCTTGATAATGCTTTGATTACGGTTTTCCTGATTAAATAGAATCGACTCCTGGTTGTACACATATGAGGTCTTATATAACGTTGTGGTACTTTTTATGCTTCTTATATGTAGGTCATTTATCTGTTGGTAAGGGCAGGGGTCTTCTATTCCACTTTTTCATGGCTGCATTGGATTGGCCTAATACTGACTTCAGCTGCCTACTATCTATGCTATCAACAACTAGCATCAATGGCAAAGCCTACCTATACAGATGATGGGGACCTTTTAGATGGTGGATTTGATATGAGTACTGGTGGAGCTTGTGGGTATGCATTTTAGTTTCTCCACATTGTCTGAAGTAATTATACTATCAGGCCATTTAAGTAATACGGAGAATTTTAATTGGTAACGTTTAAGGGTGTTCCTTATTAGGTTTGATTCGAAAAATTGCCCGACCCCTATGGAATTGGGTATTTGGGTCTAACCAAAATTTGAAAAAGGTTCTTGGTTTGAATTTGGATTTTAGATATTGGGATTGATGCCCACCCGGAACCCGATAAGTTATTTAATGCATACTTTAATAAGTTCGATATGTAAGATCCGTAGGCATAAGTGGATTTGAAATTACGTTCCTACTAATTCTTTTTCTTGCAATCTGAAACCCGTCTCTTCTTTATGAATTGAAACGTTCGCTAACCTTAACGAATCACATGGTTGCTATTTGATCGAGTTTATGACCCTCCTTAAATGGATTTTCAATATTATATTATCACCCTCTGCTAATATCATCTCATTGGTTGCTAGTTTCAGTTTTGCATTTATCTCCTTAAAATACCTGTTTATATTGTTTTTCAAAGATTTTAAGTTTAAACATTAATTTCGTTGGGAAGTTAAATATCTTGTTTAGATTACTTTTTTGTCTTGGTATGATGGTTATGGATTACTAGATGTACTCCTAGTTTGAATTTCAATAGGGATTAGATATTTGATACCAATATAGCAGGGGTGTGTTTTCTTATGTATCGATGGAGAGTGAAACACATTTATCTTCTTTTCGCAACTTTGGGTTTATGGGACCTGACCCGATTAAACTGATTGTTTATTTGGTAGGTTTGGATTGGTTAGAATTAGTTTTGGTTTGTCTATTCGGCGGTCCAAAATATTAAGAAAACTGTTTAATTCAAGAAAACCAGTACATGACAAATTGAACACCCCTAGTAGCGTTGCATCGTAGAGTTCATAAAATTTGTTTGTATTTTTATATTACAGTTAATGTCGTTAATCCGTTAGTAGAATGATAACCCTTACACTTTCTATAGTAGTGATTTGAGTGTTGTCTAGTAACTGGTTTCAGCCAACACTACGTTGCAACATCGATTATGCTACGTTTCTTTGAACAATTGGGTACACACACACAGAAATTTATTTGGTTGAGCCAGTTGATTGCAGAAACTCAACCAGTCACACTTCATTTGAGTTGACCACATATTTATATAATTTTTCATATCATCAGTTAATTAGTCTTGTCTTCTTTTTATGTTTCTCTGCAGATACCTGCATGATGTTATTTACATCACCTGCTTTGTGCAACTCACGTCTATCATCTCTGGGAAGTTTTGGTGGATATATGCAGTGGTAAGATTCTTGTTTTACTTGTCTTATTAATGCATAATGTCATTATGCTGAAAGCTGTTTTATAAACACAGTAGTACATTGCTTTAGCCCAAAAATGTTTCCTTTTTAGTTTGAGTTAAAGATGAAATATGGAAGGCAGGAGTAGTGGGTTTTTGTTATAGGCAAGTAGGCAACACAGAAGTAACTCGTGGTTATACTGGTATGATATAGTCTAGAAGGAAGGTTTATGAACACTGGCAGTTATTATATGGAGTAATTGAGTTGTCTGTTATTCGTTGAACCTAAAAGAGTTGTCTGCTTTAGGTCCCAGTTGAAAAGCAGCATTTTAGTTTTCAGAAGACACGTTCAAATTAACTTCTTTGCCCATCAGTAATAATTACGAAAAGATTTAAATACTAATCGGTCCCTATGATCTCCCGTATGTTGTCATTATCGAGTCTACTAATCTCTCATCATACATAAAATTATATAAATACAAGTACATGTAGCTGTCCAAAAAGTTAGAAATGGTTGATATTGTTAACTTAAGTGTCTTTTACTATTGTGGTTGGTGCCTAAGTTTCCCAAGTAATTATTTTTGTTTCTTTTGCAGATACCAGCATTTGCAGTGTATAAAGGATGGGGTTTGATTAAGGGATTTCTCCCTCAAGGTGGCGAGGTACTTCATTCACTTAAGTTCACCCCCTATACACTTCTAACAGTTTTTTTGAATCTGTTATGAAATTGTAGAGTTGTCAATTCCATCACATTTACTTATCAGTGGGTTAGTCTGGGTTATGTTTTATCTCTAACGGGTCAAACATGTCAAATGCCATATAAAGTGGAGTTTTTGACTATACTCATGTATTCATAAAATAAATTTACCAAACACATTTCTCTAAACAAATATATCCCAAACAAATATATATCCTTTTTACCTCTAATTTCTTTAATACTAAAAAGCCATTATAACAAAATTATTGACATCGTAAAAGAATCCTAGCGGTCTTATTCCTCCCATCCCATTTCAGTTGTCTACTTCCCGGCTACTTCACCATCGACGATCGATATTCACTCATACAATACATCAGATGATTATCATTGTCTCCATTTAATCCAAAACTTATGTAATTGGCTTTTAAAGTGCTAAAGAAACTGGTTTAACGTTCATACTAGAAAGCAAATTACCTCATCATCAGTTTGGGGTAAAAAAAAAGGTCTGGGTTGCCACTTCGCTGGCATGAATTAGTGTGGGTATGGTTTTTATAATAAATGAAATTATGTGACGATGAGGTTAAATATATAAGACAAACGACATGATTAAAATATAAAAGATAAATTCTGTTAACGAGAAAAAGAGAGAGAGATAACAGTAGGGAACCTAGTGATGAGGGATTTAATTTTCAAAATGCATGAGATTGGTAAATATGATCCGAAAACACGTGACTTTGGTCAAAAACTCGTACATCCATAAAAACCTCCTAAATCATTGGACTATTATTGTAATAGTGTGCTTTTAATTATCATATTTGGCACTAGTTATTTCTATAGACTTATTAATAGTTAATTTTGGGAAATAGCGTTCCATCAGGTCAATCTGACCCGACCCATGTTAACCTGTTACTCGTTATGCTTGACCCTCCCATTTTGCCACCATTGTGGAATTGGCGCGGTATGTATGATTCTCACTGGTTTATACCAATCTACAGGGAGTTGTAGAGGATGAAAAGACCCGAAAGAAAAGAGAGAAGATGGAAAAGAAAGCCTCGAGAGGAAAATTTGTTAAAGCAAAAGGTCGATAATTTGAGAGTTTGTAACATTTTTCTTTGTCATCTGAGTATTTAGTCTCATTGTAATGATTTACTCATATGTAATGTGCTCAAGTTAGACTTACGGGCTAGAAATTCATATAGTAGTTATTAAACTGGGATTATTCCTGCATTTAACTACTTGGAAGTGAATACTAAAACCCATTTCATCTGCAATTCACATGGTTTTCTATATGAGGTTTGCTGGTGTAAAACTTTCTAGTCAACGGCCTCGGTTTAGTTAAATGCATCACAAATGTGTGTGCTCAGATTTGCCATGTTTTCATGATGGAGACTGAACACAACTTCATGGTCAAATCTTGTTCTAAAACAGTCATTTGTACTTTGTTGTACGTTTTTGTGTGGGTTTCTGTTATAAGTTAAACAAATGCTACATGGGTCTCACGTGCTACCATATTCACCAGGTGTAAAAAAATATCTTACCCCTCCAGTAAAAGTAATACTCCGTAGTAAAATCAAAATTGCAATTTACTCTCATGTAACTTGGGAGGTGTTTGGCTTGGCTTAAGCTTTTTAGCTTCTGCATTATCTAAAAGCCAGGAATCTGGAGCTTTTAGCTTTTTAACCTCAAAATTTTTAAAAAGCTCCGCCTAAAAAGCTCACCCAAACACTTGAAAAGGGGCTATTTAGCTGTAACATAACGCAAAAGCTAAAAAGCCCCCTTAAAAAGCTAGGCCAAACTACGCTTTGTCTGAAGCTAGCCAAACATAAACTGGTCATTTGGTTTCTTTTTGTTTCTTCTTCATATTTAAGTCATACTATGGACACCGAAGATGTTTCATGTTAATGTTTGTTTACACTGAATGAGTTTACATGCACCAAGCTTCTTTAATAATTTGTAAAAAGCGGCACCCCGCCGACACATGTATAGATGCAATTGTATATACTGGTGTGCGAAAATGAGTCCAGACAGGTAAATCAGAAGGACCACATTAGACCAGAACCAGACATTTGGTTTGGTTCTAGGTTTCTGAGTTTTTAGAAAACCAGGATAATACATCAAAGATTGTTTCTCGGTTGTATCAAGCTGAAAATTCATGGTCTGGTAGGGATCAAACCAGTTTTAAACCAGAGGGGGTTGGTTAGCTTCATTATTTGGTTGTGGTGTGGTTTTGGAACTATGGAGGCATTGACACCATATATATGCAGGCTAGGTGTAAGGCCCAGTTTAAAATTCACAGAATGGTCCTCGTATAATACCAACTTTTTTTTTACCCCATTTCAGATGCTACAACACGAACTAATCTGAAAAATAAGCACATTGAAATTGACATCTCTAGATATATATATAGAGTTGCTATATCATTACAGCGTAAACGTATTTACCTTTCAGAAAAAAGTAAGTAATAAATCCTACTTAAATTGGTGAAGCAACATCACAAGAAGTGTTTTGGAGATTAAATTCTCTTTTAAGTTTTTAACCTAACATTATATTGTGTTTGGTTTTGTTTGTGAAAGTGATATGAAGTGGAGTGACGTAAACTGATAATGCATCCGTTGGAAGCTTGGGCTACGTTTGGTTCGCCAAATGTTTTCGATTAAATTGAAATTCTCATGGGGAATTCGAATTTCATGAAATTTGAAATCATTTGAGTGAATGAATACCAACTCAGTTAACTTTGAACGAAACGCCTTCAATGAATGAAAGAGATTTCATTTTTATCGAATTCCATAAAATTCTGCGAACACTATGACATTTGGGTTGCCATGTCATTCTTCTTTTATTTTATTTTTATATTTATACATATAATATATGAGACCAATTAAAAAAAATAACTTGGTAAATTTAACATTTTTGTAGAAAAAATTGAGTGAGAACAAGAAGGGCATGACTCGGACAAGGAGACCTTGTCTCGGCCAACTTTTGGTCACTACAACTCCACACTTTTGCTTTCTCTTTCTTTTGCTTTGGGTTTGGGACACACATCATCATTTTGTAACGTCTTCCCACCAAACATGTCGATAATATAAAATCACATAAATAAAGCCAAACCATCTAAAAGCTTATCAACATTCATTTTATTCTTATTTTTTTATAACATAAATATAAAAAAACTACTTTTGTTTAAGTATCAGGTCCTTGCTGAATACTTTTAACCAATCTTTATTTCATCTTTCTTTTCAATACTCAAGCTAAGCAAATATTATAGCTAACATTTTGAACTTGGTATAAATAGTATATAACCATGATCAGAATCAAAAATTCAATAGACTCAAAATCATTCCAAACAGAAGACAATCACTTAAACAAGTTCATTAACCAACCAAAACATATTCCTTTTTACAAGTTATATTAGTTCTGAAAAATAGAGCAAACCCTTATCTAGAGGCACAATAAAATAGATTAAAATAACTCTATTTACCAGGATATACCTCCACTTTTCACATAATTACTAAAAATATATATAATTAAAAATTAATTAAAACTAAAAAATTACCAAATGTAGCACTTCTTTCCTTACTATTCCTATGTGGTTATTTAACATTTTATGATCACCTAGGACCAGAGAGCTCCATGGCATGGGCATCATGGTCATCATCCATCAACATCACCCCAAGCATGCTTGATGTATAGTCATCATCATTGTCATCAAGTTTTTGGATCATCCCAATTTTTCTTATGGTGTTGGGATTAATATGGTTATGTGTTGCTGCCCATTTTTCGGCTAAACCATCCCCCTCCAGCATCCTAACCACTTCTGACATCCGTGGTCGGTGGGCCGGGGTGTATTGCGTACATAGTAATGCTACCTGTAGCATTTCACCCACATCGATTTGATCATAGTTGGTTCCGAGCTCTTTGTCTGCTAACAGTTCAACCTTCTTCTCTTGGTGTGATTTTTTCACCTGGAATAGAACACTTTCAATGTTTAGTTAACTTGTACATCGTGCAGTAAAGGCTTGTACGGTATGAGATGTTGCATATGGAAAAGTGTGGTGCAACTTCTAAATATTGTAGATCATCAAAATTTATTAGTCCATCCATGTCCAGGGCTTGTACAACTTGATGTACTGACCCTAACGGATAGGCCAAACGGTACAGGTACGTAATGCGTCATAGAAGACGAATACAGTAGGTTCAAGCGTCAAAATGTACAAGTCGTCAATGCATGTCTACGATTAGCGCAATTTCTTAAGGTACCATGTCTAAAATCAGTACCCTGTAATAGGATACAACTAGGAACACATGAACAAAATAGTAGGCCATATGGTACATTGTACAAGTTGTTAATGCATGTCTGGACTGGTTCACTTCTTTATCTGATGTTTAAGAATACTACTACTTGGGAATGTAGTACAAGCAGTAAATGCATTAGAGCCTATACAATTCAATGTACAAGTTGTCCGTATGACCGTATATGCCTAAACGTTTCATATCACCATTAGCTAGGAAATATGGTACAACTAAGTAATGAGTGTACGCGATAGCAGGTCGTAAGGTACAACCTACAAGTTGTTAATGCATGTCTACGACTAGTACAACTATGTGATGCAATGATGCATGCACAAAGTAACAAGTTTATGGAGCTAAAAGACTTACCCATTCAAGCATTGCACCTTTCTGATTGACTGTTTTCCCAAACTCGAAAGCTCTCATTCCCGTTATAAGTTCCAACAACAAAATCCCGAAACCGAAGACGTCAGTTTTCTCTGATGACTGGCCAGTAGACAGATATTCAGGTGCAATGTGGCCCACGGTACCACGAACCTCTGTGGTCACATGTGAGTCAGCAT
Organism: Helichrysum umbraculigerum; assembly: GCA_949592205.1. Classification (NCBI taxonomy): domain Eukaryota; kingdom Viridiplantae; phylum Streptophyta; class Magnoliopsida; order Asterales; family Asteraceae; genus Helichrysum; species Helichrysum umbraculigerum. Next base: position 11,028,660 of record CATIUR010000005.1, on the reverse strand, counting down.
GGTCAAGGAGTTTAGCGAGCCCAAAGTCACCCACCACAGCCTCATAAAACTCATCTAAAAGAACGTTAGCCGCCTTCACATCTCGGTGGATTATCTTCGGGTCACATTGCTCGTGCAGATACAACAAGCCTCGTGCAGCTCCTATTGCTATTCTCTTTCGCGCATTCCAGTCCAATGATGGCTTACCTAAAATTCAAATAGTAATGTTCAATAGAGATAAAGATGAAGAAAAAACAAATCGTATGTTTGATCATGTATCAAGGACAAGATAAAAGAAACACAAAATAATGTAGCGACTCTTAACCACTTTGCAATAGTACCAAAAACTTATATTCTACATTTATTTTTGAAACTGTCAATTAGGACCACAGATTCCATTCTTTAGAAAGTCCACATTTGTTTAAGAAGTTTCGGAATAAGATAATTGTTAATAATTACAGCAAATAAAACCGGTAACCTTATGCAGCTTAGTTTAAATAAAAAAAGAACGGAAATTTGAGAGTTTTTATCGACGTTTTTGAATATTTTAAGGGTGATTTTTTGGGCAAAAAATTTGAATTGTCCCGTAATAGAAATAGACCAAAGTTTGTTGCTATCGTATGAGTTTAACCTGATATGAAAATAAGTAAGTTGACTTTAAGATGATGCATGGTGCAGTACTGAGTTGTAGTGTTGTACCACAAACAGTAGATAATTAAGGTTATCAAGTACAAACCTTTAAGCCTTGAAGCTACACTGCCATTAGACATGAAAGGGTAAACCAACAGCCTCTCCACCGGGGTGACACAGTAACCAATCAACCGGAGCAAATTCCGATGAACCGCTAAGCTAATGAGTTCCAGTTCAGTTCGGAACTGTGATTCTCCAGCAGTCCCATTAATGTCTTTCAAACGTTTGACTGCTACAATTGTCCCGTCTCCTAACTTTCCCTTATAAACGTTACCGAATCCGCCAGCTCCAAGAATATTTTTTGAGCTGAAATTGTCGGTTGCGTATTGGAGTTCTTTAAATGTGAAACTTCTTAAGTTGCCTAAGCTCATTAGACCCTCCTCTGGTATGTCTGCTATCAATTAAGTTTAAGTTAGAAATGAATGAAGTTCATCAACTTTGATTATTGAGGTCAAACCCAGGAACACTTTGCATACATATGTAAACAAACTTAACATGAAGATTTCTTAGATCATACTACATATGGCAAATTTTTTACTAGTTATAGCATTTTAGCCAAATTCAAAAAAATCAGGTGAAGGTTGAAGTTGAAAGCAAGCTTATATTGACCTTAAAGACACAAAGTTGAGAAATCTTTCCATGTTAGACTTATGGGGTCAATCCTACATTTCTAGCTGAAAAAATGCAACATAGTACAAATATATATATATAGCGCTGCTCATTTTTTATTTAATGAAGCTGTTAAATAACTCACTCCAATTTAATGTTAAAGCTTAGTTATATTGACATAAAGAGTCAAAGATGTACATGAATAGACAAATTCATGTCAATGCTAGTGTGCATTCAAGTGAAAACTGATAAACATACAACTTCGAATCATAACTGATTTACTTTGACCTTGAAGGTCAAACATCAGAAAAAGGATTCACACATACCGTTAATATCAAGAACACTTTGCTTCTGATTTCTGCTTCTTTGCCACAAGAGTACTCCAAGTGATACAATGAGAAGAGTGAGACAACCAAGACTGATTCCAAGAGCAATCGCTACTCTTTTCGACTTACTTTTCCCTGTTAATTTGTAATTGTTAGACACTGAAACTTAGCGTAGACAGAAAAAAGGTAATCAAATTCCTCATAGCTTCACACCTGATGATGAATTAACTTCAAACGAAAGAGGCTCGGGCAAAGTTGATCCGTAACAACCTTCATTAGCGTGACTCCCACAGATCATAGGATTACCCACAATACTGTTCAGTTATTAACAAATTAATAAAAATGCAAGTTTAATTAACCTTAATAGCAAGAAACGACATAATACATCAATAAATACACCGGGTCCAAAAAAACAAGTCTTTTTAATGAACCGGTTAATATTGGACCCGGGTGTTTATTGTTTCTACAAGATTTATAAATACATACTTGAATGTTCTTGCAGAAAACTTTGGAACAGGACCACTGAGATTATTGTATGACAAATCTCTGAAATTAAACAAATTTTGTCAATGCTTCAATGATTCAATGTTTACTAATCCTAGATAAAGACTTTACAAACAAAATAATTATCAATAAATACAAACTCACAAGAGTGCAAGTTGAGGAACAGAAGCTAAAGACAAAGGGATAGCTCCAGACAAGCTGTTGTTATTCAACCTTCTACTCATTACATGACAAAAACAAAATAAACATGGGGTCAAATGTTATCAAATTAAAGAAACACAATCCAAAAATTCAACGGTCAATTTTAATAAACTAAAAATTGACCCATCAAAGATTATGTTTCATATAAGGAGTTTTAGAGAGAGAAACTAATTTACTTACAGGTATTGTAAGCCATTCAAAAGACTGAGTGTCTCCGGCACGTGACCAGTTAGCTTATTGTTTGACAGATCCAATGTTTGCAGCTTCGGAAGATGACCTATTCCTGCCGGAATTTGGCCGGAGATATTGTTGTTCTGCAGTAACCTATTTTTTTTTTTCAAGAAAAAATATTAAAAAAAAAAAAGAGGTATAAATATGTGAATAAAAATTATGGTTACATATTTACAAACACTTACACTTGCCGGAGGTTTGTGAGATTAGCAATAACTCCTGTTAGTGTTCCTGATAAACCTTGACTTGGAGCTCCACTGTAATAAGATAAAACAGTGAAAAATATAAGCTTGTGATATAATATAAAGTATAGATACAATATGTATGTATGTATGTATATGTGGAAAAGGACATACAGGCCAGTGACAAGATTATCAGGGGAACAAGTAATCATAGCCCAGCTACAAGGATCAACAGAATTTTCATCCCAATTGTTAAGAGCTCCATGAGGATCATTTAAGCCATTTTTAATGGAAATCAAGGCTATAACTGCACAAACACAATTTCAGTTCAAGAAATTAAGAACCCATATACAAAATCACAAACCCAGTAAAACCCATAAAGATAATTTTAAAAAGACTGTTACAGAAAGAAAAAGATGATAAAAACCTTCAGGATTGCGAGGTTCATAAGAGAGAGAAATAATAGGAAACAAAAGAAGCAAAAAACTGAGAGTTTGAAGCATGGTAATGATCATTGAATGCAATTGAAGAACATTAATTTAGGGGGAAATCAAATAACATGAAATAAATGTGTTTATATGATGAGTTGCAGTAAAAAGTTACGATTTTTATTTGATAAATTAAAAATAAAATGGTGGGGGGTCTGCAAATTTGGGTAAGTCACAACATCTGCAATTGCAAAATGTTATTTGTACAGAGAGAGAAAAGTAGGGAATCAGGTGGGGATGATATGGTGGTGTCAGTGACAGTGAGAGGGGTGTTAAGTGTAAATTATGGGATTTCATGATCAAGCTTTGCTTTAATGGTTAACGTGCGCAGGGTTTGATAAAATGCGCTTATTCCTTTTCTTTCCTTTAAATCAGTCTCTTTCTTTTTTCACTGTTGCTCTGATTGCTTTTACGTACATGAAGAACGGCAAGGAAGTAGATAAACATTTTTTCTTTTCTTTTTTTAAATAAAGAAACACACTTTTTTAAAGAAATATTTGTACAATAATGTTTACATGTACGTTTGTTAATACCGTGAAACGTGACCATATTCGTTTCACCATATCCTAATTTTTATGAATAATGTGAGCAAGGAAACTATATTTTTATTTTTATCTACATATATAATGATCGATAAGAACCTTAATTTTTTTTTTCTTTTTTCCACAATAGGGGGGCAAAAATATATTTTTATATCATTTTAGGGGTCAAAACTCCAAAACTGTCACTAATAACTTTAAAGTTTCCACAATTCTAGATTTTTAGGGGGGCGACTGCCTTCATGTCCCCCTCTAGCTCCGCCCCTGAGGTCTGAGACTGAAGACCTGAACATGCAAACCTCCTCCATCTACCATATATATAATGATCGATTGATTGGTATATGGTTATCATGGTTGTAACAAACAAATGTTATCGATTGAAACATGATAAAAAAAAAGAAAAAAAAAAGTCACTGCGGAGTACTTTGCACAAATCATTCATATTTTCATTCATGACTATGTAACATTTGTAGCAAAATGGATATATCAATATATGTAGGCTTTGTCTTTCCATACCAAAAAAAATACTCAACATACCCCCTTTAGTACAAAATAGTACAGAATGTAAGAAAAAGTGATGGAATAAAGTACAGAATGTAAGAAAAAGTGATGGAATAAAGTACAGAAAAAGTACAGAAAGGTTAATTTAAAAAAAGTAATTGGTATGGTGAGTAGCAACGTATATGTACTCGATCGTACAGTATATAATGGTGGAGTATTTTATTTATGTATCATGAATGAATTTATAAAAATCAGGTGATTGAGATGATTCAAAATTTGTTCCTTTTGGTGGTCTAAAATGCAAAGATAAGACTACACCCTGCCATAGACTCGATCTATATCATTATTTCCCTGCAACTCTACTTTGCTTTTTCTTCTACTACTCTTCCAATCAACAATATACACACACAATATACGACTTTTTTTATTTTAATAATATATTTTACCTATTCAATTTTATTTGTCAAACGAAGATATTAAAAAAAAAAATAATCAATAAATGTATTTCGCAAAATATAAATAACCCTTTCAAAACATACAAATATATGAATCCCTACTTTTATGTCACACCAAATTACAACCATATATTTACACTTGTATAATCATATGAATTGCATGGTTTATCATTTAACTTAATTAAATCAACTAATAATGATGAAAACCGTGGACAGTAAAGAAATACGGAGTATAAATGTATAATGGAAGAAGAAGTTGGTGTTTAAAATTTCAATCATTTTGATTTAATGATTTTGAAGTTCTGTAACTTTTTTTTTGGGGGGGGGGGGTGGGAATTTGCAATTTTTGCCATTGTGGTCTTGACTTTTGGCTGATTTTACCATTTGAGAATTTTTTCTGCAATTTGTACCCCGTGGTTGTTAATTTCCGCAATTTGTGCCACTATCGCTAACTTTTGTTAAATCCGGTCGTTAAGTCACGTCATGTGCCCCGCACGTGAGGGTATTTTCGTCCATTCCCCTTTTCCCTCTCATTTAAACACCCCCCGTCTTCCTTTTCATCACTTCGATCAACAACTCATCTCGACACTCGAGCTCGTTTCCCCGTAATCCACCCACCAACAAAACTCTCTGTATCTCTTTCTCGTTCTTTCGTCACAATCATGGTGGTGCCTTTATCTTGTAGATGTGGTCGCCAAACAACACTTATCCAGACATCATGGACTGCACGTAACCCAGGCAGAAGGTTCTATCTTTGTTCCAAAAGGGTAAGTTCCCAAATTGTTTTGAAACCCTAATTTTGTACAGATTATTTGAAACCCTAATTTTTCCCCAATTTTTGAAACCTTAATTTTATGTGTGGGTTATGTAACAGGTCAGTTGTGGGTTCATTGACAGGTATGATCCACCGATGGGTGACAGAGCAGTCGATATAATACCCGGATTGTTGAGAGCTAAGAACAAACATGAAGAAACCATTAGAGTCAGAGATCGACAAGTCAAACAATTGAAGTTTATGTTGGGGATTAGCTGGATAATCTTTGTGGTTTATGTTAAGATGAGGGGCAACATTTGAAAGTCTATGTTGGAATAGTTAGTCAAGTAGACGAATATTGTACTTGCTCTAGTCAACCGTGTAGTCGTTTTTGAGAATGGTGTAAGTTGACATATTTGCTATCATGTACTTCATCGTTTTCCAGTATGCAATCAACTTTTTGTCAACGTTTCCTGGAATGGTGATTTAATTTGGTGATTGGTTTTTTAGTCAATTTTTAGCAACTATAAAGTACTGCAAACATAAACCAAACCACAAATATGGCAAAGCACAATAAAGCAAGCCACAATAAAGCCAGCCACAATAAAGCCAGCCATCTTAAAGCAAACTACATTAAAGTAGAGATGCATAAAGCTTTAGACTACTTGAAAGAAAAATAGTTAATATACATAGTAAATGTACCTGCAAATTTAACAACCAAAATATTACATTGGGGCAGGTTCACACTTAATAAACAAAGTAGCATTGGCATCACCATTGTATTAAGGTATTAAACCTTACAAAAACTACCACTGGATGTTCTTAGGATGCACAAAACATAACTAGTCTAGTTAAAACAGATTACACATCCAAGGGGATTTTAATAGCAAAAGCATTGTCTTGACCACGACCTCTACCTTGACCACCACCACCTGCTTTGCCTTGACCACCACCAGCTCTGCCACCTCTGCCTTGACCACCACCTCTGCCTTAACCACCACCACCAGCTCTGCCTTGACCACCACCTCTGCCTTGGCCACCACCTGCTCTACCACCTTTGCCTTGACCACCACCTGCTCTACCACCTCTGCCTTGCCCACCAGAACCAGCTCTGCCACCTCTGCCTTGACTCATTTGACTAGTACCAGGTTGAGTTGCACTAAGTTTTGATTTCTTGCTTGGTTGATTTGCAGCAGGAGCGCCAGTACAAGTTGTAACATTGTGACCCTTATTTCCACACTTACCACAAGTAACACTCTTCCCAAACCTACTTAACTTTCCCCCATTAACAATTGGTGGTTCGTTTGGACCCCTAGTTCTTTTCTTTTTAGGCCGTCCAACAGGATTATGATGGACAGGTGGTAATAACCTTGTTGGACATTCACTCCTAGGCCATAAGTTTATGCCATTGCAAGGCTCAATTTTGTAAGAATATGCCTCCTTCCAAGTAGCCAATTTATAGCAAGGGTGGATCCAGTCTTCAAGCAACCCAACCTGTACCCCATGCTCTTCCATATTCCACAAACTTGCAACTGCATGTTTGCAAAGAATACCAGTCAATTGCCACCTCCTACATGCACATTCTTTGGCTGCCATATTAACTACAACCTGCTCCTCCCATGGCCCATTACACTGATACTTACTTGCACCATTCCAAGTTACAACAAATTCACTTGCAGCTGTCTTGATGTGTTCAAATAATCTACTTGCTGTTGGGGTTAATGGTCCATCACATTTCTCCTACACCTTCTGAACAGTAACTATCCTTCTCATCAAGTATTCCCTGATGTATTCTAGACATCCTATGATAGGTTGTTCTCTACCATCAAGTATCTTACTGTTGAAAGACTCACATAGGTTATTTAGCAAAATATCACAATGTGCCCTTCCTGGAATAATGGCACAATCATTAATGACACTTGACCATGTAGCAAAATTAAGAACACACTCAATTTACACAGATTTAAACACTAACCAGTAAAATGAGCCCTTGACCATGTAGCAAGTGGAATCTTTATCAACCAGTCATAAGCTGCTACATCAAACACTTTCAATTCTTCCATTGCCTCTTGATACTCCCTCAATGTTGTCTGTGTTGCACATTTCCAGAGCAAGGTTTTGTAGTCAGGCCCTTTGAACTTCTTGACCATGTTGTCATAAATATGTCTCAAGCAGTATCTGTGCTCAGCTGCAGGGAATACCTTTGCAATAGCAGCTCCTAGACCCTAATAAGTAATTCAATACACAATTAAACTTTGACCATGTAATGAAAGTAAAATTCAAACATTGTGTTATGTAAAGATACTTACTTTTTGCCTGTCTGTGATGAAAGTAAAATTACTGTTTCTTCCCAGATCCAAGTTGTCTGCCAGATTAGTCATAAACCATACCCAAGAATTTGTGTTCTCAGACTCTACTATAGCATAAGCAAGTGGGTATATGCCATTGTTAGAGTCTACACTCACTGCACTTAGAACTTGGCCAGGATATGGTCCTTTCATGAAAGCACCATCAAACCCAAGTAGATCCCTTTTTCCAGCCTTGAACCCATATTTCAAAGCTCCCAAACAAATATATATCCTTTTAAAAACCCTAGTTGGTAATGTGGGGTTGGGTTCAGGTTGTACCTGAAGCTTCACTGTAGTGTCTGGGTTTCTTGCCTGAAGCTCAAGAATATAATCCCTTAAAATGTGGTACTGATCCTGGAAATCACCATTCATCTTCTTTTGTGCCTTTTGTTTAGCTTTGTATACAGTGTTGGTTTTGATGGACAACTTCAACTGTTTGGAAAGCAGATCCTTCATTCCCTTTGCCCTAAGTTCTGGTGTTGATTTCACAAGTTCACCAACCTGTTTTAAGAGAAAAGTAGAGTTGCAACATGATAATTCCCTTGGTTGAATACATCTATGGTCTTCAATAAGTGTTTTTACCACCCAATTACTTTCTCCAACAGGAACAGACACGTGTAAAGTCCAAGGGCAAGTGGGCTTGGCAGGAATATTCTCTGAAATTACCTTTTTACCCTTATCTTTTTCCCCCCACAGTTTTTGTTTGTCTTTTACCATCACCTTTTTTGTCCTTACTTACTTTAACCTGTTTTGGTGGGGGAATGTACCCTGGAGTTGGGTCACAACAGATTACTCTAAGCCTCTTCTTATCACTCTTATAAGGTCTAATATCTCTCCTTGTTGCAATTGCATGAGATCTTACCAACTGAGTCACCTCCTTCTTAAAATTCAACTTTTGCCCAACATAAAAAGGACATTTTACCATATCTCCCTCATTCCCTGTTTGTGACCTTCTTAAAACCTTAAGCTTTCTCCTTCTTTCCTTATCTGGATGTTCTTCCTCATCCCCACTGTCAAAATCATCAAAGTTTAAGCTTAAGAACTCCTCATCTGCAACCAATTCACCAACCCCAGGATCTACTCTTCTTTCATCCCTAGACAGATTACACCTAAACTGTGTCATATCCACTTCCACATCATGCAACTCATTCTATTCATCTTCTTGGAAGTCAGTCTCTTGACCCACTCCATCCTTTTGACCACCTCCATCCTGTTGACTATCTCCATTCTCTTGACCATCTCCATCCTGTTGACCATCTCCATTCTCTTGACCATCTCCATTCTCTTGACCATCTCCATCCTGTTGATCATCTCCATTCTCTTGACCATCTCCATCCTGTTGACCATCTCCATCCTTTTGACCCTCTCCATCATTGAAAAATGGGTCATCAAATGGATCCTCAATCTCAACATTTTGAGTATCAACAAATGTATACTCATTCTCAACATTTTGAGTATCAAATGGATTCTCAGTCTCAACATTTTGAGTACCCACAAATGTGTACTCATTCTCAACATTTTGAGTGTCAAATGGATTCTCAGTCTCAACATTTTGAGTACCTATAAATGTATACTCATTCTCAACATTTACTGGATTCTCAGTCTCAACACATTTACCCTTATCAACACGTGGATTCTCAGTATCAACATCTTTACCCTTATCAACAAAAGGATCATATCCATTAACATTAACATTATCATCACCAAGATTAGTTCTTTCCACAGTAGACCCCTCTGCATTATCTGTCCATTCTAAAAATAATCTTTTCCTGCGTTTTTTTTGAACAGGCCTTACTTCCACTGGATCATCAGGTAATTGTTCTAAGACAACCCTATTTTGGGTTGGTGATCTAAAATAACTACAAATAGTGGTGATACCATGTTCAATGTATACAAACAGTACCCTTGCATTCGCAATTCTAATTTCCCTTATCAGATTCAGTACATCCTCATCGTTTCCCAGAGCCAACAACCCAAAATCTAGGTCACCCCCTGGTTTTTTGAAGTGATAATACACTTTGTCCTCTATGTTGTAACCCAACTTTGCAACCATTTTATCGATTTCATGAACAGAAAAGTAGTCAGAGTTTACCTTATGTACCCACGCTGTGGTTCCACCAACGTATTTTTGGCTAGGAAACTTTGAAAATGCACCACCATGACGCAGCTTAATTGTAAAAAGTGTGTCGTGTTCACCTACAAATTTATATATACTTTATCACAAATCGATGGAACGGAAATTGCTAAATTTTTTTGAATTTTATAAATTTCAAAGAACACTTACCATAAATTTCAAAAAGTTGCATCATTCCCCATTGATCTAACTCTTCTGTTCTGATCTCCCATCTAGGTTGACCATTCATTGCGTTTGAACGAAGACGATGTATGGAATTTCTATTCGATTGTAAAACGCCGATCAATTTTGTTGGTGGGTGGATTACGGGGAAATGAGCTCGAGTGTCGAGATGAGTTGTTGATCGAAGTGATGAAAAGGAAGACGGGGGGCGTTTAAATGAGAGGGAAAAGGGGAATGGACGAAAATACCCTCACGTGCGGGGCACATGACGTGACTTAACGACCGGATTTAATAAAAGTTAGCGAGAGTGGCACAAATTGCGGAAATTAACAACCACGGGGTACAAATTGCAGAAAAAATTCTCAAATGGCAAAATCGGCCAAAAGTCAAAACCACGATGGCAAAAATTGCAAATTTCCCTTTTTTTTTTAACTTAAAGTAGGAATCATATTCAATGACAATATAAAATAGTTTATAATGTGTAATTTAAAAAGTGGTACTAGATTAAACATTTACTTTACTTTAACTTTAAATAAAACATGATTATATTTGATAAGATCAAAGAGTTAAAATAATATTTTTTGATGAATTGGAGTTTGAGGGATGTTTGTGTCATCATCAACAACAAAAAAGAAAGTGCAAAAGATGCCAATGGAGAAGCTTTTCCTCACATCCTAAAATACCCTCGTCTTTCTTAGAAATATGTGTATATATGTAGTATTATATAGGCTTATTATATTTCATCACCATCTTCATGCATTATTTCAGATTGATCCTTCAACTTTCAATGACTTGTATATTTCATTCAAACTTCAACAAAGACTTTATTTTAGGTCATGAAAAATAAGAATCGGAACAAAATTACGGTGAAGAAATTTGTAGCATATATCGTTGGCTACACATTTTTTAGTTTTTTTTCGTGGTCCAAGTGTCCAAGTATCCAAGCATCCAGACTAGATAAGAATTTTGATCCATACTTTTTTTTGATACCGCATAAAACTTAACTTTGAAGAGCTTACATGAATTTATATGAGTTTATTTATGGTGATTATTACATGCTTATGAACTCTTAAATTTCTTTTTGTGGCAAATGAAGTTTAAGAGCTTAATAGAAGCTTGTGAACTTTCGAAGTTCATAAGTCTGTAGTTTAAGAGCTCTAACAGTTTTACAAGCTTATGAACTCTTAAACGTCTAACTTTCAAGTTTTATTTCACACATAAAAAAGGTAAAATTTTGTGAGAAATATATAACTCATAAAATTTGTTGAAATTAAATTTCGGTTAAGTTACTTTAAAAAAGATAAATAACAGATTACAAGTACAACTTACGGCTTCCGAATAATTGTTGCAACAGAAAAAACTACTCCATCTTACAATAAAATGCCAAGTTATAATGGTACTTTTTCAAACCCGATCTTGCCATATAACCAAAAGAAAGATGTAGGCATCCTTGTTAACGTCACACGATTAAAATAATAGTAATTCGTATTTGGTTAATGATGAAGTTAAGTGCTATGGATATGGGGGCATAAAAATCATTATTGATGTGCGTGTTATTCTTCCATGCCTCTTTGAATACTTGAAATATTAAAGATTGTGGGGGCAAAAAGGTAAAAGGAGCAAAGTGGGTATAAAGCTACGATTGGGGCTATCAACGGTGCCCTTTTAAAAGCAAAAGGTACCACCCGTGCCTGCACACATTCTCCTTCTCCTTCACCATATACCCGTATTCTTTTTTGTTTTCATCTTTAGGTATTTCTAGTATTTTTGGGTATAATTTTTGGTCATATCCAGGGGTATATTTGTCATATAATATTATCAACACTCTCTTATTTACCTTTATACCCTTCTTGTGTACGTCAAGTATTTTTTTTTTTCTCTCCTTTTTTCACAATAAATATTAATATTAATATTTCAATAGCATAAACGGTATTATTATTATTATTATTATTATTATTATTATTATTATTATTATTATTATTATTATTATTATTATTATTATGTTTGTTTTGTTCTTTTTGGTTATGAGAAAACATGTTTGGTAGTGGTAAGATTGTGCATAGTTGATTTTATTATGTGTGAAATTCAAGGGATGTGACTTAGAGAGGGAAGGATGAGCACACGAAATAATTGCATCTTAAGACAAATTTGTAGGGGGTAAGACGTAGTATTGTGAATTTGAACCGTAAATCAAAAAATTAAGGGTTAGGATTGTCTATTCTTTCTGCCCTATCTAAGCTATCATCCCTCGCATCTCAAATCTTTTATTATTTGGAATGTTGAAGACATGATACATGAAAGCGAACGTAGAATGTCAAACTAAAAATGGCCACTCATACTCGGACAACGAATTTTGAACTTTTTGTATTCGGTTTCTAATATTTTCAAAAAGATTTAGTTCTAAGAGTCCCTTTCAATCAATTTGGACATACTCTTGCTTCTGTCCACTTGTTTGGTCTCTTTGTGCTAAAAGTTTAGATGTGAAAAGTGAACTCAAATGTGGTGCATACAAATCAAAGTCGAGAGTCAAAATTTTGCAATTTAGATAATCTTATAGAAGCCCATGACAACTGAGAGCTACTTATTAGTCAAGCCCGAGGCTTTCAAGAAGCCCATAACTGTCAAGCCCACCAACAAGTTGAAAACCCATTCTCTCTATCTTAGATAATGATAAATTTGTCTATGATATGAGAAAGTCCCTTAAAGAAAAGTTTTAATTTATACATATTATTATTCTTCTTATGAAGTATGAGCTATAATAATGCAGTTGCACTGCATTTTGTGTACATTTCTGAACAAAACTCAAGATTTTTCATTTGCCATTTTTGGCAATCACAAACATAAAACAAAGAGAAAACCAAAACGGAATTTGCCATAGCCTTAACAATCATGCATTAAGATTCCACATATTCATCATCTTCTACCTTCACCTTTGGCCTGCAACAACCGTTTTTTACTGGCACCGCAACCTCATCATCCACTTTCACTTTCGGTTTGCAACACCCCCTAACTTTCCCAATCTCCGGCCTTCTCTCAAGAAACTCAGAGTTTTCCTTCCATACTTCACCATTTGAATAAACCTCTTTTTTCCATATCGGAACTGACGCTTTTAACTCATCAATTATGAACTTACATGCATCTAATGCATCAACCCGATGAACAGACGAAATAGCAACAAACACACTTGTTTCACCTACAGGAACGGGTCCTAGTCTGTGAGCCACAGCAATAGCATTGAGATTCCACAAGGAACGGGCTGATGAACATATGGTGTTGAGGCAACGAATGGCCATTGGTACATAAGCTTCATATCTTAATTCTACTACCGTCTTTCCATCAAACGTGTCACGTGTATTGCCATAGAAAGTGGCAATGGCACCACATTGTGGTGAGTGTACGTAAGTTGTGTACTTGTTGACGTCAATTGGATGATTTTCTAAGATTTCCACCAAGTTCTTTTCATGTTCATTGGCCATCCTTTTATATCTCCAAAAAGTCTTTTGCTTTCTGGAAAATTTTGAGAAAACAAGATTAGTCAATGGGTTCAAGAGTAGGATACAATAGAACAACACAGCTTCCTGTGATTTAATTCTAATAGTACCTGACTCTTGGGGATTGAGAGGGGCCAGATTAGTGTGGTAAGCAAATACAAGATACTTAATTACTAGATATAAATATAATAGTTTAACTACATAATTAATGCGAAGCATCACATGCTCCAAAGTTTAAACAATAATAAGGGCCTTGCATACCGTATCATGAGCATTGGAAAGTAAGTCTACTTTAAACAAAATTCATGTTTGACACAAATTTGTGAATCTATGCATTGTTATACATTCCCATCTTCTGAAAGACTCCTAATTTAAGAACCATCAAAAACAGAAAAATAAAATAGCAATACATAGTCAGATCTGAAGCAGAAGTCAACAAATTCAGGATCAGCCATGATGACACGTACATTTACACTAAGTAAAGAAGTGACTAAACATATCTCAATGGGCCAGTGGGAGAGCTAACCAGGTACTTTTTTACACTAACTTACATGATTCGATAATATCTTCAACACCTTCACTTCTCATGTAAAAGTAAATACAACTTTGGTTCTACACATATAATTCCGAATATCAATATAGCTAATGTATCAAATTAGATAAAGAGATGACCCTTTTTCATCAACATAAGTCGAATGAACAAACAGTATCCACCCGAACTAATATTAAACTCACCACAATCCTTAGACGTAATAATTTCTTACAATTACATTTTTTAGTCAAGAATGGAAACAATTAGCAAGTTTTATGGTTCACAAATTAGCTTGATCCAAAATGTAAATCTACCATAGTACGTAACACCAAAAGAAGGCCTATTACTCAAATAGTGACTTTCATCAGTCATGGTCCATAGATTACCAGATTACAGAAAACAATAGAGTCGTCTTTTTTATTACTATTTTCTACAAAGACTTTAATATTTCCAAGACCTAAAAATGGTACATAAATACTAAAATCGGACAAACAGAAACAGTATAATCAGTGGTTTATATCAAGGGCAAACGGGTACTCGGGTAGGTAATGGGTCAGGACATGTACTTCACGATACTATCAAACACGAGTGTATGACTAATATGAAACATCAACAATTATCACAATAGAACACTTGAAACAAATAAACAAAAACTAAGTAAGCTGGCATTAGCATAAAGTACAAAAGTCAAAACCATATCTAATTGCAAACTAGATTAGCAAACATGATACATCCATCTAACTTTAACCATACAGCTAATTAGTCAAATTTATCCAAAACAAGTAACTACATGAGATTTAATCTGTTAAAAGTTACAATAGAGCATTAAATATCAAAAGCCCTGTATGTATCCTTTTAGTTCACCCAAGAGACCAAAGTCAAACAATGAAACCAATAAAAACTGATAACAACATATTGACTTTTGTGAGTCAAACTTAATATTCATTCATGACATGGATTCTCCCAGAAGCTAAAACAATCATTACTTAAATGTCTTATTTAATAATCCACAAATTGACATATTAAAGCTTTTAGATGAGTAGGAGTCACTTAATTTGTCAATACTAAGAATCTCTACACTTTTGATTGATATTACAAATTCAACAAATATATGAAACAGTTGGTATTATACCTTAGGAAACGTTGGAGAGTGATGCTTTAAATGATGTATTTCAATCTAACGGAAACCCCTTTCGAGGTTACAGCATATATGGAAGACTGGAACTGCTATCCTCTTGTGTCAACTGTGTGTGTGTGTAACTGTGTTTGCGTTTGCGTTTGTGTTTGTGACTTGTGAGAGAGAGATATGGGATTCTGTACTTATGTTATGGACCGTGTGGTTTGGTTTGGGCTTTAGACTAAAGCCCATATCAAAATTGCCAGTCCAACTAGGATACAACATTATATTAAAGGACTAAAGGCCGGAAACATAAAACGACAAAAAAAAAAAGTTAAAACAAAAATTCGAAAAGTGAAGTGTTACAAAATACTCGACAAATCAGAAGCATTTTAAATAAAAGAAACCTATATAAAACTTTATTTGTGAAAGAGGTAAAAAAAAAAAAAAGCCGAAAGGATGATTAATCTGCGGTCCCTTGATATGCAATACCAGTATGGTCGAAGAAGGGCTATAAACGATGGCAGTCGTAGCTTAACACTGACGTTTAGACCATTCGTAGTCGTAATACCTAAAAACTCTTTTTTCAGGCGTCACGTCAGCATAATATCACAATATCATTGTCATCACAAGCAATGGTAACACCAGAACGACCATTTTATTACCCCCGGGACCCACTAAATAAATTAAAAAGGGTGGTGATTTGTACACCACCACTTTTTTGCCATACACCACTAAAATATATTTTTAGACCCTTTTACCCCTTGCAACTTAAACTTCTTCAAACACTCATTCACAACTTCGAGGGCAAAAATGTCCAAAACATGATTTTGGTGGTGTATGGCAAAAAAGTGGTGGTGTACAAATCACCACCCAATTAAAAATGTTGAAAAGGCAAAAAAAAAAGATGAAAAATTAAAATCGCGTGAGACCCACCCAAACCCCCATTTGCTGCTCGTTGTTGGCTGCACGACGCACAACCACAACGACGCCCATTGCAAGCGTTGTGGTGTTCTCGATAGTCAAAACGCACCGTAATGGTCGCAGTGTGAATGGTCTTAATGATGATGGAGAAGAGAATGTGTGGTGGGAAGGCAGTTTGGTTTATATTTAGGGAAATTAATCGAAATGCCATTTTTTTCGGAACGTATTTTTCGTTTTGCCACTTTTTTAAAAAAATTACGGATTTACCCCCCCCCCCCCCCCCCCCGGGTCGCCGGTCGCATCATGCGACCTGCGACCTAATGGTTACCGAGTAAAAGACAAGCCCAAGCCGCGTAACGACCCGTTCACCGGTCGCAGGTCGCACCACGCGACCTGCGACCCAAGCTCGGCGACCTGCGACCCGTATGTGAACGATATCGAGTGGTCTTGGTCACTAGCCGTAAGTCTTGGTCACTAGTCGGAATTGTTTGTCACTAGTCGTAAATATTTGTCACTAGTCGTAAGTCTTGTGCACTAGTCGTAAAATACAATTTTCAAAATTTTCAAGATAAGATTTTTCAGATAAGATTTTCTGACATTTTGTTAAGATTTTCTGGATTTTTTGTACTTTTTTGATAAGTTTTTTTATAACTTTTTCTATTTTTGAGATAAGATATCTTATCTTTTTAGATAAGATTTTCCTTGATTTTCTTTTCTATTTATTTATAAATAGTGTAACTGAAAGATAGAATTATCAACACTTCACATTCTCACCACATTCTCAACTTTTTCATATATCTTCGTCATCAGTTTTCTGAAAATGATTTTGGATGAACATTTTTGGTATTTTCGATCTCCAAATGAAGAACGATCAACTGAGATAATATACGCACAAGTACCCTGGATGTTTAGTGTTGCTTTCCGTCACGCCGGACATTTTCAGGGCGCTTACAGAATGTACACTCAAGGTTCATTGACGTTTCTTGACTGCGTTGAGGCCGATGAATTTTCAACCAAACTTTTGGAAACGGCTTTGAACGAGCTCGGTTACGTGCCTCCACCGAAGTGGTATTTTTACTTTAAAGAGCATGAAAAAGACCTAGATAATGGTTTAGAATTGATAACAGATGATGTCGAGCAACTCAAGAAGATTACTGACTATGCCAAAATACATAGAGAAATGGAGGTGTATGTTACCCGCAAAGATCTGTCACATTTCTCGAATTCTGATCCAACAATGCCGTTTGCAATGTCTAAGGTTATTACCGGCTCTTCTGCCGCTAGGCGTTTATTCGATTAGTTATTAGTTAAATCTTGTAATTCGTCTCTTTCTTTCAATAAAGTGGATAGTTGGCCAGTTATGTTGTGTTGTTAATGTAATTATATGATTTATAATCATTATGTAATGATAGGTTTAGTAATGTTCAAACAAAGTAAGTTAATCAAATACAACACAATAATGCAAACATAGATAACATTGCTAACAAGTATATAACATAGTTTTTTTCAAATACAACACAATAATGCAAACATAGTTTTTTTCATCACAACAAATCCAAATGTGACTCAAGGTTGACTCAAATGTACACTCGGATAAGTTTGAGTCGCCTGGGATGGCTCTCCTCCATCCTCCTCGAACTTGCTTTTCGTTGATTTTGTGGACGTCTGCTGCAAGTCAAGTAATGACGATTGTATTAATAACACAATGTAAATTTTATGTGTTAATATGAATAAATTTAATAACTTACTTTCTTCGATCTTGATTTGGACCTTGAGTTTGATCTTGCGGTGGTTCTAGATCGGGTTGGCTCATCGGTTCTATCGTAAGGAGCCGTACAATTAACTCGACTATGACCGCGTTCCTTGCACCGACTACATTGATTTTTGTATTCCCATTTCTCCTCTCATTTCGAAGGAATACGAGCACGGCCAGGTGGGCGGCCAGATTGCCTCTTCACAAGTACCGGCGGCAAGCAAGTCTGCAGATTACCTGGATCTTCCCATTCTGAAGGATGAGGTGTTGGATTTATAGCCTCACCGTAGGTTGCCCGATATGTTTCCGTGGTGAAATACTTCTCCGCAAAACAGCTGACATTGTCCATTTTAAAGTGACGGATCACTGCCGCTACTGTCCGCAAGGTAAACCAGAGAGTTGCCATTGTTTACAAGTGCAGGTTCTTGCTTCCAAGTTGACTGTTCCATTCTTTTGCCGATCCACCACCTCACATATCATGTTTGTGGATGGGTTGACCTTCCAGCTGAGTGATTTGCCAACCCTCTTACCAATTTTGTGTTCGGCATATGGCGTGACAGGTGTTTTAACGGCCGCGGCAGTATTTCGATGTTTGAAATACCATTGTTGTACTGAAGATCTAAAAAACTCCAGTAACATTGTCACCGGGAGTTTTCTTGCATGGTTGGTCATGGCGTTAATGGATTCTGCACTATTAGTCGTGAGGTAAGCATATCGTGTCTTTGTTGAATGATGCCTTGACCATCTTTCTTTCCCCACCTCTCTAAGAACATTAGCTGAAGTTGGTAAATGTCTAGAAATGACATCAAAATTGTCACACCCCCGTCTAAAGCGGAAACAACGGGATACAACAACGATAGGATCACAACACATTATTATAAAGATGTCTATATGAAAATAAAAATCCAATGTGTTATGATACTTGTAACATGAATAGGAGTCCATGCCACATGTACATACCAACAATGAAACCGACAATAAGCAAATACCCACAATTTAAATGTTAAGGCAAAACACGCATTTTTCAAATTATTAAGAAGTCACCATCTTGACGAGTAATCTCAAAGTTTTAGCTTAAATGCAACCTAAAGGTCCACTAAGCTTTCTTGTCCTCTATCTTCAAACCGCTAGTATTACCTGAAAAGATATGCTCAAAAACGTCAACAATAATGTTGGTGAGTTTCGTAGGTTTGAAACCAAACACCACAAATAAAATATTTTGATGTGATAATGATAAGTTAGGACAATGCAATAGAAATGTACACAAATGTGAAATAATGCAGCCAGTATATCTCAATGTACGGCAATTACCTCACAAGGAAGTAAAGCACGAATGTAAGCAACAATCCCAATGTACGGCAAATACCCCACAAGAAGGTAAAGCACGAATGTAAACAACCAATCTCAATGTACGGCAAATACCCCACAAGGAAGTACAACACGGATGTAAGCAACAAATCTCAATGTACGGCAAATACCCCACAAGGAAGTACAGCACGGATGTAAGCAAAAAGTCTCAATGCATATAAGTCACATAGTGTCACACATTTCAAGCATATGTCCAAAAATAGAAATGAATACGTTCACAGCATAAAACAGTTGGTAAAACATGTGAGCATACTTTTCCCCCAATTTGAAAACATGTAATGAAAATGGGGCCACGAAAACTCACCTTGATTACCAAAGCAAATATCATCCCAAAATGAATCCACCAAACAGTACGTCAATCTACAAATAAATTCATATAGATTAATAACCTAGGCAAAACTATACCTCTTTATTATCCCCTAGTTGATTGGTCAAGTTTGTACACGCTAACCTTTTTAAAACTATAAAATTTAATATCATTTGCCTTGCAATAGAAAAGGCATAGCATGCATACATCAGGTAGCAGTAACAACACAAATATTATTTAAATTCCTAGCTTCCTGTATTCTTAAAAGTTACATCTTCATTCCACTAGTCATTCTCAATTTTCTTTAAAACGATTCACCTTCTTTAAAACAACTCACTCATTGGTTTAATAAAATCTGACTACACATAAAAATAGTATGTGCAGTATTTTGTTTAAGTGGATTCCATTGACATCGATCAATATGTCACTAGCTTAACGCTCATGTAACAACTAATACCCATTTGACATTACTCAATCATCCCTTAACAATTAGAGTAATATTAATTCACAATGAAAAAAAGAGTCATTTGTTTATAGTTAATTTGGCATTAAATAATTCTTGAATTCTTGTTTCATACTCCATACTTTACATTGAACATTTTAGCTCACCGATTACCAAATGTAATCTAAAAAAACGTTTTAAAAACTTTTGATCGAGTTCATGTATAAGTTTAAAGAAGACTTATTATGTTTTCATACTTTTCTCAATTACATACTCGTTATATACACCATTTTACTTCATGAAAACAGGTTTGTAACTAACTCAAGGACAGCGAGCTTAGACATCGATAACAAGGACTCGATCCAAAGTTTTTCAGAAAATTCGGATTTCACTATAGCAGTTTACTAAGTTATTTTTATAAAATAATCTGTTTAGTTTTAGAGGCCGAAACCACGCGTATCTATGTAAAATTTCGAGATCTACAACTTTCGTGTTTTGGCCGAAGCCTAAAAACGAACGGAACTACGTCAAAGTAGCCGTCGAACCTGACTGGATAATCTAGACAGATTTTTAAGATTTAACGAAACAAGAATTTTCGGTTTGCAAAACTTATTATACCCAACATATTCATACCCCCAAACATATAAATCGCCCTATATATATATAACTATTTCAGAAAATAAAAATAAAACAAAAATATATTGATTAGGGTTATAGATTATACCTACGTAGAACACAAACGGGTAACACGCAAGAACAAAACTTGGATTCTATTTGGCTTCTCTTCCTTTTTTTTTTCTTCTTGGTCGACGGCAACAAAAACCACAAAATGTTTCTTTTATTTAAATGGGTCAAGGGGTTTAGGGTTATCACTAGATTTGTATTTATAGATGGGTTATAGTTTGGAGTCCAAATTACTTAGAATCGGTGTGAGTTTGTTTGGGCCGAACGAACAGCAAAATCAAAAGAGATATATTATTATTAGTACCCTATCATGTTTATTAATAATATATATATTAGTTTGTTATCATCTAAGGAAACGTTTACCATTATTATTATATTACTTTTATTATATTATTATTACTATTATGTTATAATTATTATTACGTTATTATTATTATCCTAACTTTAAATTTAATCGCGTACGAGTATTGATTCAAGTTTTGAATACTATACGAGAATTAAATTTCTCACATAGTTTAAAATACGAATACTTAATTTATTTTCTCCGCATTATTTACATACATGAATACGACTAAGAAATGATTATGGGCAACGAACCTATGAATATAGTTTTGGTGACGGATGTCACAGTATACCCCCGTTTAGGGAATTTCGTCCCGAAATTCAATCGGAATTATTACTGAAAACGTTATCATTGAGTAGACATGGGTTTCGAATTTCTTATGATCCTTTTGTTCCTTAGTGATTTCAAATTCTCATCTACCGTTATATTGTATCCTTACTATAGTGATTGCGTTACGTTTTCTTTACTTGACTTCTCCTTCCTTAGTTTTTCTTTTTCTTTTTACCGGTTCTATGAAAAGTGTTGTTCTAAACTCCATCTCGATTTTATTCCACTACACCTTACTACGTTTCGTTTGTGTGACACCATAAGAGGCTCGTCACTTAATTGCGTATTGAAAACTCCATTTTGCTCCACTCGTTCCTTCAATTGAAAGGTTATCGAACCTATTTGTTAAGCATATATTACGAACTCGTTCAATCCGTTAAGAAAGTAAACGAAATTGGTGTTTGTAAATCTTGCGTTCTTAACATCAAAAAGGGTCTTTCTTGATTCCAAATACCGTCGTGTGGTTAATTTCTATGGTTTTATACTAGACTTTGATTTATCGAAGTTTATTTATGTTGTGTAGCAATCCATACATGGGGCTTACCACGCAAGGCTTGTAGTTGAATTATAGGCGCGGAAGAGTAGACGATTATTAAGGAATGGTCTTGACCCAATGAGTGAAAGATATTGGTTCTTTACACAAGCTTACGGTGTGTTGATTCTACAGAGTTTGTATGAGGATCTCACATCGAGAATCACGTTTAACGCGGAACAATCGCCGTTAGATTTAACTTAACGTATTGAAATTTAGATTATACGAAATTGAGTTTTAACATTTTAAGCTCCCACAACATTCTCAATTTGTCTTACATATATTGTATATTAAATTTAAAAAAAATTACGAATTTAAGTGTGTTTGTTGATCGTTTCATCCAATTATTTTTTTTTTATACATTCGTAGTCGAGAGCAATATAAACATGTATGCGGGGGTTTGTCGCTAAAGTAGGTTAACCCACGCTATCATCAAAGGAAGGAAAATTTATACGTACAAATATATTTCTTGGTGAGGTTATAAAAGTTGACTTGTATAAGGGGTAAAACAAGTGTGAGCTTAGATTTTATCTGAAAATCTAACGGTTTGGATTTGGGCTAATCTTATAGTGTACGTTATCTCGCATCGGAATCTCATTAATTAAGGACTAGTAAAATTCCATTGCTATGCCGCGGTAAACATATAAGAAGAATGTAGTAGTGATCGATATTGATAGTTGACCATAGTTTGAGTGAATGAATGATAATATTTGTTGTTCGTGGTCATTAATAATGTTAAGTTTACGATGTGAAAGATTATCTTAATAAGGGGCGCCGTAGAATTTAAAAATTGTTTAAATACGAATCTTAAAGATGGGTGTTGACAGGTTAGTGCCAAACTACGGGTTTCGTCGTGTCTATTGGTTCCTTCATGTCATTTTGCGTTATTTCTAGTAAGTTTTCAACCGAGTTTATCACCCCGTTTAGGCTCGTGCAGTGTGTTTCGGAAATTTTCATAACTATTGGTAAAAGAAATATATTGTTTAACTCAAGTTTTAGTGATGTTTTGATGTCGAAATATAATTAGAGTTCGGATTCATTTGAAGGCCGAATTAGTTCTTTGGTTAGTGGGAGTTTTCTTCCATGAATCGATTTGATAACATTAATAATATATCCTCAAAATACAATGTAACGATGCAGCAAACGAAAGAACATTAATCGGAGATATTATGTATTCCATGTTGGCATTTAAGGTCAATGCCTTTTGTGAAATATTCTATTGAGTCCCTATCGAGCGATTTGTCTCGTGTTTATCTTGATCTTCACTTTGTAATCGTGCTTAATTGTGTTTGAAGATTATTTGGTCGAACATCTTTGAGATAATAGTTGAATTCATCTTTGAGATAATAGTTAAAATTCAACGTCTCATTTCATATGGATTAATTGGGGATCATTCCCAAAATTTATTACATAATATAGTATAATATATGTGAATTTACTTTAATGCGCTAACCAAATAATTTTCTCATGTTTTCTTTTTGTCTATCTCATTAGTGAGCTTACTATATCTTTGATTGTTACGTAAGCTCATTGATTTTGTGTTTTTCTTCGACTTAGTGGTAACCAAAGGCTATCTTTGATTATGTTCTTAACATCATGTGATGCAAGAAAATGGTTTTATTATTGAAGTCAGGCGTTCATAAATCTCGAGTTCAACATCCAACTCGTTATTTGAGGCTCTCGTAAAATAGATACAACTGGGAACTTCTTCGATTTTTATACCAACGGTATTAGTGAAATTTTCCACTGAGTTTATATGGTGATATGTCATGTAGAAGTGAAATATATTACAAACTTTGAAGCACAACAATTTTTTTTTTTTTTTTTTTTTGTAAAACTTTACAAGCAACGTAGTGTATTATATCAGGCTACTTGATTTATTTCAGATTTTGAATAGTAATAGAATTTATTTATTTATTATCCGCCACTTGCAGTGATTTGCCATTCAGTATTTATTACTTCACTTTATTTTACGCAACTATGTCCCAAGGCATAGAGAATTTCATAACGGTATAATTTTTATTTTTATTTTCCTAAGCGTTTTAGTAGGAGAATTTTGAGGCTTTATTCAATAATCTAATTGATCATGTGTAGTTAAATGTTTTAGTTGAGAGGGTAATTTAATAGGTAGGTTTATCCCTTTTTTTTGTTTTTTTTTTGTTTTTTTTTTTGGATTTACGAATTTATCAACTAGAGGTGTTCATAATAGGACCCTTAGGAAAATGTTTGATCGACCCAAGTTGCAATCATTATATTTATCGAAGATAAGTACGTTTTAGATTGACTTAAATTCTTACGGAAGTTGTAGTCAAGTAGTTTTAAAAGAAACCGAGATTAGCATTCATGTTAAGAATGATCTTATTCGGTTACATTCAATTGTAGTATGAGGCATTGAAGTCTTTATCGTATAGAGGTGAAGTTTTCAAGCAATACGGAGAATCGAGTGCATGTCCAAAAGATGCCAAGATCACGGGCTAGCTTAGCAAAAAGGGATTTGAAAATTTCGTTGCAAGGAGGTAAAAGTGGCCAAATGATGAATGCATCACTGACTAGAAAGGAAAAGACTGTCATATGATACGTGGTTGAAATTTGAATTTTCCAAAGGAAGTTAAGATGTGATTATGTCCAAAGAATTTGAGGAATAATAAGCCAATTATTTTAATTCCAGTGAGTAATGATTTTAATAGAGTTTTTACACGGTTATTCATTAGCGAGTTATTATCCACGTCCATTAGTCTTACGATACAGTTTCTATGTCTTAGAATGACTAGAATGATGTTTATTTAGTACACGATTTACACTTTTATATTTAACACCCTTCGATCTCGTCAGTTTTTAGCATTTCGAGTAGAACGTCTTAGCGGCATATTTGCTACGATTTGAATACGTATAAGTTTAGAATAAATGAGCAATTTGGATAGTGTATGTGCCAAACCAACGACTAAGGATCATGAGTTCGGAACAATTAGAGTTGAGATTTTACGTCGTCACGCGACTTTGAAGGCGACACATTGGACACTAGAATGTGGTCATATAAATACATATATGTCGTGATACCTTTGCAATTACGTCGGCCGCCATAATTGTTAAGGTATCCTTTCATATATGTACTTATTACCAAATCCTATATCACAATGTTCAACTTCGTTCCTACGGTTTTAATTCTAAATGTGACACGAATTTATATGGAAATGATACTATGATCAATATGGTTTTGCTAGATGACATTAATGATCTCATGCCGTTAAGCCTACATAACCCTCTCGGGTACGCGGACATGTGCAGAAACCACCAATGGAGCATGTCCTGCTCGAGAATCGGAATGTGAATGAGTACACGTCGTCAATGTAGCAAATAAGTATATATCCTAGTGGATAAGTCCATCTTGAGTGACATGTAAGTACACATCGTTTCAAATAAGCACATATAGTTTCATGCACACGTAGTTCCTAATTCATGTTCTATATGCGGGTTTCTTATTTATAGTCTAGGCCAATCCACCTAGATCTCTATAAACAATGGCTCTGATACCAATCTGTCACACCCCGTCTAAAGCGGAAACAACGGGATACAACAACGATAGGATCACAACACATTATTATAAAGATGTCTATATGAAAATAAAAATTCAATGTGTTATGATACTTGTAACATGAATAGGAGTCCATGCCACATGTACATACCAACAATGAAACCGACAATAAGCAAATACCCACAATTTAAATGTTAAGGCAAAACACGCCTTTTTCAAATTATTAAGAAGTCACCATCTTGATGAGTAATCTCAAAGTTTTAGCTTAAATGCAACCTAAAGGTCCACTAAGCTTTCTTGTCCTCTATCTTCAAACCGCTAGTATTACCTGAAAAGATATGCTCAAAAACGTCAACAATAATGTTGGTGAGTTTCGTAGGTTTGAAACTAAACACCACAAATAAAATATTTTGCTGTGATAATGATAAGTTAGGACAATGCAATAGAAATGTATACAAATGTGAAATAATGCAGCCAGTATATCTCAATGTACGGCAATTACCTCACAAGGAAGTAAAGCACGAATGTAAGCAACAATCCCAATGTACGGCAAATACCCCACAAGAAGGTAAAGCACGAATGTAAACAACCAATCTCAATGTACGGCAAATACCCCACAAGGAAGTACAGCACGGATGTAAGCAACAAATCTCAATGTACGGCAAATACCCCACAAGGAAGTACAGCACGGATGTAAGCAAAAAGTCTCAATGCATATAAGTCACATAGTGTCACACATTTCAAGCATATGTCCAAAAATAGAAATGAATACGTTCACAGCATAAAACAGTTGGTAAAACATGTGAGCATACTTTTCCCCCAATTTGAAAACATGTAATGAAAATGGGGCCACGAAAACTCACCTTGATTACCAAAGCAAATATCATCCCAAAATGAATCCACCAAACAGTACGTCAATCTACAAATAAATTCATATAGATTAATAACCTAGGCAAAACTATACCTCTTTATTATCCCCTAGTTGATTGGTCAAGTTTGTACACGCTAACCTTTTTAAAACTATAAAATTTAATATCATTTGCCTTGCAATAGAAAAGGCATAGCATGCATACATCAGGTAGCAGTAACAACACAAATATTATTTAAATTCCTAGCTTCCTGTATTCTTAAAAGTTACATCTTCATTCCACTAGCCATTCTCAATTTTCTTTAAAACGATTCACCTTCTTTAAAACAACTCACTCATTGGTTTAATAAAATCTGACTACACATAAAAATAGTATGTGCAGTATTTTGTTTAAGTGGATTCCATTGACATCGATCAATATGTCACTAGCTTAACGCTCATGTAACAACTAATACCCATTTGACATTACTCAATCATCCCTTAACAATTAGCGTAATATTAATTCACAATGAAAAAAAGAGTCATTTGTTTATAGTTAATTTGGCATTAAATAATTCTTGAATTCTTGTTTCATACTCCATACTTTACATTGAACATTTTAGCTCACCGATTACCAAATGTAATCTAAAAAAACGTTTTAAAAACTTTTGATCGAGTTCATGTATAAGTTTAAAGAAGACTTATTATGTTTTCATACTTTTCTCAATTACATACTCGTTATATACACCATTTTACTTCATGAAAACAGGTTTGTAACTAACTCAAGGACAGCGAGCTTAGACATCGATAACAAGGACTCGATCCAAAGTTTTTCAGAAAATTCGGATTTCACTATAGCAGTTTACTAAGTTATTTTTATAAAATAATCTGTTTAGTTTTAGAGGCCGAAACCACTCGCATCTATGTAAAATTTCGAGATCTACAACTTTCGTGTTTTGGCCGAAGCCTAAAAACGAACGGAACTACGTCAAAGTAGCCGTCGAACCTGACTGGATAATCTAGACAGATTTTTAAGATTTAACGAAACAAGAATTTTCGGTTTGCAAAACTTATTATACCCAACATATTCATACCCCCAAACATATAAATCGCCCTATATATATATATAACTATTTCAGAAAATAAAAATAAAACAAAAATATATTGATTAGGGTTATAGATTATACCTACGTAGAACACAAACGGGTAACACGCAAGAACAAAACTTGGATTCTATTTGGCTTCTCTTCTTTTTTTTTTTCTTCTTGGTCGACGGCAACAAAAACCACAGAATGTTTCTTTTATTTAAATGGGTCAAGGGGTTTAGGGTTATCACTAGATTTGTATTTATAGATGGGTTATAGTTTGGAGTCCAAATTACTTAGAATCGGTGTGAGTTTGTTTGGGCCGAACGAACAGCAAAATCAAAAGAGATATATTATTATTAGTACCCTATCATGTTTATTAATAATATATATATTAGTTTGTTATCATCTAAGGAAACGTTTACCATTATTATTATATTACTTTTATTATATTTTTATTACTATTATGTTATAATTATTATTACGTTATTATTATTATCCTAACTTTAAATTTAATCGCGTACGAGTATTGATTCAAGTTTTGAATACTATACGAGAATTAAATTTCTCACATAGTTTAAAATACGAATACTTAATTTATTTTCTCCGCATTATTTACATACATGAATACGACTAAGAAATGATTATGGGCAACGAACCTATGAATATAGTTTTGGTGACGGATGTCACAAAAATGTTCATCGAAATCCGACTTTCGGTATGCCTTACACATTTTCCAGTAATGCCATTCAAAGTGCTTGACTTTTGCAGATTTGTTTTTCAGGTTCATTAACAAATGACGGCTACAGAGGGCATGAAATGCCTCTGGGAATACATCTGAAATACCGGCCGCAATTGCTGCAGCCCTATCAGAGATGAATGTGAGGTTGTCAACCCCACCGGCAGATTCAAGCGCGTCACGTAAGTTTCTCAAGAACCAAGTCCACACGTCGGTCGTCTCTCCCGCACCAATGCCATAAGCCAGTGGCAAGATGCCATTATTACCGTCCATCGCCACAGCAATTAAGTTAGTACCCAAGTACCCACCCTTCAAATGTGCCCCATCTACGATTATTATTGGGCGTGTATGGTTGACAAATGAACGTATCTGCAAATTCATAAAAAAATAATTGTAAATTATATAATAATGTACGTATGTCATTGACTAATAATAATTACTTACAGCTGCTCCGATGGACATGTAACACATTACAAATTTATCCTCGTCGTCTGTACGGAGATTCGTAGTGCTCCCCGGGTTATGTAGTTTTAGGTTGTGCAGATAAATGGGAAGTTTCTTAAACGATTCAGCGGGACTACCTCTCAACAGCTCTATAGCATAACACTTTGCTTTCCATGCTTGGTTGTATGTAAGGCTGATTTTAAACCGTTCAGTCATATCAAGTTTGATCTCTTTGCCTCTGTATACACGACTTTCCAAAGTCATCGCCTCCTTCAAAAGGTTACCAAGCACTTTCTTGGTTGTATGACGACTATTGGCCAAGATTTGGGTGCAAGAACATGTGTGCGCGTCACGTAACTTCCTTACTTGAAAGTTGTCACAATATCGAATACACGCTGCGCTTATCTTCCAATCACAATCAGGCAAAATACATTTTGCTCTGTACCTTTTTTTGTCTGACTGTGTTGGTTTAATCTGAAAACCCTCTTCTAGACACTTGGTATGCAATTGAAGCAGAAATTCCTCTTTACTTACGAATGTTTAGCCCTCTCGAATCCGACAAGATTTCTCATACATTGCATCTGGCCGTTTAGGAACTTCTTTTTCTTCCTCTCCTGACGGCGTTGGTATATTCCAGAATATATCAGGTTCGGCTGATTTTACTGATATTGGTTTGTCGTACATATCTCTTGGATCAGGCTCATCCTCCTCATCACCCTCATCATCCTCATCATCCTCATCATCTTCAACAATGTGATTACAAAATGGATGGTCATGATCCTTTGGTGGATTGACATTTTCCTCATCATAATGATCATAATCATGAGGATGTGGATCTGGATCTGGCTCCTCCACATAGTAATTTGAATGAGATTGATCATATTGAACATCCGAATCAAATTTATAATTATCTTCGGTCTCTTCAACTACCCTAAATGAAGGGTTCATCGGTTGTTCTGTTGGATGGAAAACTGTATTTTGTGGAGGAGCATGATAATGAAATTGATATTGTGGTTGATAAGGAAACGGAAATTGTTGAACGGGCTGTTGAAATTGCTGATATTGTGGTTGTTGAAAGGGCTGTTGAAATGACTGATATTGAGGTTGTTGAAAGGGTTGTTGAAATGACTGATATTGAGCTTGTTGGTAGTATTCAGTAGTCTGTTGTTGGTTCTGTGGTCGAAAACCAGAACTACTACTACTAGGTTGATTGCTACCCTTACCAGAAACATTTCGTACAAGATCAACAATGTAAATTTCTATCGGAGCATTGTTAATTGCATGGCACAGAAAATCACCAAAATCATCAATATCATCATTTATATCAACAACATATTGACCTTCCATATATTTTAGACAAACAGGTGAATCAAGTGGTAGACCTACCTTTCTTAATACGTTTTTCAACAAAACTCTGCACGTCATGGGCTTCTCTGGTGCCACTGGAAGTTTTAACGGCACTCTACTACATTCTATTGGCAAATACATTGGCATGTTGTTAACATATTCAAAACGACCCCCAAAACATATAAAAACTTTAAACTTGTCCATCAAAAAACGCAATACTACCTGAGTGGGTGAAAATTTGTACCTGAAGAATGATATGTTAAAAGGATGATGAGAGGAGTGTGAGAATTTGAGAGTGATTGCAGAGATGGATGTTAAAATGAAAAGTATTGAAACTACAAAAATATGATATTGTTAAAATGAAAGTTATCCAGATCATTATCCAAAAAGTACAAAAAATCTTAAAAATGTCAGAAAATCTTATCTAGAAAATCTGAAAAATCTTATCTTGAAAAAATCTGAAAAATGTCAGAAATTGAAAAATCTGAAATTGAAAAATCTGAAACCGGTAACTTACGAATAGTGACCAAGAATTACGACCAGTGAATAAAAGTTACGACTAGTGAACATGAGTTGCGGCTGGGTCGCAGGTCGCCGAGTTTGGGTCGCAGGTCGAGTGGTGCGACCTGCGACCGGTGAACGGGTCGTTACGCGGCTTGGGCTTGTCTTTTACCCGGTAACCATTAGGTCGCGGGTCGCAGGTAACGGGTCGCAGGTCGCATGATGCGACCGGCGACCGGGGGGGTAAATCCGCAATTTTTTTAAAAAAGTGGCAAAACGAAAAATACGTTCCGAAAAAGTGGCATTTCGATTAATTTCCCTTATATTTAATTTGTATATGTTATCCGATAATCCGACCTCGTTCATAATCGGTTTTATTATGCAATGTGGGCCCGAGTATAATGTTGATAAAAATGAAAAAGACAAAATTATAATATATTATTGACAAAATCAAAAAGCCTCGTTGCATTAACAACTGAATTTTGTGTCAACTAAAATTCTAAAAATCTCAATACGGAGTATTTTGTTTTGAGAAAATTTCTAGAATGAACAGTCAACGCTTGTGTTATCACCCCATGGTCCGTGTTAGATTTTTAATCTTTGACAGTGGACACAATTTCCGAAGGAAATTACCAGCGAACCAGCGATATTTTAATGGCCAATAATAAAAAGCCACATGTGCACTAAATCTCGCAGTCAACCAAAATCCCGCGGGTCAACGAAATATCACGCACGTTTCTAAAAAACTGAAATATTTGCTGTCTTTTAGTACTATCCCGCTGTATTTTATGAGTATTCCGCGGTATTTTATAAAACTCGAAATATACGCTGGTTTTAAAATAATTCCGCGGTATTTTTTCGTAATTTCTACAATATTTCTCGAAATTCAAATAAAAGTGCTTTTATTTTTCGTTTTTAAGCGGGATATTTTCAAACCATCATGTATGTGCGAATTTCTTATATTATCTAGCGAATATTTGATAAATATTGCGGATATTTACTAGTAAATAGATTAGTATTTCCTAATAGATATCTAGAAAGTGAGCACACAAATAAAAAAAAAAACATTCGTGTGCGTTTGATTAGTAACTACTCTGCATATAATAATTTTGGCCAACAGCCCCACTGCAATTGCAAAGAATAATGGGTTATTTTGATATCTTCTTTGTAGGTTAATGGTGATGTTCTCTGCCTTCACGGACTGTCCTTGATTTCTTTTGATTGTGCGATTGTAAATAAAAGAATTGTTGGCTTGAAAATACCTAATGGTTTGAAAATGTTCCGCTTGAAAACGGAAAAGAAAAGCACTTTAGCTTAAATTTCGAGAAATACTCCGGAAATTTCGAAAAATACCGCGGGATTATTTAAAAACCAGCGGATATTGAGTTTTAATAAATACCGCGGGATACTCATAAAATACAGCGGGATAGCACTGAAATACGGCGTATTTTATAATTGTTTTGGAAACCTGCGTGATATTTCGTTGACCCGCGGGATTTTGGTTGACTGCCTGATTTAGTGCAAACGTGGCGTCACTTTATTGGCTATTAAAATCCCGCTGGTCCGCTGGTAATTTCATGCGGAAATTGTGTCGACTGTCAAAAAAAATCTGACACGGACCATGAGGTGATAACAGAAGCGTTGACTGTCCATTCTAGATATTTTCTCGTTTGTTTTTTGAAAAGATAAATTACTAAACGTTTTATCTACTTTTTAGTTGTGCATCGGGGATTTATGCTTAGAGCATACGGTATGGGTGAGCGTTCCATGTTTAGAACGCCTTGGTGTTCTGCCACTCTGACTCGATGTTCACGTGGCTGTTACAATCGGCGTTTCCAAGTACCGTTCCTAGAGACGCTGTAAACTGTTTTTTCCCCCTATTTCTTCAACACTTTATACGCTTTATTCTTCATTAAAATGAATGAGTTTGTTTTGTAAGATAAAAGCATGAACTAGGAATGAAGATAAAACGGTGATGAATGAGTTGCAAGGACAAAAGAGTGGTTTTGACTTTTGAACTTTGAGACGATGGGCTAGTTTATATTTGGATCATAAAGCCCAAATAGGAATAAAAGTTAAACGCTGGATTTTCAAATAATATTAGTTTGATTTTTAGATTTTTACAATATTACAATACTAAGTTTTAGACCTGTGTATAAACACGGGATATTAGAAACCAAACCATTTTCATTCTATTTTTCATCAGTCTTATTATTTCGTATTTCAGTATCGTTTTTGGTAGTTTTTAAGGGAAAGATTAGTACATCCGTTAGTAAAAAATGTTTATGGAGAATTCAACATATTATAAAATGATGTAATATCTACCAATTATATAATAATAATAATAATAATAATAATAATAATAATAATAATAATAATAATTTCGTATTCCAGTATCGTTTTTGGTAGTTTTTAAGGGAAAGATTAGTACATCCGTTGGTAAAAAATGTTTATGGAGAATTCAACATATTATAAAATGATGTAATATCTACCAATTATATGATAATAATAATAATAATAATAATAATAATAATAATAATAATAATAATAATAATAATAATAATAATAATGAATAATGTTTAGGTAAAAACTTTATAATAGGAGGATTCTGGTTTTATTTCAATATAGACTTTCTAGCGAAATTAGTGTATTTGATTAATTTACTTAAAGTTTAACAAATTCAAATTATTAGATTGGTTAGTAGGTATTTTTTGACGTAACAAAAGTTTTCGTTTATTATTAGTTGAAACCTGTGTATACACATATATCTTTAGTTATTATATAAGAAGAACATGATCTTCTAATATGTTGACACCTTAGCATCTAGAAAATGGACATGTGTAATCAATATAATTTTCTTTTCATATAAAAAAAATTGTGTAATCCTATAGTAGAAAAATATGTATGTGTTATTTCACAATATGTTCTCCAATGGTGACACCTCATTCTTCCATGTTATGCTTCAAAATAATAATAATGTAAATTAAAACAAATGTTAATAATTAGTAACCATTATCTTTAGCTAAAAAGTTTATATCACTTACTAAAACTAAAGTCAATATATCATAAGTAAATGACTAATGTCTAAACTTATATATAAAAAGAGCCGTAAGCTCTCACAGAGTTACACATTAACCTTATAACACATTAACGAATAGTTGTTCCCTTGATTTTCATTCCTAACTTTTCCAAAATTTTAATCTTAATGGAGTATTAGCACATATATGCATATAAAGAATATTTTACCACCTTAATACATGTATATTTACTACTAATAATACTTAACGTTTGTAGATTTTATTTACAATCTTTTTCTTTAATATATCTCAATCCTAATCGAATTAATTCTAATTGTAATATTTACCATCAAAGTATATATAAAACTGACAAGAAAAGACAATGCATATAGAGTTAACTCATTTAGTTTGAAGGGTTTTTAAACGAGACAACTTTTTGTTATTCATGTCTTAATCAATTTCTTCATATTTCGTGCCAGATCTTATTATAGCTTTTTGAGTGTGAATTGAATTTGGAGTTTCAATAATGTTGAATCAATTTTAAGTCTATAGAGTTTGCACATTTTTCGTTTCGGTTTTTGGATCCATGGGCGCTTTACCTTTTCGATAAAAGATTTATGTTTTCGGTTATTCTTAGCTTTGTGGGTTGGAACTAAATGCATGTAATCATTGTTTCTAGGAAAAGCATGTAATCTTTTTTCCATAGTTTCGAATGATTTTGTTTACATCTTTTAGTAATAGTTCGTGATGATATATTTAGCTACAAATGTGTGCTTGGCATCAGCATTTACATGATTATAATAATGTAATCTGATGCTTGATGCTTGTCGATCTAGATCTTGTAGAAAACTTAATATACAAATTCAATTATTACGTAAACATATTTGAGTATGATAATATATCAAACAACGTAGTAAGAAGTAAGAGGTGCGAATTGGTAGTAGTATATACATATAACTACTAAGCATAGTTAATTTAGTTATTCTCAAGCAAGTGTAGAAAATATATGTGAGTGCTAAACATAATCTGCATACATACGTAAGCTCTGAATATCAACGTTGTGTCTTGGTGGGCTGTGCATTGCACAGCCAAGGACCTTACTAGTTTAAATATAAAGACGGCAATGATATTATAATATAATTTTGATGATGAAAACGCCAACAATAAATTATTATCTTTAAATCTATGCATATACATAGATCGTCAATGAAAATGTATAATAGTAAAAAAAACACGTTGAATGATATACGTTAAATGTGAATAAATTAGGCATATATCTTTTAATGTTGGTTTATATGTGTAATCCATTAGAGGGTTGTGGTTTTTTTTTCAATATATAGTACTTAGAGAAATCAGTGTATTTGATTGATTAATCTAAAGTTTTTTCAATATATACCCCCCCCCCCCCCCCCCCCCCCCCCCCCCCCCATCAATGATCATTTCATTTCACGTTTTTATATATAATTATGAATGAATAATGATTACTATTATTATTATATGTTTTATATATAGAATAAGAAATAAGATAAGATGAGAGTGGAAGTTTTTTTTTATTTAAATCTAATTAGTTAGAAGAACATTATACATATGGCTTCAAAATTTTACGCTACAAACATTTTTATAGCATAGTTAATCTTGGTATTTATCTTTACAATGCAATCGTGAGCTATATACAACTATTTCTCATAATTTATTGAATTATATTAGGATAAAATTCTTAGAAGAGATTTTTCAGGTAAATTGTTGCATTTGATTGGTTGATTGAAAGTTTAGTGAAATTGAAGCATATGATTGGTTAATAGGTCTCAATTTTTTCACAAAAATTGAATGAGATAAGTTTTCTTTTATTAATATTTATTATTATTATTATTATTATTATTATTATTATTATTATTATTATTAGATTTGTCTTTAAGGAAAAAAAAATCAGAAACTCCATAACTATGGGTGCGTTTAGTTACGGAAAACTCCTCCATTTTTCTGAAAAATTTTCTAAGAAAACTAAAAAATTAGAAAATGTGTTCAAATTGTGATTTTCTAAAGAAGTTTTATAAGAAAAATGAATCTAATGATTTATGGTATCCTCCATTTCCTATTTTGGAAAATGAAAACTCCATCATTTACATTTGAACGCATTTTCTAAGCACCATTAGTTTTTCAAAGGACTCAAAACTCTAGAAAAATGGAAAAAGAAAAATGGAGATAGTTTTCCGTAACTAAACGCGCCCTATGTCTCCTACACTACTAGATTTTAGCAACACTGTTATGTGAGATCAGTGTAAACACAGTGTCGCTCTTAGTTATATATGTATGTGAGATGTGAGATATTTTGATACATCTTACTATGTTTTTTCCATATTTGAGATCCACTAGACATTTAAGTTTCTCTTTATGTTTTCTTTAAAAGGTTTTTCGTAAAATAACGTTCTCTCACAATTTATATTATATTATAAAACTGTAGACCATTCTTAATTTACATGGGATCATTAGGAGTAACTGCATTTTGAGGGAAAGAAGAGGTAGACGATCTCAAACGTTAATTTATGTGATCAATGTATTAAATTCGCAACATTGCATTTTATATTAAATGCAATGCTATTAATCAATGATTTGAATCGTTGATAACAAAAATCAAAGGCTGAAATTGTTTGTCTCGTCTCCTATGCCACGTTGAACATTACCCAATAACATAACATATTAGAGAGGGTGTTAGTATATATCAAAAGTTTTTTACTTCCCTGACCTATTACTCTAAATAGTATATGCACTCCAATTATTTTACTCCGTAATTATTTTTAAGGTGATTCTAATACCAACATCCGAAATGTTTAGTTTTAGTGTTGAAATATATAGAATGTATGTATATATTCCTTGTAAAGATAATAAGTATTAGGTAGCATAATTAGTAGCCATTAGATTTGATGAACAATAACAATGCATTCAGGATGTGAAAGATTTTAGTAGCCATTCAATGATTTATTTTTAACGAAAACCCATTACATAGAATGCTACATCTATGTAATTCTTATTTGATTTTCATTTTTGTTTTTCTTATTGTTCTACTTGCATTGTTTTCTTTGCCTCTTCTATAGTTTGATGCAGAACGAGTTAGTTCAAAAGATAACTTGAAAACCAATATATGTGACAAGAATGTTGGTAAGTTATTTGAAAATGTAATCGTTCAAACATTTACTTTATTTTATATTTTTGCAAAATCTTCTGCACATCTTTGGAGTAGTTTTTAATTACGATCTCTTTTTCAATGACTACAAAAATGAATATAGATCATATAGATATTGACACACGACCTAAAAGTATATTGACAGTTCTGACAGCGTTAAAAGAATACTTAAAAAGGACAAAATGTACTTAAACGCTTGCTTAAAATACGTGTTTGAATGTACTTGCATAACCAATTTAGAACATACACTTATTCAAACTCATCAAACAAATCGTCATGATAGAAGTCGACGGGCCCAATTAGGGCTGACCTTATCCACCGGTTGACACCATCACCTTCTTCCACCTTAGTGATTTAATTGCATATATATATATATATATATATATATATATATATATATATATATATATAGGATTAGGATCTAGGGAGAAGGATTTTTGATGGGAGAAATGAGAGAAATGATCTTGACCTTTCATCTTAGAAATCAACCATCTAGAATATTTGATGGCAAAAATTAAAATTTTATTGGAAATTAAAGACAATAGGGGCATAACCGTACTTTACAAACATAAACATCGTATATGTATTTAAAAATTGACTAGGCTTAAATTTGGTAATGCATCGACAATTTAGGAAAGTAGTTCCATATTATTAATTGCATCCTGTTTACGAATTGATTGTATATATTTTACTCTCTTTCTTTTTTTGTTGACATAGTTACTCAACATTAGTTAATTATTTGTGAATCATGTTTAGCTTTACAAAATAACCGAATCATAGTTATAGTATGTATGTATGTATACACTGAATCAAATATTAAAATTTTCGAATTATAGTAATAAATTATTGGATAACTATAACTTAATAAATCATGTTTATAATCTACTGAAAAGAAATGAAAGTACGTGACTTGAATAAAATATAAGTTAGTGAATCAACATCAAAAATATATGAATCATTTTGATAAAGTCGACGATTGATTCAATAGTTTCTTTTTATTTCTCATAATTTAACCTTAAGAGCTTCGGTAAACTATCGCATGTTATTTTGCATCTTTGAAAGTGAAAACAGACACATACTTAAGAGCTTCGGTAAACTAATGAATCATTATTAGTAATATAAACTTGTAAATTTATCGAATCATTGCTATAATTTTGTTGAATCATTACTATAAATTTATTGAATCATTACGATTATTTATGAATCTATATCTATATTATAAACGTTTAAACATGCCAATGAATGAGGATCAGGCAACAACCATTTTATTCAGTTTTAATTGAAATTTGCTTGTGATGATCGTTGTATGAAACCCGAATTATAACTAAAATAGATATACGATCGAAATGGGCTATGTAATATTCTATTTATTTGATTAGGATATCAAATTCAAATTTGTGATGAGTAGCTTGTGAAATTCGAATTTTATGAGGGTGCATCTACTATCATTTTTGTGAGTGGATATTTGGGAGGGTGGATGAATTCAATTTAATTAAGGAAGAATGTATTAGTGGAGAATGGTTATACGTTGCTTTAAGGATAGCATTAAATGGGTTTGATGTACATACAAAACAAACCGTCGTATATTTAGGATAGCAGTGGAAGAAACGGTTGTGAAATATTTGAATGGTTAATGAATTAATTTAAAAATTACAATCATACCCTTATTTGATAAAAATATATGTATGGTCAAGATTACTTCTCCCCAATCTTCATAAAAAATGTTTTCTTTTTTGATCCCACAACTATATATATATATATATATATATATATATATATATACTAGCACAATACCCGCGCAATGCAGCGGTGAAAGCGTTGACGATGGATGGAGCGGCGAGTGACGATTTTAAAATGAATATAAATGTAAATAGTTTGATGATTTATTGTATGATGCTTGTGTTTTTTTTATATGTATGATAAATATAATAGAAAGAAATCTGATTTATTTATAGTAATCCACATATTAATAGAAATGATTTGGTCATATATTATATACATTAATTAATATGTATAAATGTGATAGGGGTATTTTAGGAACTTTAATTATTTTTAAGTATTTTAAGATTCAACACTGGATATGCTTTATAAGTATTAATATATATATATATATATATATATATATATATATATATATATATGTGTGTGTGTGTGTGTGTGAACCTTTATTATTAATTATATATCCTTAGCACATACATAGACACATATACAAATACTCTAATTTAGTAAACTTAAACGTTAAGGGATATTTTATCTTTGTATCCAAATAAGCATTTAAATTATTTTACATTATGTATTAAAAATTTGTAATTGAGTATATATGATATTTTTACTAGTTTTGAGGGGGAAAATATGTAACTTTCTAACTACTATAACCACACTTGTACGCAAAAACTAAATTTGCATAAGTGGAATCGAAGGGGTTGTTAAAAGGTAAGGATAACGTGACTCGTTTAGGGACCTCTAACATTATTTTGAAGTGATGGGCACAGATCATTTGCATGATTTCATGTGAGGAGCCACCTTTGACTCTTTTTTAAACTTTTTGCGACTTGAGCTTGCTTTGATGAGAGGTAGGATTGTTGTGCTTTAGCCCGTATTCGATTACCATCCATCTTAGAGGTACCTGCAATTTTCACTTCGAATCTTGAATCAATGAAGTTGTTAACAACGCTAACGTCTGTAACTGTGAGATTTGAAACGTTAATATGGTGATCATTAAGCGCATTCATGATTTGAAGTTCTTGATTTGTGGTCATCTTTTTCAATTTTAAGTAATGTTTAGAAAAAATATAGGGTCAAAATCATCAACAAGATGACTTCAACTATCAAAAAGATTATCGAAACTAGGGTTTTAGCATATGGTTAAATTGATTAATTTTCTATGATCATATGATTATTGGTATCTTTGTCTTACGTATATATCTTTTCGTAGAACTCACAAATAAAGCTTAATTAGTAAGATGTTGCCCCATTTACTTGATTAATTGTCGATGGAACTGGGAGTGTCATTGGGTTCGATTAATTAGGTTATTCGAGTCGGGTTATTCAATTTTTCAAATTCAAAAGCTAACTCGTAACCTGATTCAAATAAGGTCGGGTTATTCGGGTTCGGGTTATTTAGATTCGGGTTGGGTTCGGGTTATCCATATAAACCCGAATAAGACGATATTTAAATTTTCGTATCTTGAACAAAACTTAGATATTACAAAGGGACACTAATAGTTTATATAAACCATCATAAGTAACTTATATGTATATAATAGTATATGGATATATTCTAAATCATAAAAAACTTATTCATATAAAGTTATATTTGTACATTATATAACTTATGTGCTTATTTGGGTTGTCCGAATTGTAAAATATTTATCCGAAAACCCCATTCTAATAAGACTCTGGTTATTCAAATAAGCTTTGAATTCGGTTATTCGAATCTGGGTTCGGGTTACTTATTCGAGTTCGGTTATCTGTGACACCTCTAAATGGAAGTGCTCTTTCAATGCTAAGTCGTCAATTTGTTTGTGGCATATGCGTTAGCATATTTGATGGATAACTAATTCAAAAGGCTATCACTTTCCGAGTTCAATTACAAGATATTTCCATCCATATCGTAAGATGATTCATTTGCATTTAGTAACTTTGAAATAGTGTTTGCTCTAAATCATAATATTTACACTTTACATATAAATGACACGATCTTTATGTTATAGTTTTAAGGAGACAAAAATTTAAAATTATTGCTAAAACCTCAAGCAAACATATTTTACGTCATTTCAATATTTTTGAGAGGCAACCGCCCATGCCCACAAAGTCCAAGCTCACATCAAATGACACTTTAAATCAATGAACATAATTGAACTACTTTGATTACTTTTTTCATTCAAGTTCACAATAATTTCAATATAACCTATTTTTTTATTAGAACTCAAAAGGATCTCAATGATACGATAAAATCATAAATATACAAAAGAAACATGTGTGGCGACTAGTTCATTTAAGCACCAAAGAACACCATTATCATGTGCATTTAATTCAATTTAAAAATTTTAAATTTAAATTTAAATTATAAAATAAAAATCAAAATAAACGAGGCGTTAGTGGGCCTAGCAGTTTAAATTACCTGGTTATCCCACAAAAGTGAAACCAGTTTTTTAACCCGGATCTTAGATGTTGGATCAGATTCGAGTATACTAGATAAATCAACAAAATGTTTAGTAGTGTTAGTCTTCATGGTTAATACTGCTGGTTGTACTTTCTAATGCTCTACAAAATTTTCAACTACTATAAGTGTTTCTACTGCCAGTGCATTCAGGATTAGTACTGCCAAACCAAACTTCATCATTACTAGTGCTATTATGATTTTTACTGCCAGAGTCACTTTCAGAGTTTTTACTGCTAGCATGATTTTCATTGTTTATGATGCTTGTGATATTGTTAGTGCTGCTTAGGAGACTGACACATTACCTAATATGTTACAACAGACCATGCTTTAAGGTTTAGAGCATGCTTTAGACAATGAGTTGTAATACATTAAATGCTAGCATGTGTAATAGGGACTATAATTGATGTAAAGTAGATTTCACATATCTTAGAAGCATGTTTGTATGCTTAGTGTTTTGTGTATAAGTTAGACTGTTAGATATCAGTTGTAACTAAGTCTTTTGAACATTGACAACTAAGTCAACTTTCAACCAAAATCATGGTAACACAAATTTGTGAATCTATGCATTGTTTATACATTCCCATCTTCTAAAAGACTCTTAAATCTTTTGAACCGTTCAAAATAGAAAATTAAAAGTTACAGTAGCAATGCATAGTCAGATCTGAAGCAGAAGTCAACAAACTCAGAAATTAGCCATGATGATATGTAAATTTACACTACATGCAGAAGTGCATAAACATATACCAATGGGGTGAGCTAACCAAGTACATTGTTACATTATCTTACCATTTGATAATATCTTCAACACTTGTAATTTCTCATGTGAAAGCAAAGACATCTTTGATTCTATACAAATGACTTTGGATATCGATATAGATAATGTATCAAATATAGACAAAGAGATGAAACTTTTTCATCAACATAAATCGAATGAACAAACAGTATCAACCCAAGGTAGTATTAAACTCACCACAATCCTTTATACAAGAAGAAGTAATCATTTCTTACAATCACATTCTCTAGTCGAGAATGAAAACAATTAGCGAGTGTCATGGTTCATAAAGTGACTTGATCTAAAATGTAGATTTACCATTGTATGTAAAACCAAAAGAGGGCCTATTACTCAAATAATGAGTGTCATCGGTCATGGAGCATAGATTACCAGATTACCAAAAACAATAGAGTCGTCTGTATTATTACTGTTTTCTACAAAAACTTTGAATTCCAAGACCTTAAAAGTGGTACATGAATACTAACATCGAACAAACAGAAACAGTATAATCAGTGGTGTATATTCATGTGAAAACACAGGGGTAGACGGGTACTTGGGTTGGGTAACGGCTCAGGACATGTATTCATAATACTATCAAACGCGAGTGTATGACTAATATGAAACATCGTCACAACGAAACACTTTAAAGTTTAAACAAATAAACAAAAAACTAAGTAAACTGGAATTAGCATAAAGTACAAAACCATATCTAATTGAAAACTAAGTTAACATACATGATACATCAATCTAACTTTAACCATATAACCATATAAAGACCTGTAAGCATCCTTTTAGTTTAAGATCAAACATTGAAACCAAATAAAATATGATAACAACATATTGACTTTTGAGAGTCAAACTTTATATACATTCATAACATGGCCTCTCCCAGAAGATAACACAATCATTACTTAAACGTCTTATTCAATATATCCCTAAAAAATTGATTTTTTCAATACTAAGAATCTGTATACTTATAATTGATATTACAAATTCAACAACTATATGAAACAGTTAGAAACCTATATCAACATAAAATGAAAAATAGCAATCTTAATTGTAGGCAATTGAAAATTGGTATTATACCTTAGGAAACGGTATGCTTTCAATGATGGATTTCAATTTCGATACAGCATATCTGGAACTACTATCTTCTTGTGTCAACTCTGTGTTTGTGTTTGTATTTTTGAGAGATAGAGACATGAGATTCTGTATTTATCTTATGGGCCATGTGGTTTGATTTGGGCTTTACCAAATACGAACTTAAAGCCCATATTAAGCTTGCTAGTCCAACTATCATAAACATAAAATTTAAAGGCTAAAAGGCTTGAACTTAATACGACAAAAAGATCCTTAAAAGCAAAATTCGATGTCCTATAAAAACGTATTCTTAATAGACGTGAGAGTAGAATGGCAACTGCAGTTTGAGGGAAGAAGCGATAGACAATCTCAATTGTTCTCAATTGTTGATTTATATGATCAACGGCCAATTCGAAACATTGCAACATTGCATTTACCATTAAATG
Organism: Helichrysum umbraculigerum; assembly: GCA_949592205.1. Classification (NCBI taxonomy): domain Eukaryota; kingdom Viridiplantae; phylum Streptophyta; class Magnoliopsida; order Asterales; family Asteraceae; genus Helichrysum; species Helichrysum umbraculigerum. The sequence goes on along the minus strand of CATIUR010000005.1, from coordinate 10,985,581 downwards.
TAGTATTGTTAAGATGCACAAACCTAAATTGTTGATAACAGAAATCAACGATTGAATGTCGCTTTTCCTACCGACCACTCATAACATTACCCAATAACATAACATAATAAAGAGGGTATGTTAGTATATATCAAAGTTTTTCTCTTCCCGACCTATTACTAACTAATTTATGGACTCCAATATTTTTTTTATAAGGTGTTTCTAATAGAGACATCCAAAATCTTTAGTTTTAGTGTTGAAACATATAGAATGTATGTAGATATTCCATATAAACATAATAAGTATTTGGTAGCATAGTTAGTGACCATTGGATTTGATGAATAATAACAATATATATGAGATATGAAAGATTTTGTAAAACACAACCCCATTTGCTCAACACTTTCTATGCTTCTTCAATGATTTAGTATTTTAACGAATACCCGTTGCGAAGAATGCTACATCTATGTAATTATTATTTGATTTTCATTTTTGATTTTCTTATTCTTTTACTTGCATTGTTTTCTTTACCTCTTCTACAATAGTTTGATGTAGAACGACTTAGTTCAAAAGATAATCTGAAAACCAATATATGTATGACAATAATGTTGATAGGTTACCCGTGACCCTAACTATTAGGAGATGTAATCGTTCAAACATTTTTTCTTTTCAAAATCTTCGGCAAATCTTTGGAGTTTAGTTTATTTAAGATGTCATTTTCAATTTCTACAAAAACGAATTTAGATAAGATTATTGTCGACATCGTTAAAGGAATACCTAATTAATGACAATATGCACCTAAAGTCTTGCTTGAAATCCCTGATGGAAGGTACTCACACAACCCAGTTTAGAGCGTACACTTATTCAAAATAATCAAACAAATTGTCATGATAATGATAGAAGTCGGCTACTCGATTAGGGGAGGACCTTATCTGCATCTTGACACCATTACCTTCTTCAAACACATCTTCGGTTTGGTTGTCATTATAGTAATAATGTTGACTGGCCAAAGCGGTACTTAATGAAAGATTATGTGCTTAATATTAACATAAATGAATATCAAATCCAGCTTCACATGAACACCGCAGGGTCACACCGATGAACACAACCGAACAAGTAAGTGTGATACTATAAAAGATATTTGATATCGTTCATTTAGTTGAAATGAATAAAGAGTTGGTTGAATACAATTGAGACATTTATCAATATAAATAATTAATGTAATTATTTATTTAATAAAAGGATTTGTTTATAAATGATTTTATAAATAAATTAACTAGTTTAATTATTATTAAACTACAAGGTTTTAATTGTAAATTAACAAATTTGGGATTAGTTTAATAAAGTATTAAACTAAAGGGTTTATAGTGTAAATAATCTAACTTGGAGAATAAGTTGGGTTTAACCTATAAATAGGAGGCTAGGGGTTCATTAGTTGGTGATCAAAACCCTAACAAAATCTCTCCCTCTCCCTCCCTCTCTTTTGTCGACCGGCCACCCCAAGGCCACAAGCCGAAAGTCGGCCAAACCCATTCCAAGGGTTTAAGTTCGTGATCCGATCGCGTACTCGTGTCTTGGCATTTGGTATACACGCTTTAGGATACTACCGTCCGTTCAACCGTGAATTATTGGTGGATACCCAACGTATCCTTAGCTAGCCGAATTCAAGAAACAAGAGGAAGAAGTCGACTCATACTTGGGCAACGAGTAGAAGATTGAAGTTCTTGCCGAGCACTCAATGTAAGTTTGAGTTTAATTAAAGTGTTAATTAATTTACATACAAGTTTTATTATAGAAAATTATGATCTTGGCTAAAGGGTTTATTTAATGTGATTAAATTATTTTGATAAACGCTTCCGCATATTAATTGTATTAATAGTTAATAAAGATTAAATTTTGTAACGTACAATTCTGTTAAAAACCCTTCAGTTGTATCAGAGCCATATAATTTTCTAAATAAAACTATGATTATGTTTCTTGTATGCTTCTTTTAATCTAGTTTTAATAATTGTTCTCTTCTTCTACCTTTCTTGTAAATCGGTTTAAACCGTGTAGTTTGTTAAATTGTTTAAACAACGCGTTAAGTTTGTTATTTGCGATTAGTCCGAAACAAGATGTAATTTGGTTGTACCCAAAATTGCTCCAAGGTTTACAAGAAACCTTGTTGATCGATTTTAGGTATATGGTGTTAAACACCATAACTTTGACAGAAACGATACTATGCGATCATCACCAAAGAGAAGACCAGCAAGACTTAACCCTAGATACTAGGGTAATTTTAACTGCACCAAGAAGGTGAATGTGAAATCGAACCAACCACTAAGAGAAGATCCGGGGTTTTTAGAATTAAGAAAAACGTTATTTAAGAACTAGCTGTTAGGGTTTTCAAGGGTTAAGACATAAACGTGATTCAAGAAGACGATGGGGTTTTGTAGGTGACTGATCGAAGGCGTAACAGAATGAATGCGATGATATACCAAGATAAAAATAAAAAATATTGTAATCTTGGGTGGGGTTTTCTTATAGAATCAAGAAGTAAAAGAATGCTAGGGTTTCAGAGGTTGAAGACGACGTAAGGTGCTGTTTGTTTTTTTAAGAGGTTTATGTCTGAAATCTGAAAACCATGTCTGAATAATAAGAGGTGGTTCAGACGTCTGAAATCTGAATCATATAAACCGTTTATTTTTATAAAAAAACGTCTGAATGATTTTGTAAGGCTTTGTTTTACCATTTTGATTATAGGTTGTCATATTAATGAAGGACAAATTGCCCTCTTTATGTAAATAAAAAGGACATTTGATGTAAAAAATTGAAATAAAGAATTATCGAGCAATAAGTTAACATACTATGGAAAGTGTGCTCCAATTCAATAATAGTCAACGAATAAAAATATGTCAATGAACAAAAATATTCTTCATTTAATTTCCAATGAGTTATATTTATACATAGTATTTTTTATATTTTTTTAATACCCACCAACATATCTCCTTCTCTCTCGCCTCACTGGTCTCTACATCTTCTTCTCTTCCAAAATTTTAATCTGCCACCCAAAGATTCAAAGTATCTCTTCCCCGTGCTCTCCTATTATGTAAATAATGACTGAAAAATAAATAGGCATTAACCATGGAAGAAAATGATGCCGGAGACGCCGTGGGACTAGACCTGCGACGGAAATAATCTATTTCTGGCGACGACGAGAAGCTACTTCTAATGGTGGGGTGCGAACAACAACAACGATGAAGACGTGGGGACGACGACGAGAAGCTACTTCTAATGGTGGGGTGCGAACAACAACAACGATGAAGACGTGGGGACGAACAGCCATAGAAAGACTCGATGGAGAAGAAGAAAGAAGGTTGTGTGTTTGTGATAATATGAGATGGTTTTGTTCAGAGTTTTTCAGAGGGGGTGTTGGATCTGAAACAAATTGAGGTTTTTCAGAGATAAAAGCTCTTAATGCTAAAAAGAAAACAAACAGTCTGAAAGCTGAAATCCTCTGACCGAATCAGAGATCAGAGCTTTTTAAGAGCTTTTATTGAAAAACAAACAACACCTAAGTGTATATGATAAGAGAGTATATGTGTATCTATCTGTAATTCTGTATATGCATAGTCCACAAAAAGTGGATATATATAGTCTCTTGTTTGAAGTTTCTTTTATTACCCTATAATTTGTTTATATTCTCTTTTTTGACCCTCTAAAATTTTAAAAATGAAAAAAAAAGGTAGATCAATCTCTCACCAAAAATATAACTGAATATTAATGATCATTTCTTTTTTCTCGGTAACGAGAGTTTTGAAATGTACACTGTTAATATAATCATTAACGGAGATATGGTGGAACCGTATAAATAACTTTTTTTCACTTTTGATTTCAACGTACATATACTTTTTGCAAAAGGAATATTGTCAAAATTATTAATATTTTATCCTCTTTAATATTCAACCGGGTTTAAAAAAATATAAAATATACGATGCCCAAATTAAAGTTGTATATCACAACTTTTTTTGTGTTGTACCGTGAGACACACTAAATTTTGTATGATGTGTATCACGTATTTTTTTTTATCAAAAATCTATTAATTAAACCTTAAAGTTAGAAATAAAAATGTATGTTCCTAACGATCATTAACTTTTCAAATGATCGCTTTTAAGTATACCTATAATTCGATATATTATGCCTGTTGTAAGGATTTTTTTTATTAGTACATGACCACTGCAAAATAACCGCCAGACGTCTTTAGCGATATTGCTAGCGACATTTTTTATGCTAGCGACACCGACTAAACGTGGTTAGTCTCTATAGAAAAAGTCGTTGATTTAGCGACATCTAAATCTCGAGTCGCTAGAGCTTGCGACCTTAATAGTCACATCTTATAACTCGTCTCCAATTTTAGCATCGTGTTTTAAGTGGTCTTTATTTAAGTCGTTGATTTGTGAAAAAGTTGCTAAGCTAGTCGTTACTTGAGTCGCTGTTTCAGAGGCATCCCGATTCAAGTCTCTATTCGCGTTGCCATTCTTGAGGAGGTCTCTAATTGTGTCGCTACTTGAGTCGCCATTCTTGAGGAGGTCTCTATTCGTGTCGCTACTTGAGTCACCATTCTTGATAACGTCTCTATTGGTGTCGTGGTACTGGTCGCTATTTGCGAAAATATCTCTACTGGTGTTGCTATATATCTCGCAACCACTATATATATTCGTCCTCGATATATTTGCTAGTATTTGTGACATTTTTATTTGTTATTTCCTTGTCTAATTTAAAGAGCCAAAATATCGCATACAAACATCATATATTGTATCAAATCAGACATTTACAACATTTTCATATACAAAAGTCGATTCTTGTCATAACTATACATAAGTATTCAATTCGATGTAAAACATCCATTTGCTGAGCCTTTTCCACTTCTCAAGCTAGCACTCTCTGTGTTGGGATTTTGTAAGCTCCAAAAAGAGCAAGAAACTACAAGATGAAAAAATAATGGGTTACCAACATATTATGTAGACAAGAAACTATAGGGCAAAAGAAAGAAAGCATTCATTCTAAGTACTACTGAAACACTTACAGAGTTGGAACAGAGGAAAAGAGCTGAAATGTGTCTGCCATTTCCTTCTCCTAAAGACATCAAACACCAATCAAACAAAATTTAAATACAACAATAAAGTATGAAGGCTTCTAAATTATACAAGTACAAAATATAAGTACAACTATAAGTACAAAAGCATAAAATATAAAACAAATACAATTCAGTATCAAGCGCTCAAATTCATACATATAATTGCCTCCACAATTTTTAAAATGTAAGCTGTCATACCGTTTCTCAACTTTTTTACACCAATTCTCATACAGAATGATTAGAGTTCAGCCCTGCAATCAAGCAGTTGATGTGCAATAAATTATACCTGTGACAGACTCAGGGAGTAGGTTGCCCATTGTTGTAATTAACCTGCAAAATTCACGACAATATGTGTCACAAAATGTACATCCTAATTGAGCAACAAATAATACACAATCCAAATAGTAATTATCTGATATGAAACACAACCCAAATAGACCCATTCCAGTAGATACATGGGAAGAACACAGTGACAGTTCAAGAATCTATTCACAAATGCTTTTACACATAACATCGAATAGTTAACGAATGCAACTGATATTAAGGTACGAAAGTGATGGTACAATGCAACAACACTTACAAGATTGCAGGCATAGTCATCATGGGGTTCCTCCTTAGCAAATTAGATAGCCATTTTAATTACTGAAAATTTCTCTGTTAGTCCTTTCTTGATGATAGACTTGACACGTTAACTTAGGTATTGATAAATCTGCATTACACATATCTTAATTAAAGAAGTATTCAAAGGAGCTCTTGCAAAGGAAGAGGCCTTCACTTGATAATAAATGTATGGATCAAAGTGTACAATAATCTATTCTAGTACTTGAAAAGACAATAGAACCAGATAATCAGCATATAAACAGGTTAAATTTGTCACAAAAAATTACCCAATTAGCATCTTTAACAGTAAGGTTTATGTATTTTGAGTAGCTAATCTAATCATATGTCACAAAATTACTTATAAATAAGTCAGTATGTAACATAAACAAACTAAGTCGCACAATAAGGGATAAGATGGAAACTACATAATACTTATCTCCTTTTTGTAGATATGTATAAAAATAGGTTGGGGCCAAGACTTACCAATGCAGCAAGTTGACGGTGTTAGAACCTCTGTGTAATTACATATCATTATATGTACAATTGCAATGCTCTTGTAAAAATCATTCCAAAGCTTTGATTGCATATTTAAAAAATAAAATAAAAAGTAAACATGTGAAATGTTTAAATATTGAACTTTAAACATATTAAAACTCACATACCAGATCTGCAACAGGGATAATAGTTTTCCAGCATTATCTTTATTGCTTGTGCCTACGAATAATGACTCGAGATATTGAGACAAACCCAAAAGATAGTAATTAAAAACAATAAGGACTTGGGATTGTATTATATATCAATGCAGGAAATCTGATATTTGAAAGACGTTACCAATTCCTCTTGGTAGGCAGGATTAACCGATATACGCTTATAGGAAGATATATGACTTTGATAATTCAAAAGTGTTCAAAAGCAAAAGTTGGTTAAATTAAACCAAATACACCCTTCTAGCTGAAGTAACTTCAATAAGCAACATCAAACCAAGCAACAAATCCAAAAGTTCCTCAAACTTTGGAGAGCAGAACTCAGAAGGATCGTGAACAAGTAGAACAAAAACGAACATGACACGTGTAATCCAACAAAAAAAAGCAGATAAAATTCCTGCTAATTTCAACAACAACAGTCCAGCAATTACACATAAACAGCTAAAATGAGTTGTGTGCCTATGCGTTATACTACACCGTTGATATAAGTCCAAGAAAACCTACAAATTAACTGCAACTAATACTGATCAATTAGCCCTAAAATTTAACATTATTCCACTAAAAAAGCAACACTTCAACTGTAATGATCCTAACTAGTATATGCAGGGCAACATCACACAACTTCAATCTAGAACATACTAAATCGTAATTAAGAGAATATAAATAAATCTAGAACAAACCTGGATGACAAACGCCGGCGTGTTAACCTCACAAAGCAGTTTATAGATTCAAATTTATTACCTGACAAGTAACGTGACCCTTAGTTATATGTATCAAAAATAATTTTCAGTACAATCAGTAAGTTTTCATTCACGTAATGAAATTATAAATCGAATTTATTGATTAACCTGAAAATATCCATAAAACGAAATTGTGATTAGAAGATACGATTGAATTGAACATTAATAGATTATTACAAACCCTAATAACACAAATTACCCGTTTCTTAAGTTTTTTTCGAGGTTTATAGTACCGTGGTTGACCGAGACAAAACGAATAACAATAAACTGATCTGAGCGGAGGAGATCGTGTGACGGAGGTGCAGCGGTGGCGCGATTCCTGCCGGCGGAGATGCGGCGAAGTGCGATTGAGGTGCGGCGGAGGCCGCCGGAGGCGTGGCCGAGGTGCGGGCGGAGGTGAGGGTTTTGCCTATGTTTGTTAAAATGAGTTATAGATCATCTACTCCTAGTATTTTAAACGGTGGCAACGTGCAAGTGTATGGGCTTTTAGTCCCAATTCTTAAATTCTGTAACATCCAATATCAATATTGGGCTAAAACAGTACGGAGTAAGAGTAAGGTTCAAATGAGTTCATGATTTTTGAGTGAGACTAAAGGAACCAATGATATCATGTCACATATACAAAGAGAATGTTCCATACTACAAAATCCATTTACCCCAAACATCAATTATCTCACAAACGACAAATCGAAAAATCATGAAACTTGCACCATATTTTTCAGCGTTTTATCCTCTTCGATTTGCCGTCCCTCAAGGCATACTTTCGATAAAAAAAAAATTCGGTTTTTTGGTGGGTTTTATAAATTGGTAACACATGTGTTAGTAATTGATTGTACATTTTATTTACGGTTATGGTTAGGGTTTAGGGTTAGAGTTTAGGGTTAGGATTTAACAGGGTTCATGGTTTAGGGTTTATTAGGATTTGGGGTTTAGTATGATTTAGGGTTTATAGTTTTATAAAGCGTTTAGGGTTTAGGGTTTGGGTTTTGGGGTTTCGGGGAGGAACCCCCAAACCCAAACCCAAACCCAAACCCTACCCTAAACCCCAAACCCTAAACGCAATACTCTAACACATGTGTTAGTAACATATGAAACCCACCAAAAAAATGAAAAAAAAAAATTCGTCGGAAGTATGCCTTGAGGGACGGCAAATCGAAGAGGATAAAACGCTGAAAATTATGGTGCAAGTTTCATGATTTTTCGATTTGTCGTTTGTGTGACAATTGATGTTTGGGGTAAATGGGTTTTGTAGTATGGAACATTCTCTTTGTATATGTGGCATGATATCATTGGTTCTCTTAGTCTCACACAAATTTTTAGTCTCATTTGAACCTCACCCTACGGAGTAAATATGAATCTAGTGGGCCTAGTATACCTCATCGAGTTGGCCCCATATAAGGGAAAGTCTATATCGCATACTCTGTATTGTTTTTTTATATTATTATATATATAACTAAAAGTAAAATAAAAAATAAAATGCATCAAATCCTCTAGACCCAGCAACTTTTATTCCTCCAAAGTAATCCAAACAGATCTCCGTCCCTCCTTCAATCGTCTATCTGTCGGTGAGTGATTTTATCCGTCAATTAATTATTTTTCTATGCTTTATTTTTGTTAATCTCTACCCCTTTATTAATCATTTCCAAGTTTTGGCTTAATTGACTTAGTAGAGGGATATCGGAAATACCCAAACTACCCCTTACCTTCCTCTATTTCTCCTGCTATATTATACTCCGTATAAAATCTTCTCTCTCACATAACCTAATAACCTATAATTAAAAACCCACGCACGACATCTCCTGGTTACAAGCCCTAACCCCAACGATTTTGACGATGATCCTTTTTCTTCCACCGTCTTCTGCTTCCCTTCATGTTTCAACCGGTTTAATTATTGGTAATTGTATCTCTGATTTAAGATACTAATTTGTGGTTCTCTTTCTAAATCTATCATCTTTTCTCTCCAGGGTTAACGATTTTCCTGAAATCCTATTTTACGATAATGGTGTCGGCGATCAAATGATGTCTCTAAAGGTACCGTTCAATTTTATTAGGGTTTTGTTGATCCTTTGATTGAATTTATATTCGTAATTCAGTCCAACTCCAGGTATGTATGTATGCCCCTTTTGATCATTGATTGTTTGTATTTCGGAGTAGTAATCATTGTTTTATGATGCTTTCTGTTTTCAATTGCCATCTAATAAATGCATACATGTTTTTTTATATCTATATAAATTGTTGTTCATCTTTAATAACTAACAAATGAGTACATGTGCATCTGGATATATTTATCAAATAGAATTCTTATTATATGGTACACTTGTGATGCTTATGACTAATTCGTTTAATGGGTGCTGAGGATGATATAAAGCATGTTGTAGGTGTTGTTCTATATATTAGTTTCTTGGTGCTTCTTGCAGGTACCCATTTGGCTGTATATCTTTTGCTCTAACCACTTGGAAAGAGACTCTTACATGATTAGATGCATACAAATTACAACAGAAAGCATTGGGTAAAGACCGAGTGACCGACTTCCAAAAACCTTTTCCATGCTTTTTTCGTTTTGATTCCAATAATGTAATTGTTCATTTATTAAGAGGCATAATTGCGGTACTTCTAACGGTTTTGTTATCAGGTACCATTAAAAAAGCTTCATTATGTACAAATCTAGATACGGCAAAGTGTATAAAGGGAAATTAGCAAATTATGATCAGGTTTGTGATCTTTGATTGGTGTAGAGTTTTAATAAAAAATGATTATTAAATGTTATTAGTAAGCAATTGTATTGAAGTATGAGTCTTGGATTACTTTTGTGTGTGGGTGCAGATTGTTGCTATTAAGAAATTGGATCCTGATGGGGGTCAAGGGCTTAGAGAATTCGTGATTGAAGTGTTGACACTAGGTGTGGCTGACCACCCGAATCTGGTGAAACTGATTGGTTTTCGTGTTGAAGAAGAGCAAAGGATAGAAGTCTATGAATACATGCCGTTAGGTTCTTTGGAGGACCATTTGCACGGTATGCTATGTGATAATCAATGAAATAATTAAGTGATTTCACATTTATTAATGACCAGTTTTTTTCTTATGCAGCTCATTACCTGATTATTGCATAAACGACTACGAGTTCATGTTGCAGTATCAAGTAAATACACGTCTAAACGCCCATATAGTCCTATAACATCATAATGATTGCATTCCTCCGTATCATTATAATGGAAAATTTTGCATTTTTGTGGATGTTCTATCAGCTTATCCACATTTTTCTTTTAGAAGATGACAGTCATGACACTGTGAAACTTCAAGAAAATGTAGTATTTTAATGGATTTGGAAAAACGTGCAAAACACACTTGCTCTACTTAATAAAATATTTCTCCTATTATGAAGCTGATACATTGTTATATATATATTCCTGGTCTGATTCGCAAATTGTTTCGTTTCATGCATTTTTCTGTGCTCCTTTTAGATGATAATAAAGACGAGCCTTTGAACGGAAATTATGACGTGGAAGATTTGGATAATATGGCCGAAGATGAGGGATTTCAATCCAGTTTGATAAGGTATGGGGTGTGTGTGTGTGTACGTGTATTTGCCAGTGTGCGAGTGTAAGTATTATGCATGTCAATTTATAGTACCGGTTCATTTACAATTTTCCTTCTTGCTGTATTAGGGTACGCCCGGTATGAAGTATTGGGACGAAGTTATAGATTTTAAGTGGGCAGTAAACAGATGTCTCAACTCACTTACAGGTTTGAAATTGATAAACGGTTGATAAACGATTGTGTACACAATAAATGAGATGGTTAAGTACTTATGTTGATTTACAGATTACTAATAGTATTCAAACTGGAAAAACCTGCACCATGTGCATCCTAAATTACATGTTGGCATCTTTTTGAACTCATTGTTTGTGTAGAGTAATCTACATGATACAAGGATTAGATTTTTATATTTGATACTTATCTTTTCAGAAAAGATGGGAGTTTGTTTTAGAATTTTTTGTACATGTCACCTATGCAAAATGCTTCTGACAAGGTACAGTCGTCTATGTTGACTTTACAAAAGAACTTGAGTGGGTGATAAGTTCTCGTGGTTTAGAGCTTATGCCTTTTTATGTTATTAGAATAATTCATTAAATTTCGCATAACTTTACGCATGGATTTATGGTTCTATCCATAATAATAATAATAATTAATTAATATAACGTACGAAAAATTTCCGGCACATCACTTTTTTAATATAACATATGTTGGCCATTTTTTAGGTAACTCAGCTCAACTGGTCAGAGGCTTGAGGGTCAATGATAGGAGACCTGGGAAACCCAGTATAACACCAGACTCGAATACAAGGATATTTTTTTTTAAAAAGAGAAGCGCAAGATTAAATACAAACCCTTGGATTGCATACATACTTTTCAAAATGGCAATCCGAATACATACAATCTTTAAAACTAGATTATCCTAGACATTACATACAATAAGTTTAGTGTTATAGAAATCCACAACATAATGACATATCATAAACATGATTAACAAAACAGAGTGAGCTTGTCAAACATTCCATTCCTAAAGTACTTCTTGCCCACCCACATACAAAAGTAAACCTGCAAGAAGTAATGAGGGGTTAGCACGAAGCTAAGTGAATAGATCTCAAACTATCATCTAACTCAGCTTAATAAATGTTTACAGCTAAGCATAGCAACAGTTAATCAAGAAGGATCGGTGGTCCTTGGAGTACCCTCATGCCGCGGTGGTTCCCCAAGTAACACTTAAAACCAACTGAAGGCCAAATCAGCGGCTAAACCGATAGTTTGGTACTATTACTACTTACAACATAATTTCAGTGAACAACACATGTACAAAGCACTTATGATGTCCAAAGTAATAGTACACAAACCCAACACACGTTGACCCCCAACATTCAATTAGTCCACAACCATCAAGGCAATCAAGGACACCAATAATTAAGCTAAATATAACCATCATGGCAAAATGTTAACTTAATAATGAAGACAGTAAATTCACATTTACCCGTTGTAACCACTTTGTTACAACTAAGTTAGACTGAGAGTCCAAGATCCACTCACCCTTACAGTCACTGTCTTCACTCAAAGGTCTAATATTATTGAGTCTTCGGTTTATCTGAGAACATAACAAATAACGAGTTAGGAACCCATTTGAAATAATGCAATTCATCGTGAACTATATCACTTAATAATCATAAAGTTCCATATTTATTTTCACCTATTAAGTTTTACTTAGTTATAAGTATGCATACATGCACAAGAAGTACAACACAAACAAATTGACCTGTTAATGACCCACAGCTGATCGGCTTTGGGGTCTTAGCCGTTCGGCTAGCACACAACGGATCGGCTTTACCATAACCGATCGGCTACTTAAACCAATTTGAGGACTAAGATCCAGCCACGAGCCACTGTGACGTTTTTGAACTAAGATAGCCGTTCGGCTAAATATAGCCGTTCGGTTTTAACAAGCATAGCCGATCGGCTATGAAGGCTCAGCCGATCGGCTGAGGTGTTCAGACCAGACTCCAAACCTGCAAACTCCAAATTCTGCACGAACTCAAAACCCAATTTTCACAAATCTCAGCTACAAAACACGATTTTAACATGTAATTGACCTAAACTAACATGTATAAACATAGTACAACAACAATTAACATCATCCAACACTATAAATCATACATGCACCAATTCTTCAACCTAGGTTTCAACCAAAATCATCAAATCAACTAACTACTTGAAAAACACTACTAATTCACCAAGATAAGTATAAAAATCAGTTTGTAATCATCACACAATACATATTCAAACATGAACACACCATTTAATCATTAATTTAACCTAACTCATCTCATACAAGCAAGAACATGAAAATGGAGTTAGCTTACTTACAATGGAGGTGATTACTAGATGAAGGAGAAGAAGAACACAATATAAGCACAATCTCAAGTTCCAATTCAAGTCCTACAATCTGATTTTTGCTAAATCCCCTTTGAGAGCATATGTGTGTGTTTTGAGAGTGATAGGTACACAATGAAATGAATTGGGGAAAATTAGAATACTTATATTTACTAGCTTTTTCCTTCTAAATTTAGCAAATTTAAATTCGATTAACACACTTAAAACAATTGATCACCTAGCTTATTTAATTTCTAGTTATTCAAATACACCAAACATTTATATGTACAATTAAATAACGATTAAAATAGAGAAATTACCACGTTTTGACTGGGCCAATTTTTAGGATGTTACAAATCTTCCCTCCTTAAGGAGATTTCGTCTCCGAAATCTCGCCACGCTCAAAAAGATTGGGATAGCGCGTCCTCATGCTAGACTCGGTCTCCCAAGTAAGATTCGGACCCAAACTATGATTCCACTTAACCAATACCATAGGGATCTCCTTCTTTCGAAGTTTAGTCACCTTACGGTCCAAAAGCTCTACGGGTTCTTTTACAAGTCTCTGGTTTAAGTCCACACGCAAGTCTTGCAATGGAAGAACTTGGGATTGGTCCTCCACATTGCATTTTCTTAGATAGCACACATTAAAAGTATTGTGAATACCTGACAATTCAGGAGGAAGATCTAATGACACGGTTTGATCATTGACGACATGTCGAATTTTAAACGGTCCAATATATCTAGGGGCTAACTTACCGCGTTTCCCAAACCGAATAACACCCTTCCAAGGTGAAACTTTCAAATAAACCAACTCACCTTCTACAAACGAAACTGGTCGACGACGAGGATCAGCATACTGTTTCTGTCTATCACGGGCAGCTTTTAATCTATCTCGGGCTATGGCTACCTTATCGGCTGTAATTTGAACTATGTCAGGACCCGCAAACTGCTTTTCACCCGCCTCTAACCAACAAGTGGGTGTCCTACACCTACGACCATACAACATTTCATAGGGTGGCATGCCTATGCTAGAATGAAAAGAATTATTATAGGCAAACTCAACTAACGGTAAATGGGAATCCCAAGACCCACCATACTCTAATACACATGCCCGCAACATGTCCTCCAAGGTTTGAATGGTGCGCTCCGACTGACCGTCCGTCTAAGGATGATAAGCCGTACTCAAGTTGACTCTAGAACCCAATTCACATTGCAATTTCTGCCAAAAACCCGATACAAAACGAGAATCTCTGTCCGAAACAATGGACAACGGAACCCCATGCCTAATAACAATCTCATTTATGTATAACTGCGCCAATTTACTCAATGATGCCGTTTCACAAGTAGCAAGAAAGTGAGCACTCTTGGTCAATCTATCGACAATTACCCAAATCATATCGTTACTTTTAACAGTTCGAGGTAATTTAGTCACAAAATCCATGGTAATATGCTCCCATTTCCACTCGGGAATCTCGAGTTGTTTCAAAGCTCTATAAGGTTTCTGATGTTCAGCTTTTACTTGAGAGCAAATGTGGCAAGATTCAACAATTCGAGCGACATCCAACTTCAAGGTAGGCCACCAATACAACGGTTTCAAATCCTGATACATCTTGGTACTTCCGGGATGAATCGACAATTTGGATTTATGGGCCTCCATCAAGATCAGATCACGAAGTCCACCAAACAAAGGGACCTAAATACGAGACTGAAATGTTTTTAATCCACGAGAATCCTCGATCAATAAGTCTTTTCTTTTAAGCATAACCTCAGATTTCAAGTTATGATCCATTAATGCCTCCATCTGTGCCAATTTCAATTGATCAATCAAGTCCGAAGAGACTTCTAAAAGCATTAGACAAACTCTTTCAGATTTCCCTTTTCGACTTAGCGCGTCCGCCACCACATTGGCCTTACCCGGATGATACCGAATCTCGCAGTCATAATCTTTAATCAATTCTAACCATCGCCTTTGCCTCATATTAAGTTCCTTTTGAGAAAACATGTACTGAAGACTCTTGTGATCCGTACATATAACACATTTGGTTCCATACAAGTAATGTCTCCAAATCTTCAGTGCAAAAACCACAGCCGCGAATTCCAAATCATGGGTAGGATAATTAGTCTCATGAGGTTTCAGTTGACGCGAAGCATAGGCAATAACTTGGTCACGCTGCATCAAAACACAACCTAGACCCGCATGTGATGCATCACAATAAATGACAAAATCATCGGATCCGTCAGGCAATGCTAAAACCGGAGCCTGACTCAACAATTGTTTTAAGGTCTGAAAAGCCAATTCCTGTTGATCATTCCACAGAAATTTCACATCCTTACGAGTTAACTTAGTCAATGGACCCGCAATCTTTGAGAAATCTTTAATGAATTTTCGGTAATAACCTGCCAAACCCAGAAAACTCTTGATCTCTGTCGGAGATTTAGGTGATTGCCAATTCATGACAGCCGCAATTTTAAATGGATCCACTTTAACCCCATTTTCGCAAATGATATGCCCCAAAAACTGTACTTCACGCAACCAAAACTCGCATTTCGAAAATTTAGCATACAATTTCTCCTTTCTCAAGGTGCCAAGAACTAAACGCAAATGTACTTCATGATCGGATTCAGATTTAGAATAAACTAAAATATCATCAATAAATACAATGATGAATTTATCGAGAAAAGGCCGACAAACTCTATTCATCAAATCCATGAAAATTGCTGGAGCATTAGTCAACCCAAATGGCATAACAAGGAACTCATAATGACCATATCTAGTGCGAAAAGCTGTCTTAGGGATGTCCTCCCCACAAACCCGAACTTGGTGGTAACCCGATCTCAAGTCTATCTTAGAGAAAAACGAAGACCCTTGCAATTGATCAAACAATTCATCTATTCGGGGCAAATGATACTTATTCTTTATGGTCCTCTTATTCAATTCTCTATAATCAATACACATGCGGAAGGTGCCATCCTTCTTTTTAACAAATAACACAGGAGCACCCCAAGGAGAAGAACTGGGTCTTACAAAACCCTTATCTAATAATTCCTGAATTTGACTCATCATTTCACGGACTTCAAAGGGAGCTAGTCTATAGGGTGCCCTAGCTACCGGAGTAGAACCAGGAATTAATTCAATTTTATACTCTACTTCTCTAACAGGAGGTAAACCAGGCAATTCATCAGGGAAAACATCCGAGTACTCGGAAACAACTCGGACCTCAGAAACAGTTTTCTTTTCTAGCTTAGCATCGATCACATAGGCCAAAAAAGATTCACACCCTTTAGCTAGAGATTTTCTAGCTTTCATCATAGAGATCAAAGGAAGACTACCCCTTTCCCGTTCCCCTCGAGCCACGACATACGACTCATCCGAGATTGGGATTCTTATCAGCTTCTTATGACAATCTATATTGGCTTTATAACGACTCAACCAATCCATGCCTAATACAACATCAAACCCATGAATAGGCATCAATAGAAAAGAAACAAGGAAACTATGACCCTCAATCGAAATACTAGCTCCAGTCACCGATGTGGTAACCGAAACTACCTTTCCATCCGCTACCTCTACCTCAATTGGTTGTGAAATACATGTAGGAATCAATTTAAGTCTATCACAGAAAAGCATGGACATAAAGGAACAATTTGCCCCTGAATCAAATAAGGCACACGCCGGTACTGAATTAATAAGAAAAGTACCAGTTATGACGTCCTCGGCTACCACAGCTTCATCCACGGTCATTCGAAAAGACCGACCAGTTGGTGTTGGAGGATTCTTTCTTTTCTGGCCTGAAGATGATGACCCTCCGACCATGCCCGATTTTTGCTTCCCTGCCTCTGGACAAGCACCCGAACGATGTCCTTCCTTGCGGCAATTCCAACACACAGGCTTAGGAAAAGAACAATCCTTAATGTCATGACCGAACTGGCCACACTTAATACACCTAGCAGTCTGAGGTGTACAATGTCCTGTGTGCCTAGACTTGCAATTCTGGCACCAATTTGATCTATCCACTGAACCACCAACAACATTCGGTTTACGGTTATTATTATTTCCTTGCCATTTCTTCTTTCCTTGACCTGACGTAGATTCACCTTTGGGTTTCACGGGGAACTTGTCTTTACTTTCCGAATCATTAGCTCTAATATCGCCGTCCACAGAACGAGCCAAATCAAAAGCTTGGTTAAGATCGCCTGCAAGTCTCACAGTAGTCCGATAAGTATGGGGTAACATTCCAACGAAATGGTCAATCTTTGTCCTTTCATCCGGTACCCATTGATGTACAAATCTCAACTTATCGGTAAACTGGGAGATAAGGTCTTCCATAGTCATACTATCAGTCAATTGCATATCTAAGAATTCACGCCTAATGCGAGTCATGTCATATCCGGAGCAATACTTTTTACAGACCTCGTTATGGAAATCGGACCATGTAATTAATGGAAGCTTTTTGCTGAGGTGTTAAATGAGATGTGATAGAATCCCACCATCCCATTGCCGGACCTTTTAAAAGTTGCACCGCATAAGTTACCTTGATCTCATCCTCACATCGGCAAACCTCAAATTTTCTTTCGACATCCCTTAACCAATCCATGGTCACAGAAGGATTTGTGCTCCCAAAGAAATCCGAAGGTCCACTAGATTTAAAGGTCTTAAATGAACATAATTTTTGCTGAGGTGGAGGAGGAAATACCGGAAACTGATATCCCAAAGGTCCTGAAGAAGAAAAAGGAGCTGATGTCTGGTAGTAAGTAGGTTGTGGCATAGAAAACTGCGATGTCACCAACGGAGGTGGAATCGTGCAAACAACCGGTGGTGTAGAAAATGGAATCTGTCGGGATGCTCTAGCTTGTTGCTCTAATAAATCCTTATATTTATTTAGCTCATCCTCCAAATACAAAGTGTACTCATCACGGCTCAATTCTCTTGCAGGGAGTGAAGTACTAGTCTGACCTTGGCTTTGAGACTGAATCTCAGGAGGGGAGTCTCTCGCTCCAGAGGCATTGATAGGGGTACTGGTCGTAGTGTTATTTTCTGCCATATCCTGTACCACAACACATCTCATAACCAGTTAATTGTTAGTACCTAACAATACTAACCAAATTATATTCACTCGCTCAATCCCCCTCCCAGGAATGTTTGACTAACACAAATAGATTTGGGATTGAACAATTAACCCATGTTCAATTCACCCAAACCTTGGCTCTGATACCAATTTAAAACACCAGACTCGAATACAAGGATATTTTTTTTTTTTTTAAAGAGAAGCGCAAGATTAAATACAAACCCTTGGATTGCATACATACTTTTCAAAATGGCAATCCGAATACATACAATCTTTAAAACTAGATTATCCTAGACATTACATACAATAAGTTTAGTGTTATAGAAATCCACAACATAATGACATATCATAAACATGATTAACAAAACAGAGTGAGCTTGTCAAACATTCCATTCCTAAAGTACTTCTTGCCCACCCACATACAAAAGTAAACCTGCAAGAAGTAATGAGGGGTTAGCACGAAGCTAAGTGAATAGATCTCAAACTATCATCTAACTCAGCTTAATAAATGTTTACAGCTAAGCATAGCAACAGTTAATCAAGAAGGATCGGTGGTCCTTGGAGTACCCTCATGCCGCGGTGGTTCCCCAAGTAACACTTAAAACCAACTGAAGGCCAAATCAGCGGCTAAACCGATAGTTTGGTACTATTACTACTTACAACATAATTTCAGTGAACAACACATGTACAAAGCACTTATGATGTCCAAAGTAATAGTACACAAACCCAACACACGTTGACCCCCAACATTCAATTAGTCCACAACCATCAAGGCAATCAAGGACACCAATAATTAAGCTAAATATAACCATCATGGCAAAATGTTAACTTAATAATGAAGACAGTAAATTCACATTTACCCGTTGTAACCACTTTGTTACAACTAAGTTAGACTGAGAGTCCAAGATCCACTCACCCTTACAGTCACCGTCTTCACTCAAAGGTCTAATATTATTGAGTCTTCGGTTTATCTGAGAACATAACAAATAACGAGTTAGGAACCCATTTGAAATAATGCAATTCATCGTGAACTATATCACTTAATAATCATAAAGTTCCATATTTATTTTCACCTATTAAGTTTTACTTAGTTATAAGTATGCATACATGCACAAGAAGTACAACACAAACAAATTGACCTGTTAATGACCCACAGCTGATCGGCTTTGGGGTCTTAGCCGTTCGGCTAGCTCACAACGGATCGGCTTTACCATAACCGATCGGCTACTTAAACCAATTTGAGGACTAAGATCCAGCCACGAGCCACTGTGACGTTTTTGAACTAAGATAGCCGTTCGGCTAAATATAGCCGTTCGGTTTTAACAAGCATAGCCGATCGGCTATGAAGGCTCAGCCGATCGGCTGAGGTGTTCAGACCAGACTCCAAACCTGCAAACTCCAAATTCTGCACGAACTCAAAACCCAATTTTCACAAATCTCAGCTACAAAACACGATTTTAACATGTAATTGACCTAAACTAACATGTATAAACATAGTACAACAACAATTAACATCATCCAACACTATAAATCATACATGCACCAATTCTTCAACCTAGGTTTCAACCAAAATCATCAAATCAACTAACTACTTGAAAAACACTACTAATTCACCAAGATAAGTATAAAAATCAGTTTGTAATCATCACACAATACATATTCAAACATGAACACACCATTTAATCATTAATTTAACCTAACTCATCTCATACAAGCAAGAACATGAAAATGGAGTTAGCTTACTTACAATGGAGGTGATTACTAGATGAAGGAGAAGAAGAACACAATATAAGCACAATCTCAAGTTCCAATTCAAGTCCTACAATCTGATTTTTGCTAAATCCCCTTTGAGAGCATATGTGTGTGTTTTGAGAGTGATAGGTACACAATGAAATGAATTGGGGAAAATTAGAATACTTATATTTACTAGCTTTTTCCTTCTAAATTTAGCAAATTTAAATTCGATTAACACACTTAAAACAATTGATCACCTAGCTTATTTAATTTCTAGTTATTCAAATACACCAAACATTTATATGTACAATTAAATAACGATTAAAATAGAGAAATTACCACGTTTCGACTGGGCCAATTTTTAGGATGTTACAAATCTTCCCTCCTTAAGGAGATTTCGTCTCCGAAATCTCGCCACGCTCAAAAAGATTGGGATAGCGCGTCCTCATGCTAGACTCGGTCTCCCAAGTAAGATTCGGACCCAAACTATGATTCCACTTAACCAATACCATAGGGATCTCCTTCTTTCGAAGTTTAGTCACCTTACGGTCCAAAAGCTCTACGGGTTCTTTTACAAGTCTCTGGTTTAAGTCCACACGCAAGTCTTGCAATGGAAGAACTTGGGATTGGTCCTCCACATTGCATTTTCTTAGATAGCACACATTAAAAGTATTGTGAATACCTGACAATTCAGGAGGAAGATCTAATGACACGGTTTGATCATTGACGACATGTCGAATTTTAAACGGTCCAATATATCTAGGGGCTAACTTACCGCGTTTCCCAAACCGAATAACACCCTTCCAAGGTGAAACTTTCAAATAAACCAACTCACCTTCTACAAACGAAACTGGTCGACGACGAGGATCAGCATACTGTTTCTGTCTATCACGGGCAGCTTTTAATCTATCTCGGGCTATGGCTACCTTATCGGCTGTAATTTGAACTATGTCAGGACCCGCAAACTGCTTTTCACCCGCCTCTAACCAACAAGTGGGTGTCCTACACCTACGACCATACAACATTTCATAGGGTGGCATGCCTATGCTAGAATGAAAAGAATTATTATAGGCAAACTCAACTAACGGTAAATGGGAATCCCAAGACCCACCATACTCTAATACACATGCCCGCAACATGTCCTCCAAGGTTTGAATGGTGCTCTCCGACTGACCGTCCCTCTGAGGATGATAAGCCGTACTCAAGTTGACTCTAGAACCCAATTCACATTGCAATTTCTGCCAAAAACCCGATACAAAACGAGAATCTCTGTCCGAAACAATGGACAACGGAACCCCATGCCTAATAACAATCTCATTTATGTATAACTGCGCCAATTTACTCAATGATGCCGTTTCACAAGTAGCAAGAAAGTGAGCACTCTTGGTCAATCTATCGACAATTACCCAAATAATATCGTTACCTTTAACAGTTCGAGGTAATTTGGTCACAAAATCCATGATAATATGCTCCCATTTCCACTCGGGAATCTCGAGTTGTTTCAAAGCTCCATAAGGTTTCTGATGTTCAGCTTTTACTTGAGATCAAATGTGGCAAGATTCAACAATTCGAGCGACATCCAACTTCAAGGTAGGCCACCAATACAACGGTTTCAAATCCTGATACATCTTGGTACTTCCGGGATGAATCGACAATTTGGATTTATGGGCCTCCATCAAGATCAGATCACGAAGTCCACCAAACAAAGGTACCCAAATACGAGACTGAAACGTTTTTAATCCACGAGAATCCTCGATCAATAAGTCTTTTCTTTTAAGCATAACCTCAGATTTCAAGTTATGATCCATTAATGCCTCCATCTGTGCCAATTTAAATTGATCAATCAAGTCCGAAGAGACTTCTAAAAGCATTAGACAAACTCTTTCAGATTTCCCTTTTCGACTTAGCGCGTCCGCCACCACATTGGCCTTACCCGGATGATACCGAATCTCGCAGTCATAATCTTTAATCAATTCTAACCATCGCCTTTGCCTCATATTAAGTTCCTTTTGAGAAAACATGTACTGAAGACTCTTGTGATCCGTACATATAACACATTTGGTTCCATACAAGTAATGTCTCCAAATCTTCAGTGCAAAAACCACAGCCGCGAATTCCAAATCATGGGTAGGATAATTAGTCTCATGAGGTTTCAGTTGACGCGAAGCATAGGCAATAACTCGGTCACGCTGCATCAAAACACAACCTAGACCCGCATGTGATGCGTCACAATAAATGACAAAATCATCGGATCAGTCAGGCAATGCTAAAACCGGAGCCTGACACAACAATTGTTTTAAGGTCTGAAAAGCCAATTCCTGTTGATCATTCCACAGAAATTTCACATCCTTACGAGTTAACTTAGTCAATGGACCCGCAATCTTTGAGAAATCTTTAATGAATTTTCGGTAATAACCTGCCAAACCCAGAAAACTCTTGATCTCTGTCGGAGATTTAGGTGATTGCCAATTCATGACAGTCGCAATTTTAAATGGATCCACTTTAACCCCATTTTCGCAAATGATATGCCCCAAAAACTGTACTTCACGCAACCAAAACTCACATTTCGAAAATTTAGCATACAATTTCTCCTTTCTCAAGGTGTCAAGAACTAAACGCAAATGTACTTCATGATCGGATTCAGATTTAGAATAAACTAAAATATCATCAATAAATACAATGACGAATTTATCGAGAAAAGGCCGACAAACTCTATTCATCAAATCCATGAAAATTGCTGGAGCATTAGTCAACCCAAATGGCATAACAAGGAACTCATAATGACCATATCTAGTGCGAAAAGCTGTCTTAGGGATGTCCTCCCCACAAACCCGAACTTGGTGGTAACCCGATCTCAAGTCTATCTTAGAGAAAAACGAAGACCCTTGCAATTGATCAAACAATTCATCTATTCGGGGCAAATGATACTTATTCTTTATGGTCCTCTTATTCAATTCTCTATAATCAATACACATGCGGAAGGTGCCATCCTTCTTTTTAACAAATAACACAGGAGCACCCCAAGGAGAAGAACTGGGTCTTACAAAACCCTTATCTAATAATTCCTGAATTTGACTCATCATTTCACGGACTTCAGAGGGAGCTAGTCTATAGGGTGCCCTAGCTACCGAAGTAGAACCAGGAATTAATTCAATTTTATACTCTACTTCTCTAACAGGAGGTAAACCAAGCAATTCATTAGGGAAAACATCCGAGTACTCGGAAACAACTCGGACCTCAGAAACAGTTTTCTTTTCTAGCTTAGTGTCACACCCCCATATCGGTAATCTTGTTTATTAATAGTTTAGCGGAAGCTTTTAGTTAATTAGCGGAAGCATTTTAATAATAGTTAAGCATTGAGGGCGGACAGATTCGATAGTGCATTCACTGTATCAGAGTATATGATCATACATAACATACATATATATTTAAGATGCCATAAGTTTAAAGTTATTACAAAAGATACGACTTATAAAGTCGTACATAAGTAGGGTTGTCAAAGACAACATAAGTATTTAAAAGTACAAGTTTATAAAAGAGGGATTTCATAAGTATAACCAATAGAATTGATAATACGAAGGAAATCCAAGTGTCCCAAAAGTGGCATCATAAATAGACAGGTAGCCTACGTCCTTTATGCATGCAGATGTACCTGAGTCCTAATTCCCTGAAAAACATAGTAAACTGTCAACATTGAATGTTGAGTGAATTCACAGGTTTAGTGTGAATATAATAAATCAAGTTTTGTATAAATCATTCATGTACACAAACATAATGTTTATATGTAAGTAGGAAACACAAATATTCTAATTAAAGAAAACATTTCCTATAATTAATAAGAATGTCATTCTTACTACAATAATAGCTGTGTAGGAAACACCAGTTTAATCATAAACATTTCCTAATAAGTAGCAGCAGGATACATAGGTTTATCAAATAAGTAAACATATCCATTTCAATAGTTAAGGAAAATCAGGTTTAGTAGACAAGCAAACATTTTCCAATGCATAGTTAACAGGAACTCAAGTTTAACAATAAGGTAAACATTCCAATATAGTTATTGCAGGAAATACAGGTTTAACATTTAAGTAAACATTTCCTATAAATAGTTGTTTTGTGGGAAACCAAGTTCAACCATTTAAGGTAAACGTTTCCTAAAAATAGTATCTCAAAGGAACACCTGTCCTATTAGTCATCACAGGGAATACCCTTCCCAAATCAAGTTGTTTAGTTGTTTAGTTGTGTGGGAAATATAGACTATAATCCCCCCAAGGTGAGCTAAACCTTTAGAGTTAAAGTAGCGACACTAGTACTATAACCAAACCACGACTAGTTGTTTTGTTGTTGCCTCAGTAACATCTTAAGTATACACTCCTCGTTACGACTATCGTCGATGGGGTTGGAATGACCAACGAGTAATATCCTGGGAGGGTTGTCAAATCGATAGTACTATCTGTATACTCAGTGGCTAGAGTCACCTAGCTAATGGTTATAGGTTGCAAGCACTGGGACTTTATGTGCACTACAACTACCTCACGTAAACCTAGGATCGTACTAAGATCTGTTGTCTTATTCCCAAAATCTTGTGAAAACGTTTCATATAATTAGTTCGAGTTAAATCAATATGAAAACATTTTATCGAAATAGTTCAAGTTCAACAATATAATATGAACACCTTTCATATTAACAATCCAAGTTTAATAGCATGAAAATGATCATGTTAATCAGTTCACATAATAGCATGCAGCGCAATACAATAAAGCATATAGCATGTTATCACATTGTACTATGTTTTCCACCCCTGGTTTTAAAAGCATTTAAAACAATAAAAGTTAGGGGCTGTGAACTCACGGTTTTGCAATCTTCAGCAAAATATACAGCTAGCAAATAATCCCACAGCGTCGATCAAATACCTAGACGCAAATAATAATACTCATATAAGTATATGGATTATTTGTTAAGTTGAAATGTTTATAACATTTTAGTTGTTGTTGACGTTTGTGTTCAAATAATCGTTAAGTTTAAATATGTATTTATCTACATATTAGTTGAATATATATATTCTAATATATATACTAATTGTCGTCATTGTTATATCCATATATACATATTTTTAAAATGTCGCGTATATGTATATATATATGTATTGATATAGTCGTTGATTATGTTTTTCAAAACATAATTATAATAGTTATAAAAATAACTTCGTTATATCGTTTACATATGTCGTTTGTTAATAGTCGCGATTAAAACTTTGTTGTCGTTTAGGTTTCAAAAACGTAACTTGTTTGTTGTAAAACTATAACTTGTTTTTGGTTTATCGTATATATATATATAAATACATTTGTTAAAATGCGTATCCATTTATATATATATATATAAATTGTCATTTAGTATATAAATCTTCCATTTATATAGTTGGTATTGACCAAGTTAAGTCGTCCCATTTATACGTTTCGTTACATATATATTGTCCGTTAATATATGTATATATAATTTGTTATCGTATTAGTTTTGTCGCGTTCTAAATGTCAGTATCGAATTATGTCGTGGATATAAATTTGTCTCAAAATCGTGTCCGTATAAAGTACTAAGTCTCGGTTTGTATAACATTTATTAGTTTTGTCCGCGTTATAAAAGTCGAAAACTGTTTTCTGTTTCAAAAGGGGGGAAGCCGCCGGCCACGGCTTGAAGCCGCCGGCCTCTTCCAGGTTATAAAAGATCACGCGATCGTGTAGTTCTGAAAATGGTCCAAGAGTAAAAATGACACGATCGCGTCATTTGAATTTCATCAATTAGACGTGTTGGGGGTGGGTTTTAGCCGCCGGTTAAGGCCTGAAGCCGCCGGTCTCGGCCTGGGTTTCAGGTTCTGGTTCGTGTTCTGTTAAGTATATACATATAGATTATAGTTTTTACTTCGATTCTAATATGATCAAACAACATTATATGGTATATAATTGTATTATAACAAGTTTTTAACAACTATCAACTACAATCATCAACAATTTCATAATTTATATAAATTTATATAAATGAAAGAAAATGGAAATAAATCCTCACAATGATGTTTAGAAGATGATGATGATGATTTCTGAGATGATGATGGTGATCTCGGATGATGATGATGATGAGTAGATGATGATCAAGAACCCATTTTGTTAGTGTTTTGATTTGTGAGTTTGAAATGATGAAATGAAGATGGAGGATGATGAATGTGTTGATGGTTTTGTTTTCCTTGCTTCTTCCTGTTTTCTACTTCAGTTGTCAACCACAGGGATGAGAGAAAAACACAGAAGAAATTTTAGGTGATGAATTATTTGAGATCAAAATGTAGGTAAGGGAGTTTACATATAAAAATGGTTTTGGTTCTCATTTTCAAACGTGCAGTAAGGTGGGAGTGATAAAATGTTCCCAGATATTTTGTTTTAGTGTGTTATTGGTAGTTTTTAGCCCGTTAATTCCGTGTACGGGTATAATTTGTGGTACTTAAGTCAAAATAAAATTAGGCGTTTTATTTCTCGTTGTTTTAAACTCGTTAATTGATAATTATATATTCGAAATACTTTGTCAAAAGTATAATATAATTATTTACAGTAAAAGTACTGTATAGTTGAAAACGCGTTCCAGATTTCAGTCAAATTTGGAAATCATATTTTGAGGTAATGTTCTACACATTAAAACAGTAACTTACGAAATAATACTTTTATTATTTGGAACCTCTAGGCGCGTTTTAAAATTGTTTCTGTTCGTATTACGTGTAAAAAAAATCGTCTACATTTTTCGTTTTCTTTTCGTTGTAATACTTTTATATAATAATTTCAACATAAAAATTATTCAAAAGTATCTTTGAAGTTCATTTCGGAATTTTATTATTCGCGATTAATACGTTTATTATAAAACGTATAATTCGTTATATTATATCAATAATATAATTATCTAATAGTTGTAATTAATAATTTTCGAATTATTAATTATTTTGTATCACTCACGTTACTGTGTTCAATTTCATATAGTTTGATATATTTATTTCTCACTTAATTATATATATACACATATAACTACTATCAAATATATCACGTATCACATAGTAAGTTTATCAAAAACTTAACACATGAATTGTTTTGAATTCACTAATCAGGGAATTACTCTAGGTAATGCATGAAATTAGGTTAAGTAAATACCCTAATTGGAGGATTGTCACACTTAGCATCGATCACATAGGCCAAAAAAGATTCACACCCTTTAGCTAGAGATTTTCTAGCTTTCATCATAGAGATCAAAGGAAGACTACCCCTTTCCCGTTCCCCTCGAGCCACGACATACGACTCATCCGAGATTGGGATTCTTATCAGCTTCTTATGACAATCTATATTGGCTTTATAACGACTCAACCAATCCATGCCTAATACAACATCAAACCCATGAATAGGCATCAATAGAAAAGAAACAGGGAAACTATGACCCTCAATCGAAATACTAGCTCCAGTCACCGATGTGGTAACCGAAACTACCTTTCCATCCGCTACCTCTACCTCAATTGGTTATGAAATACATGTAGGAATCAATTTAAGTCTATCACAGAAAAGCATGGACATAAAGGAACAATTTGCCCCTGAATCAAATAAGGCACACGCCGGTACTGAATTAATAAGAAAAGTACCAGTTATGACGTCCTCGGCTACCACAGCTTCATCCACGGTCATTCGAAAAGACCGACCAGTTGGTGTTGGAGGATTCTTTCTTTTCTGGCCTGAAGATGATGACCCTCCGACCATGCCCGATTTTTGCTTCCCTGCCTCTGGACAAGCACCCGAACGATGTCCTTCCTTGCGGCAATTCCAACACACAGGCTTAGGAAAAGAACAATCCTTAATGTCATGACCGAACTGGCCACACTTAATACACCTAGCAGTCTGAGGTGTACAATGTCCTGTGTGCCTAGACTTGCAATTCTGGCACCAATTTGATCTATCCACTGAACCACCAACAACATTCGGTTTACGGTTATTATTATTTCCTTGTCATTTCTTCTTTCCTTGACCTGACGTAGATTCACCTTTGGGTTTCACGGGGAACTTGTCTTTACTTTCCGAATCATTAGCTCTAATATCGCCGTCCACAGAACGAGCCAAATCAAAAGCTTGGTTAAGATCGCCTGCAAGTCTCACAGTAGTCCGATAAGTATGGGGTAACATTCCAACGAAATGGTCAATCTTTGTCCTTTCATCCGGTACCCATTGATGTACAAATCTCAACTTATCGGTAAACTGGGAGATAAGGTCTTCCATAGTCATACTATCAGTCAATTGCATATCTAAGAATTCACGCCTAATGCGAGTCATGTTATATCCGGAGCAATACTTTTTACAGACCTCGTTTTGGAAATCGGACCATGTAATTAATGGAAGCTTTTTGCTGAGGTGTTAAATGAGATGTGATAGAATCCCACCATCCCATTGCCGGACCTTTTAAAAGTTGCACCGCATAAGTTACCTTGATCTCATCCTCACATCGGCAAACCTCAAATTTTCTTTCGACATCCCTTAACCAATCCATGGTCACAGAAGGATTTGTGCTCCCAAAGAAATCCGAAGGTCCACTAGATTTAAAGGTCTTAAATGAACATAATTTTTGCTGAGGTGGAGGAGGAAATACCGGAAACTGATATCCCAAAGGTCCTGAAGAAGAAAAAGGAGCTGATGTCTGGTAGTAAGTAGGTTGTGGCATAGAAAACTGCGATGTCACCAACGGAGGTGGAATCGTGCAAACAACCGGTGGTGTAGAAAATGGAATCTGCCGGGATGCTCTAGCTTGTTGCTCTAATAAATCCTTATATTTATTTAGCTCATCCTCCAAATACAAAGTGTACTCATCACGGCTCAATTCTCTTGCAGGGAGTGAAGTACTAGTCTGACCTTGGCTTTGAGACTGAATCTCAGGAGGGGAGTCTCTCGCTCCAGAGGCATTGATAGGGGTACTGGTCGTAGTGTTATTTTCTGCCATATCCTGTACCACAACACATCTCATAACCAGTTAATTGTTAGTACCTAACAATACTAACCAAATTATATTCACTCGCTCAATCCCCCTCCCAGGAATGTTTGACTAACACAAATAGATTTGGGATTGAACAATTAACCCATGTTCAATTCACCCAAACCTTGGCTCTGATACCAATTTAAAACACTAGACTCGAATACAAGGATATTTTTTTTTTTTAAAGAGAAGCGCAAGATTAAATACAAACCCTTGGATTGCATACATACTTTTCAAAATGGCAATCCGAATACATACAATCTTTAAAACTAGATTATCCTAGACATTACATACAATAAGTTTAGTGTTATAGAAATCCACAACATAATGACATATCATAAACATGATTAACAAAACAGAGTGAGCTTGTCAAACATTCCATTCCTAAAGTACTTCTTGCCCACCCACATACAAAAGTAAACCTGCAAGAAGTAATGAGGGGTTAGCACGAAGCTAAGTGAATAGATCTCAAACTATCATCTAACTCAGCTTAATAAATGTTTACAGCTAAGCATAGCAACAGTTAATCAAGAAGGATCGGTGAACCTTGGAGTACCCTCATGCCGCGGTGGTTCCCCAAGTAACACTTAAAACCAACTGAAGGCCAAATCAGCGGCTAAACCGATAGTTTGGTACTATTACTACTTACAACATAATTTCAGTGAACAACACATGTACAAAGCACTTATGATGTCCAAAGTAATAGTACACAAACCCAACACACGTTGACCCCCAACATTCAATTAGTCCACAACCATCAAGGCAATCAAGGACACCAATAATTAAGCTAAATATAACCATCATGGCAAAATGTTAACTTAATAATGAAGACAGTAAATTCACATTTACCCGTTGTAACCACTTTGTTACAACTAAGTTAGACTGAGAGTCCAAGATCCACTCACCCTTACAGTCACCGTCTTCACTCAAAGGTCTAATATTATTGAGTCTTCGGTTTATCTGAGAACATAACAAATAACGAGTTAGGAACCCATTTGAAATAATACAATTCATCATGAACTATATCACTTAATAATCATAAAGTTCCATATTTATTTTCACCTATTAAGTTTTACTTAGTTATAAGTATGCATACATGCACAAGAAGTACAACACAAACAAATTGACCTGTTAATGACCCACAGCTGATCGGCTTTGGGGTCTTAGCCGTTCGGCTAGCTCACAACAGATCGGCTTTACCATAGCCGATCGGCTACTTAAACCAATTCGAGGACTAAGATCCAGCCACGAGCCATTGTGACGTTTTTGAACTAAGATAGCCGTTCGGTTTTAACAAGCATAGCCGATCGGCTATGAAGGCTCAGCCGATCGGCTGAGGTGTTCAGACCAGACTCCAAACCTGCAAACTCCAAATTCTGCACGAACTCAAAACCTAATTTTCACAAATCTCAGCTACAAAACACGATTTTAACATGTAATTGACCTAAACTAACATGTATAAACATAGTACAACAACAATTAACATCATCCAACACTATAAATCATACATGCACCAATTCTTCTGTCACACCCCAAAAATCCATAATTGTGTTTATTTAATGTTTAGCGGAAGCAAGTTATAATTGGCGGAAGCATTATGTGTAAACAGTTTAACAACGGGGTGATGACTTTACAATTGTGCATTCATCGTATCAGAGCATATGATCATACAGAACATAATATATAAAGGATGCCAATTTAAAATAGTTATTACAAAAGTAATACGACTATGTAAGTCGTACAGTAGTAATAAAGTTTAAAACATTTAAGTTTTACAATACATATGTTAAGATAAGATTTCATAAGTATAACTGCAATGTCTGCAGTAATACAGAGGAAATCCTCAAAAGCTGTCCCATAAAGTATGGCATCCTAAGTAGTCCAGGGTTGTCATCCTGAATGCATGCGATCCTTACTTACATAGCTAATTTCCTGTAAAACATAGAAAGAAAGTCGTTAACAAATATGTTGAGTGAATTCACAGGTTTTGTATAAATATGTGGTATGTTAAACCATTTGTGTTTAAGTTATTGAAATGTTATTCAATAAATAAATGTTTGCAGGTTTTTGCAAAATATAAGATTGTAGGGTTGTTACCCTAAAATATAGTTTTATGTAGGTTGTTACCCAAAATGTATGTCTGGTTGTTTACCAGAATATAAGTATAATCAGTAAGTATACTGAAATAAAACAGTTGTAGGATATGTTCATCCTAATAACATGTGGGAAATGCTTAGACTATAATCCCCTGAAAGGTGAGCTAAACCTCGCAGGTTAAAGTAACGCGACCTAACCCTATAACCAAACCACAACCAAAACTTATGTTGTTTGCCTGAAGGACAATTAAGTATACGCTCCATCCACAGGAGGGTCGTCACGGCAATAGTACTATTCGTATACTCAGTGGCTAGAGTCACCTAGCTAATGGTTATAGTCTGCATGACATAAGGTCTTTCATGCACACATCTCAAGTTTGGTCCGTACTAGGATTTGTTGTCTAATTTCCAAAACAGTTGTGAAATAATATTTCATATCAAACAGTTGTATAAAGCAATAAAGCATTTATATAATTTGCTGCATATGTTTGCATGCAGTTTCTATGTTTACACCCCTATGTTTAAAACAGAAAACATTTGTAAAGTAGGGGCTGTGAACTCACGGTGATTTGCTCGGTATGAAAGCTAGCAGCCAACAGATAATTGCCCAAGGTTTGTTAACCTATATACAATAAATATATTAATATAAGTACGTTTGATTTGTTTTAATCACTTATGTTAACAGTTTGTTTGTTTGAAGAAATGGTTGATTTCTTAGTAATATAAGTTGTTAACTTTATTAGTGACATTTTGTTGAAATATTGTTATTATTTCTCAAATCGTATACTTGTTAAGTGTACAAACCAATATGTAATTGTCTATTTAACGGAAGGTCGTTTTGTTTTCATTTGTACATATACTTTGTATATAGTTGTACGTATGATTCGAATGTTATTCCAAAATCATTGTATGTACATATATTTGTTCTATATATGTATACTTAAGTAATATACTTGTTGTATATTATTAGGTTATACGTTTGTTAAACTTTTAATCCATTTGCATATATATGTAAATATATGATTATAAGTGTCATGTGTTTATATATTACCAATGTATATATATAAGTTGATACGTTGTTTACGTATAAGGATATAAGTTTTTATTTATAAAAACATTCGTTTGTGAATATCATATATTCAATCTCGAGCTCTAGTTGATCAAGTGTAAGTGTATATATATAAAGGTTCGTTACTTGTTATATATATACAAAATAATGTTTGTAAACGATATGATACGTCGTTACATTTTAATTGTCGTTTTCATTTCCGTTTATAAAAATAAATCTTGTTACTTCTTCAAAATAGTCGTGTACGTTTAGTTGAATCATTGTTAATGATTTTTGAATCGCATTTTGTCTAGATATATTTATCAAAGTTTATAACTTTTATTCACATCGTATGATTATAAAGTTTATCGTTTCAATACTCGTTGTGTTTTGTGGTTAACCCGAAAGTTTCGTTTTGTATATATATATATATATATATATATATAGACATATATATAATGTTTAATATTTTCAGATTTAGCTATGCTGCACCGTTTTGGCCATAACTCTCTCATACGGACTCGGATTTAGGCGATCAAGCTGGCGAAACGACCGCGACTCAGAGGGCTACAACATGAAGAAGTACGCGCCGTGTTCTTTAGTACGCGCCGCGTACTATTAATCTTGCAAAGAACGCACCGCGTCTTTAAGGACGCACCGTGTACAATTAATATTCCAGGAATTCTTTGTTTTATAGTTAGGACACGCCGCGTACAAAGAGTACGCACCGCGTGGATCATATTTTACAAAGGACACGCCGCGTATAACATGGACACACCGCGTGGATCATAAGTTTGCAAAGGACGCGCCGCGTAGTCTTAGGACACGCCGCGTCCTCGTGTTTTTCCAGGTTTCCGTTCGAGATGATCAAACATGACCTTCAGGGTTTTTAGTTCTAATCTTTTGTCCGTTAATTCTAAACGTTTATAACATCAATATATAGCATTTTGACAACTTAATATCAACCTTTAACATGTTTTTGTTTATAGATTTTTGGATTTATAGATTATGGTTTTATAAAACCCATTTCCATGTTCATCATCATAATCATCAATCTTTATAGTTTATGTGTATGTTAATGTATAGATTATGTGATATAAACATGTTATAGCATGAAATCAAAGTATAGAATCAAGAAATGGAAAGTTTCCTTACAAAGAATTTGTGAAGGTGGTGATGATCGATGATGATGAAGATGATGAAACCTCTAGCTTTTGTTGTTCTACTCCACTACTTACTGCATCCAGATGTTGTTGATCTTGTTGAGATGATCAAAGAAATGAAATGAAGATTTTTGATAATATGTGTGTGTGTTGAATGATCACAGATGAAGAGAACGGAGGGAGTAAAATAATTCAAACGAGTATGGGTTGATGATCAGAGATTGTCTCTGTATTATTGGAGGTTGGTGTCAATTTTGGTACCTCAATTTCGAGTACGGGTATAATTATAGCAATATAAAAATTAACTAATTACATTTTTATTTTGTAGGTGTTCTCCTGGTTCGTTATTTATAATTAGTATAATGATGTTATCATTATTTTAAATAGTTGTACAGTTTTGTACATTTTACTGCGCGCAGTTAAATAGGCGCCAAATTTCAGTCAAGTTACGATTTCATATTTTGAGGTAATGTTCTAACTTCCTCCAAACGAATGAGAAAATTTGTATTTTTATGATTCGACCTTTTATGTGCGTTTTAGAATTGTTTCTGTTCGTGTTATAATACGTTTTATGTTAAACGTATATTTAGACCATTTTATCTATTCGTTATAGATATATAAATACTCGTAATTAATAATTACATTATTAATTATTTTTGTGTCACGAAACTTTTGTTATATATTTTTGTCGGGTTCGTTCCGATATATTTGTACGTAACTTTTAAATACTTACGTTTTACGTTTTACTTTTCGTTTAAAAGTACTGGGCTTGCTAGGCTTACATCACATCAAAAAGTTTTGTTAAAACTAAATCAGGAAATTAGCGTAAGAATGCACATGCTTAAATGTTAATTAATACCTAATTTGGAGAGTTGTCACATTCTCCCCCCGTTAGGGAAATCTCGTCCCGAGATTTAATTTGTGTCGTGAGTCGTGGTCACGGGTTCAAATAGGTGTGGATACTTCTTGCGCATCTCGTCCTCACGTTCCCAGGTGAACTCTGGGCCTCTTTTCGAGTTCCATCGAATTTTGACAAGTTTGATCCGACTGTTTCGGAGCTTTTGCGTTTTCGTATCCATTACTTCAAGCGGTTCCTCCACGAAGTTGAGTTTTGCGTCGACGTAGATTTCGTCGGGAGGTATGATTAACGCTTCGTCAGATAGACACTTCTTAAGATTACTCACGTGAAATGTGTCGTGAATATTACTAAGTTCTTGCGGTAGTTTGAGCTTATAAGCTACAGGACCAATCCTTGCTAGGATCTCAAAAGGTCCGATGTAACGTGGGTTCAGTTTGCCGCGTTTCCCAAATCTCACAACTCCTTTCCAAGGAGATACCTTAAGTAGGACTCTGTCACCTACTTGAAACTCTAAAGGTTTTCGTCTATTGTCTTCATAACTCTTTTGTCGGTCTCGTGCCGTTTTCAATCGATTAATCACTTGAGATATCTTGTCCGTAGTTTCTTGGACTATCTCAGGACCTGATAACTGTCTGTCATCCGTCTCTGCCCAACAGAGTGGTGATCGGCACTTGCGTCCGTACAACGCCTCAAAAGGTGCCATTTGAATGCTCGTATGGTAACTGTTGTTGTACGAGAATTCGGCTAATGGGAGGTGAACATCCCAGTTTCCTCCAAAATCAATCACACAGGCTCGTAGCAAATCCTCGAGCGTTTGTATCGTTCGTTCGCTTTGACCATCGGTTTGTGGGTGGTAGGCAGTACTCATGTCGAGTCTAGTGCCCAATGCTTGTTGCAGTGTTTGCCAGAAGCGAGAGGTGAAACGTGCATCTCTATCAGAGATGATAGACAATGGTACTCCATGTCTAGAAATAATTTCCTTTATGTAGATTCTGGTCAGCTTTTCCATCTTATCTTTTTCTTTGATGGCTAGAAAGTGAGCTGACTTTGTCAGTCGGTCGACAATCACCCAGATGGTATCCATTCCAGATGATGTTTTCGGTAGTTTCGTGATGAAATCCATCGTGATGTGTTCCCATTTCCATTTGGGCAACTCTGGTTGTTGTAAAAGTCCAGACGGCTTTTGGTACTCAGTCTTAACTTTTGCACAAGTCAGACATCTACTAACATAGGTGGCAATGTCTCTTTTCATGCCAGGCCACCAGTAAAATCCTTTCAGATCGTGATACATCTTATCTGCACCAGGATGTATCGAGTAATTGGACTTATGAGCTTCGTCCAATACTAGGCTACGTAGCTCATCAACACAAGGAATCCAAATTCGATTCATGAAGTACAATACTCCATTTTCCTTAGATTCCAGTTGCTTCTCCACCCCTTTGAGGGATTCGTCCTTCATACGTTCTGGAGTAAAGGCCGCTTGTTGAGCTTCACGAATTTGGGTAATAAGATCCAAGTGGATTGTCAGTCCTAAGGCTCGAACTCTTCGAGGTTTCTCTCTTTCCTTACGACTCAAGGCATCCGCTACTACATTAGCTTTGCCTGGATGATACTTGATTTCACAGTCGTAATCATTCAGCAATTCAACCCAACGTCTTTGTCTCATGTTGAGTTCTTTCTGATCAAATATATGTTGGAGACTTTTGTGATCAGTAAAGATCGTACACTTCGTACCATATAGGTAGTGTCTCCAAATCTTA
The DNA here is from genome assembly GCA_949592205.1 of Helichrysum umbraculigerum. Classification (NCBI taxonomy): domain Eukaryota; kingdom Viridiplantae; phylum Streptophyta; class Magnoliopsida; order Asterales; family Asteraceae; genus Helichrysum; species Helichrysum umbraculigerum. Next base: position 10,949,762 of record CATIUR010000005.1, on the reverse strand, counting down.
AGTGCAAAAACGACTGCTCCTAGCTCTAAGTCATGCGTTGTATAGTTCTTCTCGTGAATCTTCAATTGACGAGACGCATATGCAATGACCTTGTCGTTTTGCATCAACACGCAACCTAATCCTTGATGTGAGGCATCACAGTAGACAACAAAGTTTTCTACTCCTTCTGGTAAGGATAGGATAGGTGCGGTGCTCAATTTCTCTTTCAGCATTTGAAAAGCATTCTCTTGCTTCTCGCCCCAAACAAACTTCTTGTCTTTTTGCGTTAGGGCGGTAAGTGGCTGAGCTATCTTCGAGAAATTCCCGATGAATCTTCGGTAGTAACCGGCTAGCCCAAGGAATTGTCGTATCTCAGTTGGGGTTTTTGGGGCTTCCCAATTCTTAATCGCCTCAATTTTGGATGGGTCCACGTGAATTCCTTTGTTATTGATCACGTGACCAAGGAAATGAACCTCACGCATCCAAAACTCGCATTTAGAGAACTTTGCATAAAGCTTCTCTTTCTCCAGTAATTCAAGAATCAGCCTTAGATGTCGTTCATGGTCTTCCTTCGTTCGCGAGTATATCAAGATATCGTCAATGAACACGATGACGAACTTATCAAGGTAAGGTTTACATACTCTATTCATTAGATCCATGAACACTGCTGGCGCATTCGTTAGCCCAAACGGCATAACCAGGAACTCGTAATGACCGTATCGAGTCCTAAACGCAGTCTTAGGGATATCTTCATCCCGTACCTTCAGTTGATGGTAGCCCGATCTTAAGTCGATCTTTGAGTAATAACTTGACCCTTGCAGCTGGTCAAACAAATCATCAATGCGTGGCAGTGGGTATCGGTTCTTAATCGTCACTTTGTTCAGTTCTCGATAATCGATACACATCCGCATTGATCCATCCTTATTTTTGACGAACAGAACCGGAGCTCCCCACGGTGAAAAGCTCGGTCGGATGAATCCTAAATCCAACAGTTCTTGCAACTGTGCAGACAGTTCCTGCATTTCTGATGGAGCTAGACGATAAGGTGCACGAGCAATCGGTGCAGCTCCCGGCACTAGGTCGATATGAAATTCAACCTGCCGTGGAGGTGGTAACCCTGGTAGCTCGTCAGGAAATACTCCTGGGTAGTCGCGTACTACGGCCACGTCGTCTATGCGTCGCTCCTCGGGTTTCTTATCCACAACATGTACCAAAAATGCTTGGTACCCTTTTCGTAGATACTTATTTGCCTTCATGCATGTAATCGTTTTCACCACACGATTACTCTTTTCTCCTTGAATCATCAACATTTCTCCTGACGGTAAAGGTAACCGTACAATCTTTTCATGACAGATGATCTCCGCGCGGTTCAGTGACAACCAATCCATGCCAACCACTATATCGAAGCTCCCTAGTTCTACCGGTAGTAAGTCTATTTTGAAAGAATGACCTTCTAACGTTAAGGTGCATCCTAGTACTATTTCTCCTGATTCAATCAACTTACCATCGGCTAGCTCTACAGTATATTTGTTATCTAGCTTAAGGGATTCGATCTCTAATAGTGGTCTAAACTCAGTGGACACAAAGCTTAAATCAGCACCGGAATCAAACAACACAGAAGCAAAGTGGTTGTTTACAAGAAACGTACCAGTGACTGTGTTAGGATCCTGACGTGCCTCTGGTGCTCCTAACATGAACACGCGTCCACGAGCTGGTTGATTGTTGTTGTTGTTAGCATTGTTGTTGTTGGCTCGGTTGTTGTTGTTTCCACGGTTGTTTCCATTGTTGTTGCGGTTACGAGCGTTGTTGGCGTTGCGGTTTTGGTTATTGAGTCGAGGGCATCGATTTCGATAGTGCCTCGTGTCGCCACATTCAAAACAACCCTGGTTCTGGCGAGCAATGTTTCCCTTAGGGGTAGGGTTTACCTTACAGTTTTGGGCTTTGTGACCCCATCCCTTACAGCTGTCGCAAAACCAGCACTCACCCTCATGGTGTTTGCTGCACTTATCACACTTAGGTTTGTTACCCAAGTATGGCTTTTGTTCCACAATGGTGGCAGCGTAAGATTTTGGATTTCCAGATCCTTTCTTGTTGGATTGACCCTGACGGTCATTCCACTTACGCTTCTTATCTCCAGAACTACCAGTTTCAGCACTGCTCGGCTCAACCTTAACCGACACAGTCTTCTTTATCAGTGTCCCCATCCTAACTGCTTCATCAGTCAAACTCTGCGCTAAAGTAACAGCGCTCCTGAATGTGTCAGGTTTGGAGGACGTAACTAAACTCCTGATCTGTGGTGCCAGTCCATACACATAGCGTTCAATACGCTTATACTCAGGTGTTACCATATGTGGCACAAGACGAGCTAGTTCTTGAAATCTAGTTGTGTAACCAGTGATATCAGCACCAATCATGGCAATGTTCCACAGCTCAGTCTCAATTTTCTGCATCTCACTGAGAAGGGCAGAATTCTTCCATCATCATACGCTTCAATGTTTCCCATGTCATGGAATAAGCAGCTGGTCGTCCCATCGACTGAACTTGACTGTTCCACCAAGTCAAAGCTTTATCAGCTAGTGTGCAGGCAACATATTTCACCGCAGTGTCTGGTAGACAATCACTGATGTCCAACACAGAATCCATCTTTTCTATCCAGTGTATAATACCAATAGCACCTTCAGTGCCACAGAAAGGAGGTGGTTTACAAGCCTGAAATGTCTTATATGAACACCCTTTGCGGTTATTCACAACAGTCTCAGCAATAACAGGGGTCGAGCCACTGTTATTAATCCCAGTCTCACGGTTTCGGCTTGCCTCATACTCAGCAATACCCTCAGCAATGCGTCTAGTAATCATCTGCTCAGTAGTTTCCTCAGTGTTAGGTGGTGGAATGGTTTCAGATGTAGGAGGTACAGTTGTCTTCTGACTGTTCCTAGTAATTCGTCGTTTTGGTGGCATGGTTTAGTTCTGCGATGAATAAAATGCAAAAGTCAATGCCGAGATAATGAATGTGATGAACAAGATTTCACATTGTCTATTAAATGAATAGTATTGAGAATTTGAAAGAAAAATATTTCACATTGAATGTCGCACGACTTTGAAACACCCATATGTACTTTGTACAATATAATCACGTTGGCCAGGCGTCATTATATAATGCCAAATACATATTTCTTTTCATCATCGCTCAAGCGCAATCAATGTTTAAAGAAATTCAAGATAGAATCAATAATTCAAGGTACGGTAGGTTTCAAAGTTTGCAAGAAATGGTTTCAACAATTATTACGTGATAACTTTTCTATCACCTGTATATAGAGATGAATATAATTCGCACGAAATTTCGAATCGAACCTAAGTTATATTATACATTAACTAGAACGTTCTTACATCGTTTCATTACAAAACTTGATGATATCTTCTATATCCATCAAGAGTGATTTCCAATACAACACGAGTTGCTACAGTACTAATTAAACTAAACTTAGCTATACTTAGATCCTAACAAAACAATTATATTCCTACGACAGTTCTTCATCAGTCCATTATTAAGCTATCCTTAGCTATATTCTCTGTCGCAGTGTAGATCCTTCACTTTTATATCCCCATACAGTCAAAATCAGCACAACGTAATCAATATTAATAAACCCCTCATATATGTCATATCATATAACTAATCATAATTAGTACACGAGTTCTTATAGAGAACAGGATGGGTCTTTTCTTAGATATCCATCGGTCCAGAGACTAATCAAAGTATGACGGGTCTGTCCACACACCGTCGATCCCAAAGGATATACCAAACATGACAGGTCTGTCTATACCCGTCGAACCAAAGTTCCAAGTCTAATACATAGTAAACTGATTGACTAGACATACTGTGACAAAGGAAATTGTGTGTGACGTGTCAGTCGTATGTTAGATGTATGCAAACGTATGTATGTATGAATGCATGAATGTTCTAGCCAAGGCTATAGTCTAGGTCTCTAAGGTTTTCAGTCACCTAAAGACTTCTAGTTCGCTATAACCAATGGCTCTGATACCAAGTCTGTCACACCCCCAAAATCAGTAATTGTGTTTATTTAATGTTTAGCGGAAGCAAGTTATGATTGGCGGAAGCATCATGTGTAAACAGTTTTACAACGGGGTGATGACTTTACAATTGTGCATTCATCGTATCAGAGCATATGATCATACAGAACATAATATATAAAGGATGCCAATTTAAAATAGTTATTACAAAAGTAATACGACTATGTAAGTCGTACAGTAGTAATAAAGTTTAAAACATTTAAGTTTTACAATACATATGTTAAGATAAGATTTCATAAGTATAACTGCAATGTCTGCAGTAATACAGAGGAAATCCTCAAAAGCTGTCCCATAAAGTATGGCATCCTAAGTAGTCCAGGGTTGTCATCCTGAATGCATGCGATCCTTACTTACATAGCTAATTTCCTGTAAAACATAGAAAGAAAGTCGTCAACAAATATGTTGAGTGAATTCACAGGTTTTGTATAAATATGTGGTATGTTAAACCATTTGTGTTTAAGTTATTGAAATGTTATTCAATAAATAAATGTTTGCAGGTTTTTGCAAAATATAAGATTGTAGGGTTGTTACCCTAAAATATAGTTTTATGTAGGTTGTTACCCAAAATGTATGTCTGGTTGTTTACCAGAATATAAGTATAATCAGTAAGTATACTGAAATAAAACAGTTGTAGGATATGTTCATCCTAATAACATGTGGGAAATGCTTAGACTATAATCCCCTGAAAGGTGAGCTAAACCTCGCAGGTTAAAGTAACGCGACCTAACCCTATAACCAAACCACAACCAAAACTTATGTTGTTTGCCTGAAGGACAATTAAGTATACGCTCCATCCACAGGAGGGTCGTCACGGCAATAGTACTATTCGTATACTCAGTGACTAGAGTCACCTAGCTAATGGTTATAGTCTGCATGACATAAGGTCTTTCATGCACACATCTCAAGTCTGGTCCGTACTAGGATTTGTTGTCTAATTCCCAAAACAGTTGTGAAATAATATTTCATATCAAACAGTTGTATAAAGCAATAAAGCATTTATATAATTTGCTGCATATGTTTGCATGCAGTTTCTATGTTTACACCCCTATGTTTAAAACAGAAAACATTTGTAAAGTAGGGGCTGTGAACTCACGGTGATTTGCTCGGTATGAAAGCTAGCAGCCAACAGATAATTGCCCAAGGTTTGTTAACCTATATACAATAAATATATTAATATAAGTACGTTTGATTTGTTTTAATCACTTATGTTAACAGTTTGTTTGTTTGAAGAAATGGTTGATTTCTTAGTAATATAAGTTGTTAACTTTATTAGTGACATTTTGTTGAAATATTGTTATTATTTCTCAAATCGTATACTTGTTAAGTGTACAAACCAATATGTAATTGTCTATTTAACGGAAGGTCGTTTTGTTTTTATTTGTACATATACTTTGTATATAGTTGTACGTATGATTCGAATGTTATTCCAAAATCATTGTATGTACATATATTTGTTCTATATATGTATACTTAAGTAATATACTTGTTGTATATTATTAGGTTATACGTTTGTTAAACTTTTAATCCATTTGCATATATATGTAAATATATGATTATAAGTGTCATGTGTTTATATATTACCAATGTATATATATAAGTTGATACGTTGTTTACGTATAAGGATATAAGTTTTTATTTATAAAAACATTCGTTTGTGAATATCATATATTCAATCTCGAGCTCTAGTTGATCAAGTGTAAGTGTATATATATAAAGGTTCGTTACTTGTTATATATATACAAAATAATGTTTGTAAACGATATGATACGTCGTTACATTTTAATTGTCGTTTTCATTTCCGTTTATAAAAATAAATCTTGTTACTTCTTCAAAATAGTCGTGTACGTTTAGTTGAATCATTGTTAATGATTTTTGAATCGCATTTTGTCTAGATATATTTATCAAAGTTTATAACTTTTATTCACATCGTATGATTATAAAGTTTATCGTTTCAATACTCGTTGTGTTTTGTGGTTAACCCGAAAGTTTCGTTTTGTATATATATATATATATATAGACATATATATAATGTTTAATATTTTCAGATTTAGCTATGCTGCACCGTTTTGGCCATAACTCTCTCATACGGACTCGGATTTAGGCGATCAAGCTGGCGAAACGACCGCGACTCAGAGGGCTACAACATGAAGAAGTACGCGCCGTGTTCTTTAGTACGCGCCGCGTACTATTAATCTTGCAAAGAACGCACCGCGTCCTTAAGGACGCACCGTGTACAATTAATATTCCAGGAATTCTTTGTTTTATAGTTAGGACACGCCGCGTACAAAGAGTACGCACCGCGTGGATCATATTTTACAAAGGACACGCCGCGTATAACATGGACACACCGCGTGGATCATAAGTTTGCAAAGGACGCGCCGCGTAGTCTTAGGACACGCCGCGTCCTCGTGTTTTTCCAGGTTCTGTTCGAGATGATCAAACATGATCTTCATGGTTTTTAGTTCTAATCTTTTGTCCGTTAATTCTAAACGTTTATAACATCAATATATAGCATTTTGACAACTTAATATCAACCTTTAACATGTTTTTGTTTATAGATTTTTGGATTTATAGATTATGGTTTTATAAAACCCATTTCCATGTTCATCATCATAATCATCAATCTTTATAGTTTATGTGTATGTTAATGTATAGATTATGTGATATAAACATGTTATAGCATGAAATCAAAGTATAGAATCAAGAAATGGAAAGTTTCCTTACAAAGAATTTGTGAAGGTGGTGATGATCGATGATGATGAAGATGATGAAACCTCTAGCTTTTGTTGTTCTACTCCACTACTTACTGCATCCAGATGTTGTTGATCTTGTTGAGATGATCAAAGAAATGAAATGAAGATTTTTGATAATATGTGTGTGTGTTGAATGATCACAGATGAAGAGAACGGAGGGAGTAAAATAATTCAAACGAGTATGGGTTGATGATCAGAGATTGTCTCTGTATTATTGGAGGTTGGTGTCAATTTTGGTACCTCAATTTCGAGTACGGGTATAATTATAGCAATATAAAAATTAACTAATTACATTTTTATTTTGTAGGTGTTCTCCTGGTTCGTTATTTATAATTAGTATAATGATGTTATCATTATTTTAAATAGTTGTACAGTTTTGTACATTTTACTGCGCGCAGTTAAATAGACGCCAAATTTCAGTCAAGTTACGATTTCATATTTTGAGGTAATGTTCTAACTTCCTCCAAACGAATGAGAAAATTTGTATTTTTATGATTCGACCTTTTATGTGCGTTTTAGAATTGTTTCTGTTCGTGTTATAATACGTTTTATGTTAAACGTATATTTAGACCATTTTATCTATTCGTTATAGATATATAAATACTCGTAATTAATAATTACATTATTAATTATTTTTGTGTCACGAAACTTTTGTTATATATTTTTGTCGGGTTCGTTCCGATATATTTGTACGTAACTTTTAAATACTTACGTTTTACGTTTTACTTTTCGTTTAAAAGTACTGGGCTTGCTAGGCTTACATCACATCAAAAAGTTTTGTTAAAACTAAATCAGGAAATTAGCGTAAGAATGCACATGCTTAAATGTTAATTAATACCTAATTTGGAGAGTTGTCACATCTTCAACCTAGGTTTCAACCAAAATCATCAAATCAACTAACTACTTGAAAAACACTACTAATTCACCAAGATAAGTATAAAAATCAGTTTGTAATCATCACACAATACATATTCAAACATGAACACACCATTTAATCATTAATTTAACCTAACTCATCTCATACAAGCAAGAACATGAAAATGGAGTTAGCTTACTTACAATGGAGGTGATTACTAGATGAAGGAGAAGAAGAACACAATATAAGCACAATCTCAAGTTCCAATTCAAGTCCTACAATCTGATTTTTGCTAAATCCCCTTTGAGAGCATATGTGTGTGTTTTGAGAGTGATAGGTACACAATGAAATGAATTGGGGAAAATTAGAATACTTATATTTACTAGCTTTTTCCTTCTAAATTTAGCAAATTTAAATTCAATTAACACACTTAAAACAATTGATCACCTAGCTTATTTAATTTCTAGTTATTCAAATACACCAAACATTTATATGTACAATTAAATAACGATTAAAATAGAGAAATTACCACGTTTCGACTAGGCCAATTTTTAGGATGTTACAAATCTTCCCTCCTTAAGGAGATTTCGTCCCCGAAATCTCGCCACGCTCAAAAAGATTGGGATAGCGCGTCCTCATGCTAGACTCGGTCTCCCAAGTAAGATTCGGACCCAAACTATGATTCCACTTAACCAATACCATAGGGATCTCCTTCTTTCGAAGTTTAGTCACCTTACGGTCCAAAAGCTCTACGGGTTCTTCTACAAGTCTCTGGTTTAAGTCCACACGCAAGTCTTGCAATGGAAGAACTTGGGATTGGTCCTCCACATTGCATTTTCTTAGATAGCACACATTAAAAGTATTGTGAATACCTGACAATTCAGGAGGAAGATCTAATGACACGGTTTGATCATTGACGACATGTCGAATTTTAAACGGTCCAATATATCTAGGGGCTAACTTACCGCGTTTCCCAAACCGAATAACACCCTTCCAAGGCGAAACTTTCAAATAAACCAACTCACCTTCTACAAACGAAACTGGTCGACGACGAGGATCAGCATACTGTTTCTATCTATCACGGGCAGCTTTTAATCTATCTCGGGCTATGGCTACCTTATCGGCTGTAATTTGAACTATGTCAGGACCCACAAACTGCTTTTCACCCGCCTCTAACCAACAAGTGGGTGTCCTACACCTACGACCATACAACATTTCATAGGGTGGCATGCCTATGCTAGAATGAAAAGAATTATTATAGGCAAACTCAACTAACGGTAAATGGGAATCCCAAGACCCACCATACTCTAATACACATGCCCGCAACATGTCCTCCAAGGTTTGAATGGTGCGCTCCGACTGACCGTCCCTCTGAGGATGATAAGCCGTACTCAAGTTGACTCTAGAACCCAATTCACATTGCAATTTCTGCCAAAAACCCGATACAAAACGAGAATCTCTGTCCGAAACAATGGACAACGGAACCCCATGCCTAATAACAATCTCATTTATGTATAACTGCGCCAATTTACTCAATGATGCCGTTTCACAAGTAGCAAGAAAGTGAGCACTCTTGGTCAATCTATCGACAATTACCCAAATAATATCGTTACCTTTAACAGTTCGAGGTAATTTGGTCACAAAATCCATGATAATATGCTCCCATTTCCACTCGGGAATCTCGAGTTGTTTCAAAGCTCCATAAGGTTTCTGATGTTCAGCTTTTACTTGAGAGCAAATGTGACAAGATTCAACAATTCGAGCGACATCCAACTTCAAGGTAGGCCACCAATACAACGGTTTCAAATCCTGATACATCTTGGTACTTCCGGGATGAATCGACAATTTGGATTTATGGGCCTCCATCAAGATCAGATCACGAAGTCCACCAAACAAAGGGACCCAAATACGAGACTGAAACGTTTTTAATCCACGAGAATCCTCGATCAATAAGTCTTTTCTTTTAAGCATAACCTCAGATTTCAAGTTATGATCCATTAATGCCTCAATCTGTGCCAATTTCAATTGATCAATCAAGTCCGAAGAGACTTCTAAAAGCATTAGACAAACTCTTTCAGATTTCCCTTTTCGACTTAGCGCATCCGCCACCACATTGGCGTTACCCGGATGATACCGAATCTCGCAGTCATAATCTTTAATCAATTCTAACCATCGCCTTTGCCTCATATTAAGTTCCTTTTGAGAAAACATGTACTGAAGACTCTTGTGATCCGTACATATAACACATTTGGTTCCATACAAGTAATGTCTCCAAATCTTCAGTGCAAAAACCACAGCCGCGAATTCCAAATCATGGGTAGGATAATTAGTCTCATGAGGTTTCAGTTGACGCGAAGCATAGGCAATAACTTGGTCACGCTGCATCAAAACACAACCTAGACCCGCATGTGATGCATCACAATAAATGACAAAATCATCGGATTCGTCAGGCAATGCTAAAACCGGAGCCTGACACAACAATTGTTTTAAGGTCTGAAAAGCCAATTCCTGTTGATCATTCCACAGAAATTTCACATCCTTACGAGTTAACTTAGTCAATGGACCCGCAATCTTTGAGAAATCTTTAATGAATTTTCGGTAATAACCTGCCAAACCCAGAAAACTCTTGATCTCTGTCGGAGATTTAGGTGATTGCCAATTCATGACAGCCGCAATTTTAAATGGATCCACTTTAACCCCATTTTCGCAAATGATATGCCCCAAAAACTGTACTTCACGCAACCAAAACTCGCATTTCGAAAATTTAGCATACAATTTCTCCTTTCTCAAGGTGTCAAGAACTAAACGCAAATGTACTTCATGATCGGATTCAGATTTAGAATAAACTAAAATATCATCAATAAATACAATGACGAATTTATCAAGAAAAGGCCGACAAACTCTATTCATCAAATCCATGAAAATTGCTGGAGCATTAGTCAACCCAAATGGCATAACAAGGAACTCATAATGACCATATCTAGTGCGAAAAGCTATTTTAGGGATGCCCTCCCCACAAACCCGAACTTGGTGGTAACCCGATCTCAAGTCTATCTTAGAGAAAAACGAAGACCCTTGCAATTGATCAAACAATTCATCTATTCGGGGCAAAGGATACTTATTCTTTATGGTCCTATTATTCAATTCTCTATAATCAATACATATGCGGAAGGTTCCATCCTTCTTTTTAACAAATAACACAGGAGCACCCCAAGGAGAAGAACTGGGTCTTACAAAACCCTTATCTAATAATTCCTGAATTTAACTCATCATTTCACGGACTTCAGAGGGAGCTAGTCTATAGGGTGCCCTAGCTACCGGAGTAGAACCAGGAATTAATTCAATTTTATACTCTACTTCTCTAACAGGAGGTAAACCAGGCAATTCATCAGGGAAAACATCCGAGTACTCGGAAACAACTCGGACCTCAGAAACAGTTTTCTTTTCTAGCTTAGCATCGATCACATAGGCCAAAAAAGATTCACACCCTTTAGCTAGAGATTTTCTAGCTTTCATCATAGAGATCAAAGGAAGACTACCCCTTTCCCGTTTCCCTCGAGCCACGACATACGACTCATCCGAGATTGGGATTCTTATCAGCTTCTTATGACAATCTATATTGGCTTTATAACGACTCAACCAATCCATGCCTAATACAACATCAAACCCATGAATAGGCATCAATAGAAAAGAAACAGGGAAACTATGACCCTCAATCGAAATACTAGCTCCAGTCACCGATGTGGTAACCGAAACTACCTTTCCATCCGCTACCTCTACCTCAATTGGTTGTGAAATACATGTAGGAATCAATTTAAGTCTATCACAGAAAAGCATGGAAATAAAGGAACAATTTGCCCCTGAATCAAATAAGGCACACGCCGGTACTGAATTAATAAGAAAAGTACCAGTTATGACGTCCTCGGCTACCACAGCTTCATCCACGGTCATTCGAAAAGACCGACCAGTTGGTGTTGGAGGATTCTTTCTTTTCTGGCCTGAAGATGATGACCCTCCGACCATGCCCGATTTTTGTTTCCCTGCCTCTGGACAAGCACCCGAACGATGTCCTTCCTTGCGGCAATTCCAACACACAGGCTAAGGAAAAGAACAATCCTTAATGTCATGACCGAACTGGCCACACTTAATACACCTAGCAGTCTGAGGTGTACAATGTCCTGTGTGCCTAGACTTGCAATTCTGGCACCAATTTGATCTATCCACTGAACCACCAACAACATTCGGTTTACGGTTATTATTATTTCCTTGCCATTTCTTCTTTCCTTGACCTGACGTAGATTCACCTTTGGGTTTCACGGGGAACTTGTCTTTACTTTCCGAATCATTAGCTCTAATATCGCCGTCCACAGAACGAGCCAAATCAAAAGCTTGGTTAAGATCGCCTGCAAGTCTCACAGTAGTCCGATAAGTATGGGGTAACATTCCAACGAAATGGTCAATCTTTGTCCTTTCATCCGGTACCCATTGATGTACAAATCTCAACTTATCGGTAAACTGGGAGATAAGGTCTTCCATAGTCATACTATCAGTCAATTGCATATCTAAGAATTCACGCCTAATGCGAGTCATGTCATATCCGGAGCAATACTTTTTACAGACCTCGTTATGGAAATCGGACCATGTAATGGAAGCTTTTTGCTGAGGTGTTAAATGAGATGTGATAGAATCCCACCATCCCATTGCCGGACCTTTTAAAAGTTGCACCGCATAAGTTACCTTGATCTCATCCTCACATCGGCAAACCTCAAATTTTCTTTCGACATCCCTTAACCAATCCATGGTCACAGAAGGATTTGTGATCCCAAAGAAATCCGAAGGTCCACTAGATTTAAAGGTCTTAAATGAACATAATTTTTGCTGAGGTGGAGGAGGAAATACCGGAAATTTATATCCCAAAGGTCCTGAAGAAGAAAAAGGAGCTGATGTCTGGTAGTAAGTAGGTTGTGGCATAGAAAACTGCGATGTCACCAACGGAGGTGGAATCGTGCAAACAACCGGTGGTGTAGAAAATGGAATATGCCGGGATGCTCTAGCTTGTTGCTCTAATAAATCCTTATATTTATTTAGCTCATCCTCCAAATACAAAGTGTACTCATCACGGCTCAATTCTCTTGCAGGGAGTGAAGTACTAGTCTGACCTTGGCTTTGAGACTGAATCTCAGGAGGGGAGTCTCTCGCTCCAGAGGCATTGATAGGGGTACTGGTCGTAGTGTTATTTTCTGCCATATCCTGTACCACAACACATCTCATAACCAGTTAATTGTTAGTACCTAATAATACTAACCAAATTATATTCACTCGCTCAATCCCCCTCCCAGGAATGTTTGACTAACACAAATAGATTTGGGATTGAACAATTAACCCATGTTCAATTCACCCAAACCTTGGCTCTGATACCAATTTAAAACACCAGACTCGAATACAAGGATATTTTTTTTTTTAAAGAGAAGCGCAAGATTAAATACAAACCCTTGGATTGCATACATACTTTTCAAAATGGCAATCCGAATACATACAATCTTTAAAACTAGATTATCCTAGACATTACATACAATAAGTTTAGTGTTATAGAAATCCACAACATAATGACATATCATAAACATGATTAACAAAACAGAGTGAGCTTGTCAAACATTCCATTCCTAAAGTACTTCTTGCCCACCCACATACAAAAGTAAACCTGCAAGAAGTAATGAGGGGTTAGCACGAAGCTAAGTGAATAGATCTCAAACTATCATCTAACTCAGCTTAATAAATGTTTACAGCAAAGCATAGCAACAGTTAATCAAGAAGGATCGGTGGTCCTTGGAGTACCCTCATGCCGCGGTGGTTCCCCAAGTAACACTTAAAACCAACTGAAGGCCAAATCAGCGGCTAAACCGATAGTTTGGTACTATTACTACTTACAACATAATTTCAGTGAACAACACATGTACAAAGCACTTATGATGTCCAAAGTAATAGTACACAAACCCAACACACGTTGACCCCCAACATTCAATTAGTCCACAACCAGTAAGGCAATCAAGGACACCAATAATTAAGCTAAATATAACCATCATGGCAAAATGTTAACTTAATAATGAAGACAGTAAATTCACATTTACCCGTTGTAACCACTTTGTTACAACTAAGTTAGACTGAGAGTCCAAGATCCACTCACCCTTACAGTCACCGTCTTCACTCAAAGGTCTAATATTATTGAGTCTTCGGTTTATCTGAGAACATAACAAATAACGAGTTAGGAACCCATTTGAAATAATGCAATTCATCATGAACTATATCACTTAATAATCATAAAGTTCCATATTTATTTTCACCTATTAAGTTTTACTTAGTTATAAGTATGCATACATGCACAAGAAGCACAACACAAACAAATTGACCTGTTAATGACCCACAGCCGATCGGCTTTGGGGTCTTAGCCGTTCGGCTAGCTCACAACGGATCAGCTTTACCATAGCCGATCGGCTACTTAAACCAATTCGAGGACTAAGATCCAGCCACGAGCCACTGTGACGTTTTTGAACTAAGATAGCCGTTCGGCTAAATATAGCCGTTCGGTTTTAACAAGCATAGCCGATCGGCTATGAAGGCTCAGCCGATCGGCTGAGGTGTTCAGACCAGACTCCAAACCTGCAAACTCCAAATTCTGCACGAACTCAAAACCTAATTTTCACAAATCTCAGCTACAAAACACGATTTTAACATGTAATTGACCTAAACTAACATGTATAAACATAGTACAACAACAATTAACATCATCCAACACTATAAATCATACATGCACCAATTCTTCAACCTAGGTTTCAACCAAAATCATCAAATCAACTAACTACTTGAAAAACACTACTAATTCACCAAGATAAGTATAAAAATCAGTTTGTAATCATCACACAATACATATTCAAACATGAACACACCATTTAATCATTAATTTAACCTAACTCATCTCATACAAGCAAGAACATGAAAATGGAGTTAGCTTACTTACAATGGAGGTGATTACTAGATGAAGGAGAAGAAGAACACAATATAAGCACAATCTCAAGTTCCAATTCAAGTCCTACAATCTGATTTTTGCTAAATCCCCTTTGAGAGCATATGTGTGTGTTTTGAGAGTGATAGGTACACAATGAAATGAATTGGGGAAAATTAGAATACTTATATTTACTAGCTTTTTCCTTCTAAATTTAGCAAATTTAAATTCAATTAACACACTTAAAACAATTGATCACCTAGCTTATTTAATTTCTAGTTATTCAAATACACCAAACATTTATATGTACAATTAAATAACGATTAAAATAGAGAAATTACCACGTTTCGACTAGGCCAATTTTTAGGATGTTACACCCAGGTTCGATCCTCGAGGCCAGCGGGTTTTACCATTAATTCTTTGTCGTGCCTTCGGACGGACGGATTAGTGGGTTTTTCACGGATTTGGAGTAACTTGGGGCGCTTAAGGGCTCCGTACGGCTGGATTGGGCCAGTATATGGAGACTTAGCCATTAGGTCTCCCCGTACGGAGTACCTAGGCGATTTCTGTTAGCCTTTCAAAAAAAATATATGGGTAGTAATTACCACCTATCTCTTATAATACTTGAAAACTATTTATTTGTTAAGATTAGCTTGCACTTAGAGGTCCATTTTGTTATATATGATCGATGTAAAATTGTATCAATGTTAACCTTGGGGTATTGCTCAATTCAAAGTAGGGTGGTGAAATGAGCGGGTCGGGCATGTAGTAGAAAATATATGCGTAGAGTGATGCTTTTTAGTGATGGTCAAATTGGGTATGGTTGACTTTACAACATATTTTTGTTCTTACTTTGTATTGCACAAATAGTGAATATACTGCAAAAGTATATTGTTAATATACCCGTTTTAATAATTGAACATTTACTCAAACAGTGGCAGCATAATCATTGTGCAGGAGAAGAATCAAGTCAACGGGGATGATGAGCTTGTGATTACTTATCATTGGTAGCATAATATTTATTTTTATTTGTAGTCATCATGACATTACTCTACCTTCGTTTTCTTGACTTTTATTTTGTTATAAGGATCTATTAAATTGAATATATCATAATCAAATTATTTTATCATAAATTTTAAAAAGTTCCCGTCGCATCGCACGAGTAATAATCTTATACCGAATAATTGTATTGAAATAGAGACATAGTGTGAAATGCCCAAAATACTTCATATTATTATTATTTTGTTCGATCTAATAAGTATCGTTCACTACAAAATCTTAACAGTTTAATTACCTTTTTAACCGATTTAAATTTGTTCCCGCCGCATTGCGCGGGTTACCAGCTAGTAATATAATATGCGATGATAAATATTCAATTACGGATTCTACTTCGCTAATACTTTTTTGAGTAGTATTAACAAATACTATACAATCATCTTAAAACAGATTAGAATCATATTGTGTTTGTTTGATATCTATAATTAACAAAGCTAAAGATGTGTTGAATCGTGAGACTTCATGTGTGTTGGAGAACATAGTTTTTCTTGAGTTTAGATGCACGACATATTCCCTATCATATTCTCACTAATTTATATGCCGATTTAGCGAATTGAATCTCAACTTTATTAGATCTATGTTATCTATTGACTAGTTATGTTTGGGGAACATCATGGGTTGGTGTCCCAATTATTATTAGCAATTTATTATTTAGTGCTTAGAAATATATCTAACGTGTCTACAATATTTATTGCTTGTACTTAACTTATGTTTGATATTTTTATTACATTCAACTTTTCAATATGCTTTTCAATATGTGTGTTTAAATGTATTTTGCTCATGTATCATCCATTTAAGGTGCTACGTGATATATGGAGTTATTGAGACATCATCAAAAGTACTACATAATTTATTAAAACATTTTTTTGAATGTTGTAGTTCTTTAAATAACAAACGTAATTTGTGTACACACAATCGACATGTGATACAAGTTACATACATTTTCAGGCTAGTCCCTTATAATAATAATAATTATTATTATTACTACTACTACTAGGTGGTATAAGCTCGGGCAATGCACTACATTTAACCAAAGGAACAAAAAGTAGTTACTTATTTAGAGGTCTCGTTATGTTTGTATTTTCATATTATATAGTTTCTTGCTCATATAGTTCGATTAAATATTAAACAGTCAACATTCATAACATACGATGGTGATATTTAACGTAACACAATGTAGCAAAAAGCATAGATTGTGCCTTCCAAAAAAGAAGTTAAGTCTTGTATTGGATATGATCCATAAGTAAATATTTCTTGTATTGTCGTATCTATATTATTATATATTAAAGGGCACTTACAGCTGCTGATTTGGCCCAATCTTTGGTTCTAGTTTTGATGACGTGGCATAATGAGATGCAAGAAATTTTATCCTTTTTTTGAATTTCTTTTAATTACTAAATTGACTCAAATTGTAGCTGTAAAGTAATCTCTTTTGTTTATTGTTATTTCCTATGCACATACGCATGCACTCTTTCTCAGTTGTCTTTTCGGTATCCCATGCAGCTTATTGGAATACCAAGGGTTCACTCTTTCTCTCCATAAGAGGATGGTGATTCTTCAATGCCCCCATCAGTTATCCATCGTATTTGAAATTGTCACCCTCTTTCCCTCTGCAATTAAAAAGTTTCTCACCATGGAAGCCGATTTTTCAAAGTACATTATGTTGCTTTAATTACTTCGTGTAAATGTGGCAGCAATCTGAGTAATATACTAATCGTGAAAACCCCTTTTTCAATATATCCAAGCGTTTAACTATTAATGCATGCATCTCTTGAGTTTAACAGGTCACCTCAAAGGTCATTGTAAATTAATTGGTAATAATTATTCAGGTTATTATATAACTGTTATATTGTTATATAACTTTCATTTTTAAGAGTATTAAGTAGAAGTTCTTGGTTCACTTTCCTTTCATTTATAATTAACAAAAACCTTCTAAAAAATGGCTAGAAACCCTTTCATGCAACTGGTGATTATCAACCACTACAGAAGTGAGATTGTGCTGGAAAAAGAGAGAAAAAGTGAAGCTGAAACTATGCTCGAAGAGATTCGTGCTTACTACAAAGAGTGAGAGATCGATTCTGTTACTCCTGGTGTTCAAACCTTACCATACGGTAAAGCAAAGATCCATTGTGTCTCTTCGATCTATGAGCAAAATAACTTGGAGGTAGATTACGAAGATGTGTTGAAAAAAGTTATCGAGTCGTATGATAAAAGCATACAAGACAAGGAGTCCGTGATCAAGATGTTACTATTAATGTAGTTTGTATGTTTTTGTTAATGGTTTCGCAGTTTACTGCTAATACTATAGCAGATCTTTTGTTGCAGAAACCTTTCTTTTGAATGTCAATACTATTATCACTATTTGTTACATATAGGTTTTAGCTCTTATGTTTTAATTTAACTTCATTTTTTGTCAAAGCTATAAATATTTGAGAACAAACATGAACGAACAAATAATATAGATTTTAAATAACTTGACATTCATCATCAATCTGGTTAATTAAAAAAATTTAAGATAGATATTTTCTTTAAAACATGATTAATTTCCTTTACATATTTTGCACCATATGTATTGGAAATATATTATCTAATGGAAGTTTAATTATGTTTGTTCTATTAGTTTCGTAATATTTGGTTTAAATATTCTGTTTAATTTAGTAATGTTTTTAGTTTCATCACGTTTTTAGTAGGCAATTACATTGCTATGTTTGTTTCTATCAATATCCTTTGTAATGTGCTTTTTATTAGTAACCGAAGTTATCTTATGTCACTTTTTATATTACTGTCCTAAGAAAAAATTATACTAAAATATACTAATAAAACATTCATATTACTTATAAAAATTTAAATCATTAAACATGTACAATAAAACATTCATATTACTTAAAATATTGTATGTTGCATTCTCTATAATATTATTCGTCATATATGTTGATGTCAATTAAACAATGTTACTGTTACACTATAATGAAAAGTAATACATTCTAAATATTTTTAACCCGTAATTAATAATGTAATAGGTGTCCAACTAATAATACAATGAGATAAATAGATTATCATGGGCTTACTTTGTATTATTTTATAACCCATTTTTATACATATTTTATTCATTTGATAGCCCAATTAAATCATCGGCCCATTTCATGAAGTTAATTTTTAAATGTCTATCACTATCACTATTCACTATTATTATATATAAATTTATTTTAAAAAATATTAAAATATTTTTTGTTAGTGGTCAATTATAAAATACAGATGTCTATTTACTAATATCAGATAACATAAATAAGATGTCAATAAATATTTTACTTTGATAACATACAAAAAGATATAAACTAACATTTTAATATATTAAGTGTTTTACAAACAAATATTGTTTGGAACATTTTTTATTAATAAAATAAAATGAACATTTTTTATTAATAAAATAAAATGAATGCATTACCATAAATTCAATACAAGACATAGTAATACAAAGTTATAGGTAGAAATTATCAACACAATATAACCATACAGCTATAATTTACATAACAAATTTAATATTTTTTTTCTTTCCAAACCCGTGTTTTCACGGGTCCATTAACTAGTTTATAAGTAAAGACAACTTAGTTGTTATACCTGGTAATCAAGACCCACCTCCTTTTGATTAGGTCCATTGGGTAAATGTCTTGGACTGGTTGTGTCTTCTTAAGTTACTTAAATAAAATAAAGTGAGGTCCACTAAGGCTGTTGGTAAATCTAGTTACAATTCAACAGGTCCAATGGGTTTATATAATGGGTTGAGCGGGTTGTGAAAAACAAACAAAAACTAACGTATTGAGTCACTGAGTTAGGACAAAAACATAACGTATTAGTTTGCAAAAATAGTTTTAGGTTTCCTCTTTACTCTCTTATTTTTTATTTATTTTTTCATCACGATATTGCAAACATATATTAGTTGTAGGCTTGTAAAAGTGTACTTGTCATGTATGATAAGCTTAATTATATGATTTTAGAAGTCAAAATTAATATACAAGATATAGTCTGTAAAAGTGTACTTGTCATGAATGATAAGTTTAATGTTATGATTTTTAGAAGTCAAAATTAGTATACAAGATATAGTTTGATTATTGTGATGCATGTAGAACTTAGAATTTGTGATGCATACAGAACTTAGAAATTGAATCCATCAAACTACTGATTAGTATATAGGAAGATTCATTAGATCAAATTATAAAAATATTAAGTTTTAATGATGAGTTCATAATTAATACTAACAACATACTTTATTTAAAAGTAATAATCAATAAAACTTAAGTTATAAAGAATCTGGTTCTGATTATAGCATTTTAGTACTATGTATTAGTTATTACTTTAATAGATTTGGTTTTAAATTTTACAATAGTGAAAAAAGTTACAAAGCAAAGACAACAATTAGTGGGTCGACCCAACCTGACCTAACCTACCCGTTTGACCCGATTCAAAAAATGACCCGTTCAACCCATGAACCATTTTGATCCAAACCCGATTTGACCTGTGATCCAACCCGACCCGTTTGCCAGGCATGGCTGTGGTGTATAAAAAGTTTGATCTTAGGGCTGAATTCCTATTAAGTTGAACAATAGCAATGTCAATTAAAATTAATAATGTCAATTAGTTAGAAAATATAAGTCTTTGATTTTGGGGAGTAAATGTGGTAAAATCAGTGAGTTGAGTTATGTGTCAAAATGGGTTGTGATTTAATTGGTTCATTTTTTTAGTTAAAAAGGTTAATCTGGATTCAACTGAAAATGAGTTGGATTAAGTTGACTTATTATATATATTTGAATTTTAATGGTTACATCTTAAACTCTAAATCAATTGCTTCTTTTTTCTAAAAAAAATTATTATTATTCTTAACTTTCAAGCTAACAAAATTTACGTTGCCCTCTAAATGCAATTTTTATATGTACTAAACCGTAAACCCTAAAAAATATATTAATTAATCATCGTTTATATTAATCATCGTTTATTTCTTGAAACTCAACTTTTATATATGTAATAAAAAGATTAAAAACCATTTCGTATTAGTAAATTAATCATCGTTTATCTGTATTCATTTGCTATTTCATATTAGTAAATTAAAAACTACTCTATTATTTATACATGATACTTATATTATACGGAGTATATATTTCGACATAACTTTTTTATTTTTTAAAGTACACTAGCTATGAGTAGAGGGGTGTTCATAATATCCGTATCCGAATCCGAATCCGAAATATCCGAAAATCCGATCTAAAAATATCCAAAAATTTAGATACCCGAAAATTCGGATATCTGAAATTCAGATACCTAGAAATTCGGATTCGAATATTGGGTAGTATTTTTTCAAAAATTCGGATACTCGAAATATCCGAAAATAAATGGTTTTTTTTTTTTTTTTTTAATATATGACTCCAGCCCTTTTGCTTTGGGCCTTGGACTATTGGATACACCTTACAGTAAAAAACACAAATCATAAGTCATTGTCAAGCCCTATAATCTTGAACTTCAGCCGACACCACACTTGTATAACACGGCACACGCCACCACCGGCCATCCCCAATCGTCACTTCGTGAGTGACCACCACTCATTCTCACGCATCTTTCTTTGATTTTTCGATCGGAACGTTTGCCTCTCTTTATATTGAAGAGTTTGAATGGTGTTAAACAATAATTTGGTAATTTTTGAATAGCAGGTACGATGGCTTGCAATTGCAATTGTAATCTAATAATTTTATTTTATCTTTTTGATATGCGTAATTGTAACCTGTATCAAGCTATATTGCACAAGTTGTGACAATAAGTGTCAATAAAAGATTCTTGATTAGTATATATGCTAAGTAGCAAAGAATATGTTTTGGCGTTTTGAGTATTTTTTCTCCATATTTTGTTTACATACTTTGGATATTTGGATAACCCGATATCCGTATCGGAAATTTTGGATGTAAGGATTCGGATATCGGATACGGGTTTTGGGTAGTGAAAATCACTATCCGAAATTTCAAATATCCGAACTTCGGGTATCCGAAATTTTGGATATCCAAAAATGAACAACCCTAGCTATTACCATGATTTACATGAAACTCAATTTTTATAAAAAAAAAATGGAGTAACTTTATGTTTTCTATCATTAGGCAGTTAGCAACTTAGCACCTTCAAAGTGAAAAAAGTTTTTCTATTTCCCCATTATCTTTCGCTCTTTCGTCTATTTAATACCTATCCACTTCAATAGGAAAAACTTTTCAAAATCCTTTTCATAAATTCTTTTAGCTCCAACGAAAAGAAGTGTTCAATAACTATTTTATTGTACACGAAACCTCTCATTATATATGCCCTTGTAATTTTGTACTCCGTAAGAGATTAGGAGGTACTTTTAGTATAGGTAATGTAATATTAACATGATCGGTTCACTTATTAGCAGGGCCGGTCCTGAAGTTTTTGTTGCCCCGGGCGAGAAGACCGAAGTATGCCCCTAAATAATTAAAAGTTCACAAATTACGGAGATTAACTTCGAATTACAAATAGACTGTTAGAGACGTTATATATACATATATGCTAACTATAATATGTTTATTCAGTTAGATCTAGGTATTCAGTAACATTTTAAGAATTCCTTTTATCAAGCATAAACTATATAATTTTTAGGCTTTCTATAAAAAAAACCTGTATCTTTCGTACGTTTAAGTAATTTAAAAAAACTTTCGTACGTTTAAGTAATTTAAAAAAACTTTCGTACGAATAAAATAAAACAAAAATTCCAAAATATCAGTTTTCACAAACTCAAAATCATAAAGTAAGATGGATACCTTTTATATAATATACATATAATATAATAATTAGTATTACGAAAATATGACTATGTAGTCTTCCTATAACGTACATGTCCCATGTTATTTTATTCTTCATATAAATAAAGGGCTGAATTGTTATATTATAAAAGATGGGAGGTTAAATTGTATGTTAAATAATAATAGGGGGCAGATAAAGAAATATCTCAGCTGAATATATGAAGAGTGGGCCACTGTATCATCTTCCTGACGCCATCAGTCCATCACAATCAACTTTCTTTCCTCCATTAATTTTCAATAAACTGATACTCCATTAATTTTCAAAAAACTGATTCTAACCATGTAAAACATAATTTAATAGAGAAGACTTCAATTGAGACCATTTATTTTGTGTGAGAATGGGGGAACCAACCACAATATGTCATGTGTCACTTTTTTCTCTCTCATCCACGTTTTTAAAAATTAAATATCTCACAAACGACAAGTCGAAAAATCATGAAAATTGCATCATATTTTTCAGCGTTTTATCCTCTTCGATTTGCCGTCCATCAAGGCATACTTCCGACGAACTTTTTTTTTTTCATTTTTTTGGTGGGTTTTACATATTAGTAACACATGTGTTAGTGATTGATTATACATTTGATTTAGGGTTTAGGGTTAGGGTTTATAGTTAGGGTTTAACAGGGTTTAGTGTTAGGGTTTAGCAGGGTTTATGGTCTAGTATGATTTAGGGTTTAGAGTTTTATAAAGCGTTTAGGGTTTAGGGTTTGGGGTTTAGGGGTTAGGGTTTAGGGTTGGGAGTTTGGGGTTTCGTCCCCCAAACCCTAAACCCTAAACGCAACACTGTAACACACGTGTTAGTAATGTGAAACCCACTAAAAATAATGGAAAAAAAAAAAACTCGTCGAAAGTATGCCTTAATGGACGGCAAATCGAAGAGGATCAAACGCTGAATCTAATGGTGCAATTTTCATAATTTTCCGATTTGTCGTTTGTGAGATATTTAACTTAAGGGGTAAATGAGTTTTGTATTCTCTTTGTACACATGGCACCATATCATTGGTTCCTCTATTCTCACACAAATTTTTTGTCTCATTTGAACCTTACCCTCTAAAGCTATTATATACTTGTGTATCAAGTTGTTCAAAAATCGTTTTTTTACACCACTAAATTTCAGATCTGCGAATCCAGACCTTGAACATCTGCTGCCCCTATTCTTACGATGCCCTGGGCCGTCGCCCGGCCTGCCCGGTGCCAGTGCCGGCCCAACTTATTAGTTCTATCATCAAAATAGCATGGAAGAGACACAGCGTCGCCGTAAAACCATCATGGAGATGGAGCTTCCACATGACGTGCTACAGTTCCTAATACTACCAAGGCTGCCCGCTAGATCTTTGCTCCGTTTTATGTGTGTTTCCAAAAAGTGGTACTCGTTCCTAAAGACTGATATGTTTGCCAATATGCATCTACACCACGTAACCGATGATGACCATCAAAACCACCACAAAATTGTCGTCCTATCTCTAAAAGCAGCAAAGTATACCTTTCACACCATCGATTGTGAATCACCTTATGACAGTTTAAGTGTCAACCGCCCGTTCCCATTTGAAGTTACTATTTCTAATATGAGAGACCAATTTTTCGTTATAGCATCTTGCAATGGGCTGGTATGCGTACCAATGGTTAACGAAAACACCTCAGAATTTACTGATCTACGTATATGGAATCCTTTGACGGGTGAATATAAGTTGATGTCTAACACTAATTCTCACAAAGACTGCTACAGTATGTTGGCAAGAGCAACCGGATTTTATTACAGCGGCTCAGATGACGACTACAGGCTTCTGCGTGTAACCGAGGTTTATATATATTCGTTGAAAATGGACTCTTGGAGACAGGTCAACACAAGCATACCTTACTGTAACCTTGATTCAGAACGTTGGGCATCATGCGTTCAGTTGAATGAAAATCTCTACTTCTTAAAAGAAGTCAGAGCAGGAAGATTATGTCTAAAGGCAGATTCAATTATAAGATTTGACACAAAGACCGAAAGGTTCACAGAGATGACACTTCCATTTTTTGAGAATCCAATCGAGACTTACTGTTTGAGTTTAATGGTTGTAAGAGGCTGAATTCACTTGTGTGTTATGTGTGATGTTCGTGAAGAGGCGGATTCTTCTCCAAAGTGGTGTATCGAGTTATGGAAGATTAATGGAAATGGAAATGGAAATGCCGGAGATTGGACAAAGGTACTGAGTTATTGGTGGATACCCTGCTTGAAATTTGGACCAAGGCTGGATTCAAATCTAAGGAAAGGCACTTTCCCTTGCTCTCGATTGGCGTTGCACATGATGAGGAATGGAAGTTTGCTCATGCGTTTTAGTTGGGGGGGTGATTTTTACAAAGTAGATTCCGAAAAGCATACTAATAACGAGAGCACTTCATATTGTTCCAGATGCATGAGTGTCACACCAACAGGAAAATTTGTGGAGACTTTTATATCACCCAATCAATATATCAACAAGTAGTGAATTATTATTATTATTATTATTATTATTATTATTATTATTATTATTATTATTTTAATATTAGGAGTTATATATTTTATATGATCATCAAGCTGTGGATTTTATACATTCATGGTTTTATTTATCTTATTATTTTCCATCTCTTGTGTTGTTCACTGTTCTTGTTGCCCATTTAGATCATATATAGAATAAATTTGAAATTTGTTGACAAAGCTGACGAATTCTGAATGCTCTCACCCTGAAATTTAAAGTTGTATTTTGATCTATAGTGACCAATTGGTCTCGTAAAGTGCATAAATTAGAAACAGATAAAAGAATACAAAGGTTCATTGATATTAAACAGTAATCAGATATTCGATCACATATTTTATGAAAAGATTTTGAGGATATGTACAATGTAATGCAACACATCATTAGAGTATACAAAAAGTTATAATTATATCTCAATACAGAGCAGTCTATAAGCTATTTGATAATAAGGCATATCGAAAAGTAACAACACAGCATTTCAATAGATACCAACTACTCTGTTGTTAAAGAAAACCCAACGGTAGTTTTGTTACATTTATGTACATAAATTGAACAATAGTTGTGTAGTAGAAACTCATCATTAACTAATCATATGTCGACACTTCAACCACTTAAGGGTAAAGTATTACCAAAATTCTTTAAATGATTTGACAGTTGCATATTATCTTGTAAACAATCGCACAGAGCTATCTTTTTTAAAAACAGCTTTAAATCAACTGATCCAGTCGACATAATCGCAAAAGTTAGCATAGCATAACAAATAGTAACAGGACATATATAGCAAATGATATATCAAACATGAAGCCAAGTTTCAAATGTTACTGCATGTAATTCCAAAAGGTACCTTTTGCACAATGTCATCTATAATCCACTGTTAAAAACCTGAAAGAACCAAACTCGCTAATGGATCATAGTTCATTTATAACTTATTTCTGGTTTAATTTAACTGTCATGGTATGGTGTACAAACCAGTATTCAACATGACTAACCACACACAACTTTGTAGGATATGAAGCCGTTGCTGTCAATGAATTTTTTTCTTCTGTAGACAGTTGTTCTTCGACGCTTTGCACCCCAATCAACCCATTCCCATCTGGGTGCCTGCCTTTTGGTACCAAGATAGCCTTTACAATTTGCAGCACCACATTGGCACTCTATTTCTGGCCCATATTGCTCCAATCTTTGATTCCAACATCCAAAATCCAAAACACTATTATAATACTAAAGTGGATGTATTAGAGGGTATGTATTAATTTATACTTACTGGTAATCATATGTCAGTAGCTCCCCAGGTTTGATAGATTTAGCAGCATAAACACGAAGACGAATTTCCCCCTTGACATCCCTACAAGATTGTGATATAAATATACCATGTATGTTTATCTAGGCCTATTTTTAGCAAAGAATTAATAATGAAAGTGGGCATGAAGTTCATAAAACTAACCATTTTTCTAAAATGCAGTTAGGGTCACAACTGTGATTGATAAAGCGTGCTGCATTCCCTTTATGGGTGGCGTCAATCGTGAAATCCTTTCGAACCTCACACATGTAAATGTTGGTAGAGCCTTTAATTTCCATTTCCAAGAGCCGTTCCTCACGTAAAGCGTCATTAATAACTGAGAATATAAGATTGGTTACAAACTTAAAACTTCAAAAGATAATACTTTTACGTATTATTATTAATTACCTTCTCCAACGTACTCAATGATAAAATCTCCTTTGGGGATGAAATCAACAGCTTCTAAACCCCAACCACACTGATTAGTCTACAAATACATAAGCATAAGACACATTATATGTAGATGAATTGAAGTAATGCGGGTTACTGAAACAAAGGTTTATCAGATTGAAACTTACCATAACAATGTTAACCTTTTTCTCAATTTGGAATGGGTTGTTTGCGCACATCCCTGAACAGCTACAAGCATTTGAGCAACTTATATGCTGATTACTGTAGAGTAATAAACAAAATGTTATATAATGTAGAGTCATTAGTTATAGAACATGGTAGCAGACAAAGTACCTGCAAATACAATTATCACAAAAGTTAGAACCCCAACATCTGCATCCTATGCTGTAATCCAGGTCAGCAAGCTTCTTCTTCACAAGGTATATATCTTAAATAATAATATTGAGGAAATGACATATATGGCAAAAAAAATAACGAAAAGGTCGACCTAACATGGTGAAAACAATTAAGTATATCGATACATTTGAAGCTTTTCGCTTTATCTAGGTAGAAGAAATGATATATGTAACATGAAGGATACTGCGCTTAATATGCTCATAAGGAGGTGGCTCGAGGTTATCCGGCACTTTGTACCTCCACGAGTCACGAATCTCGAATTCGCGCGGCGAATAAGGTAGAGGAAGACGACGAAAGACTTCCTAATAATTTGAAGGTAAAAAAGTTAGTTTGTAACTCATAAATAGAAGGTGCAGAATTCGATTTACGGCATGGTTTACAATAGGGAAAACAATCATAATAAGCATTAAATTGGAAAGTTCTTCAAGTTGTAGTAGTTTGTTGAAAAGGGTTTCAACACTGTTAAAAGCCTCACCTCTATGTCATCCGTAGGAACCGAATCCTGCAAATTCAATAAAATAAATCAATCCCATCTTTAGCTTAATCAATTAAATTGAAAATTAACTAAGAAACCTTAAAAATGCATTACATTTAGCACAAATATTAATTCAGATCATTAAAGCAAATAATATAATCATGAAAGAGATGGACCTTCAGTGGTGGCCAATCAGTAACATGCCTCCAGCAAATTATCTCCTCTTGCTTCTCATCAGAACAGATGACTGATTCAGGGAATGGTGTACATTTAACATGTGATGCTATATCGCATATTGAACATCGCAGTAAGTTACCTTTTGTTTTGCACAAAAAGCACTCCTATTGAAGACATGTTGAAAAGACAGTATTAATCGTAAGAAGGTAATCACTCATGCAAAAACATGATGGAATCAAGATGTATAATGGAAGTTGAAGTGATCGTAGATAATTATACGCTTCAATAATCTTTCCTTAAGTTGAATGCATGAGATAACAGATTTAACAAACGAGATGCAAGCGATAAGATAGTAAAGCAGAGCGATTTCTAAAATCTAAAATATAGCAAAGGAAAACTGTACATGTTGAGCGCACTTGAATTCCTCTAATGATTTCAGTAGGCCAAAACGGGCATTCGCACATGTTAAGTGATAAGAAACCCGACAATCATGAATGGTGCAGGACACCTTGGCTCCAGGGTAGATGACATGCTCGCATAAACGACACTCATCCTGCAGTAGATTACAGTAATCAATCTTAATCAAACAACCATATGGCTGTTTTTTTTTTAATCAACCTTATTCAAACAAAAATTGATACAAAACAACATAATATCCAACACAAATTTAGTGTTCCATCAAGTATTATAATTCAATAAGATCTGATCCAAACTATCAAGAATTTAAGAAAGTTGCAGTCTCATTTACACCAAAGAGACAAGAAAATGCACATAAATTTAATTCAAATTTAACCATGCTAACATCATATTAAAGTACATGATTACTGAATCACACTATAGCACATTGTGCAGTTTAATTACTTTTGGTATCTTAAGTTTCACCAACTTCCAAAAGTACTTATTTTTGGTATCTTGATACCTCCAATTTCATTAAAAACAATCCATAAACTGATTTCTATGACCCTTTTTTCATAAATCCTACAATAAAAGTAACAAGTTTTTAGATCACACTTTAATTCAATTCAATAAACCACAAGATTTATTCTTGATTAATCAGATTCAAAATTGATTCCAGAAAATGATTATTCTAACACTATGAACCATATCTACCATATGTTCTAAAATATTTTACCGCTAGATTACATATTTTATAAAATCATCAACATTAAATCAAAGTTCTACCAATTTCGGTGTGTCGCCGCCAAACAAATGATACAACCACGATTCTAGAACCTCTGGATTTAGGTTCTCAGAAACGCGATTACTCGATTCAGGAACATCCACAACAACGTTCTCAGAAACGGGACCACTCGATTCAGGAACCACCAGATCGACACTCCCAGAAACGTGATCACTCGAATGATCATCACAACTATTCGATTCTTCAGGATTTTTCTGCTTAATACCCAGCTGTAAAGCCCTAGGCTTATTTCCATCACCCCTATTCTTTTCACCATGATCTGATGAATCGGGTACCATTTTAGCACGATTCGAGTGCTCGAAATCGTAATCTCAGACGGCTGCTGGTTTTTGGTGTTTAGGGCAATGAGTTTGCACAAGTGCGGCATTGTATCTACTCCTTAACATAATGAAATTGTCTAGCGTTTTTCTGGAACTATCCGTTGCTTTGTGATAAATGTTCTTCCTTTTTTGGAGAATTTTATTTATTTTTCATTGAAGAACAGCTAAGATACATGTGTGTTGTGTGTGTGGAAACACTGATTTAGTTGGCGGGATATTTTGAATGTTTATAATTATGACGAATGAAGTCACAATTACTGAAATGCCCTTTGTGTATTTATGAAATGGCATAACTACAGATGTGATGTTCGTTTTATTATTAGAAAAATAAAAGGGCAATTTTGTCAGTTCAAAGACGATATTCTTGTATCACATTTTTGTTGCGATTATATTACAATTTATTACAATAAGTTTACCTCAATGTTATCTTTATCTTATTAAGATAGTGAATGGCGTTTTATTGTCATAATATTATATTCTTTTAATAAATAATTGTTGTAATTTACTCTCTCCGTCCCACTCAAAATGTCCCTTTTAACTACGTACAAAGTTTTAGAATTCTCCATTAACTATAATTTTCACCAATAATATATCATATCTACTTATTAAAACCTATTTTTATTGGTTGAAAGGTAATATAATTCACCGGGGTAAAACCCTTTACCAAAAAAAAATATAATATGAACATTTGTATTGGGACTACTATAAATAGAAAGAAAGACAATTGGGATGAGATGAAGGGAATATTCCTTTAAAAATAGAAAGTAATTATTGAAATTTATCTTTACTTTTCTTCGACCAGCTACTAGAAAAACATTCATAATACAAAACATAACATTGAGAAACAAAGAGCGCGTTTGGTTACGGAAAACTGTCCACATTTTTCTTATTTCATTATTCTAGAGTTTGTGTTACTTGAAAACTAAAAAAGATTTAGAAAACACGTTTAAATATAGAGGATGGAGTCTTCATTTTCCAAAATAAGAAATGTAGGCGGTCATAAACCATATGTTTTTTTTTCTTAGAAAACTTTATTAGAAAATCATAACTTGAACACATTTTCTATATTTTTAAATTTTTCTTAGAAATTTTTTCTGAAAAGTGGTGGAGATTTCTGTGATTAAACGCACCAAAAGATCAAACACTAAGTTTTCATAAATTAAGGCGTGACAATAGTTCTTACTTGATTATAACCCGCGATTTTGCGGGATGATACATGTTTTTTCTATACTAATGTGATAAGAAATAATATTTTGATTGTTTGATAATTAATGGTCCACAATTCAATTATATAGTCAACATCCATGCATACTGCGACACGTTTATTGATGTGTCACTCTTTTGAGCGATCAAGCCAAAGACTACTCAAGGCGAACAAGAGAACAAGAGAAGTGTCGATTGCCGAGTTAGTGAGTATTTTATGCAATGTCCTCTTGCGTATTTGATAAATCTAATAATTGCAAAAACCATTAATTAGATGATTAGAATGACATTTAACGTCATCAGTCAAACTATTATTGTTTTTTGGCTAACATATTAGAATCTTTAATTTGCATTAACGACCACTTAATTATATACCTAAGTAAACTACTCCGTATAATACAGTCTTATAAAGAATTATATTCAATATTCAATTCATGCGTATCATTAATAACATAACTAGAAAGAATTGATAGAGTAATTGACTGTAAATAACATGAAGGCAAAATCAACTCATTTTTGAAATTTCAATGTACCTGATATAGATAGAAATTTCAAGTGAGCCCAACTTTCCAGGCCATACTCATTTGACCTATGTAAATAGCCAAACCTAATAAGTCATCTTTATCCCGAGCACATCGTTAAAAAAGTCAAATATTCCTACAATATGTCTATTCCTTGTGATAGATCGAAGAACGCCTAAAATGATGTTTTTTTTTCAATCATGTATTTTTTTTCAAATGATGTTTTGTTAGCTCAAATTGAGTCATAATTAGCTGAAAAAAATATAATCTGAACAAATGTCACTCAAACAAATAGAAGTGTGGATGAGTTTACGTGTCACCACGAATCTTAATGTGCGTATTTACAATATGTGTATGTCATAAACCAATGAAAATCTTATGAAAATGAAAATTATTAGAATTTTGATGGAGATTCAACTCCGAACACATACATTCTCCTATTGTGAACGTCAATTCCACTGAAAATGTTGGCTATGTATACTAATCTATTGCAACAAAATCAAAGGAAGAACAACAATGTCCTAAAGTTGTCTCGTAATATTAGAGGTGGCAAAATAAATGGGTCGGGTCGGGTCGGGTCGGGTCGGGTCACGGGTCTAGATGGGTTTGGGTCTAAATGGGTCCGGGTCTAGATGGGTCATTTAGAATGATGGGTCTAAACGGGTCCGGGTCAAATGGGTCTCGGGTCGGGTCGGGTCATCGGGTTCACCAATATTTTTTTTTTTATTTGAGTGAAAAATGAAAAAAATAAAATGAGGTGAAAAAAAAAAATTACCCGCTAGACCCGTCTAAACCCGTTGGTTAATTGTTACATAATTAGAGGTTATATTGAAAAACCCATTTAGACCCATCCAAAAAATGGGGAGGAGACCCAACAAACACACCCCCTCCTAAAAATTGCCACCTCTACGTAATATGTAGTAATAGGACTTGCCTTGAGTTATAATGTTTGTAATATATAGTACAGAAGAGTTCAATTGAGACCATTTATTTTGTGTGAGAATGGGGGAATTAACCACAATATGCTATGTGTCACTTTTTTCTCTCTCATCCACGTTTTTAAAAATTAAATATCTCACAAACGACAAGTCGAAAAATCATGAAAATTGCACCATATTTTTCAGCGTTTTATCCTCTTCGATTTGCCGTCCATCAAGGCATACTTCCGACGAACTTTTTTTTTTTTTTCATTTTTTGGTGGGTTTTACATATTAGTAACACATGTGTTAGTGATTGATTGTACATTTGATTTAGGGTTTAGGGTTAGGGTTTAGAGTTAGGGTTTATGTAACACCCCAGTTTTCAAGGTATTACTCTAGTAAATAAAAATTAAGTTTTTATAGCTCAGTTTTACAGTATTATTTTAGTGTACGATAATATATACATCTTTTTAATTTTAGATCTCTAAATTATGAGATATGATAGAAAACGTAAATTAGATGTTCAGTTCCAGACTGTGTAGTGTAGTAAATAAATAAAAGATATAAGTATAGATACGTGTAGTATCCCTGTGATCTCAAAAACATTCCAGAACTTATCAATATACAGAGAAAAATCGCAGAGAACAAAAGGGAGTAAGAATCAACTTTCAAACTTTAAATTAAACTTCAATTCAAGCTTTAGAACTCAGAATCATCATCTTCTCCATCTTCTTCAACCTTTGTAAGTTGTTCTTCTTTCTCCAAAACCCTAGAACTTGGGTTTTATGGGGTTTTAGTTAATTGATTTGAATTAATCCGAAATTAGGGTTTATAATTGATTAGTTAGTGTTAGTATAACATATGAACAATGATTAGAATCCTAATTTCATATTAGAAGTGATAGGTTATGATTAGTGTTCATGAGGTTTATGAGATTTTTCATGAATCCTATGTTTTAGTTTATAGTATGATTTTGATATGTTAGTAGAATCAATTAGTGATTAGAAAGTAGTTAAATTCATAATAAAGCAATGATTTTGATCATGATAAGTAAATTAGTTAGTTGGTTAAAGTGAAATTAGTAAATCTCAAGTGGGGGAGAAAGAAATAGATGATTAGTAATTGAAAGTGTGGATTAGTTGTTGATTATGTGTCATGTGTATATGTGATAGGTGCTAAAGAAGAATTGTCATCATTTGATCATCTTGTTTCAATTTGTGCTACAAACCAAGGTGAGTTTATGAATTGATTAGATCATGATCATGTAACTTGTTGTGATTAGCTTATGATTATATCATGATTATGATGAAAGCTTGTGAGTAGAATGGTTAATGCTTATTAGCCATATTTTGATTAGTATAGCTAACCAAGGTTAGCCTTGTACGATTAGTGGTTAACTTATGTTAGCCAAATATTGATTAGTTATGTGCACATATGATTAGAATTGTGAAAGTGGAGTTGCAAGAAAAAGGGAAGTAGTTCCTTACTTTGTCCATTATTTGCCTTATGTTAATAATGCATTGTATTGATTAGATTTCATATTCTCACTAAGCAAATTGCTTAATTAGTTTAGTTATGTTGTAGGTACAAGTGAAAGTGGAAGAGGTAAAGATATTGCAAAAGGCTAGAAGTGGAGTTGCTAGCTTGTTGTAAGTTACACAAGCTTTCTCTTTAAATTATCGTTTTGGAACCTTGAAAGATCGCCCAAACAATGTTTTGACATGTTTTGGTTATGAAAGTAACGACTAGATCGATTATGTGTAATAGTGTAAAGTTGTGTAAGACTAGTAGATAATGTTTGAAAAGTGTTAAGTTATAAGTTGTAATAGAAGTGATATTTTGATTATGTACATATTGAAAGTTTTAACGAAAGTCAAATGATGTTATTAGTCAATTTGGTAGTGTGTTTAGCCATTGAATGGGTCAAATTAGCTCTTTTGGATCAACGGGTCAAAATGGGTCCAAACGGGTACTAATAACGCTTATGAACAAATTTGAGTTAGATGAAGATTGGAAGCATGATGATTAGTCTTGCAAGTTTGTTTTGATAGTAGAAATGTGTGCTTAAAGTCTCAGCTCCTAAGTCTCTACGGTTTGAGACTTGGTATATTAGAAAAATGTTGGAATTTAGCCGAAAATGACCCATAAGCCCAAATTCCGATAAAATGAGAAATTTGAGAAAGTGCGAAAATAGAAAGTTTTATTTTGACTATAGTAAAGTGCCTGCAAAGTTTCATGTTTTAACTCTTTGTCGTTTGAAAGATATGCGCGTTCAAAATTTGGAAAATGGTAAATAGTTTGAAAGTAAACTGCAGGTGCTGTAGACGCCAGAGTACCCGGCGGGTAGCCGGAGTACCCGGCGGGTAAACCAAAATCAGGAACAAGCCGGCGGCTTCTTAGGCCTAACCGGCGGCTTCTCAAGCCTTTAAACGGGGGTTTAGTTCTGTTACCACAAAAATTAATTCACCCGGCGGTTAAGGGGGAAAACCCGGCGGCTAGACTTGGGTACCCGGCGGGTAACCCATCTACCCGGCGGGTAGGTGATGATTTCAGCAGATTTCAATTTTAAGTTTTAAAAGCAATACAGATAAGGAGATTAGAATATTAAACACGATAATACAAATAGTGGGACCAATAGAAATATGTTTCAGTGTAAAAAAAAAAAAATGTTCAGATTTTCAGGGCGTTTCAAGTTGGTATCAGAGCGATGGTTTAAGAGATTTAAGCAATCCACAGTAGGATTGCCTAAACTTAAACCACTTATAAATGTGCAGTAGTTAATTACAGTTATGTTTTCGCAATGTTTTGTATATGATTAGTAGATTATGATCAGAGTAAGAATGATTGCTTGGACTTGGAACATATTTAAGAATTTTGAATAGAAACATGTATTTAGTTTAATATAACTACGTCTGGCCAACGAGGTTATATTTTTCTAAAGCATGTGGGAGATTCAAAGTTGTTAAATATGTGAGGATAAAGGCAATCATTATTTAATAGTTGGAGTAGAGATTTCTTATGTTTTAATTGTGTTTCTATATTGTTTAGTAAATGGAATCCACACCAAATAAAGAAGCTGAGGGTTCAAATGTACGTTCTCCCACTCAAGAGGAGAATGTTTCAGAAAGAAGTTTAGACCCTGAGGATCGGATGCTATTAAAAGATGTGATTGGACAAGCCCTACAAGAATTTGCCCCTAAGGTGTATACCCGAATGGAGCAAATTATTAATACACGATTAGTAGAATTTGAACAGAAGCATCCTGTCTTAGTTAACCCTCAGTTAAATAGTGAAATGTTAAATGCTCAGCAGCAAATGAACAAAGAAAAAGAACGTTTTGAATATAAAAACTTTGCCAATTGTAGTCCCCCAGAATTTCACGGTGAAAGAGACCCGATTAGTACTCATAGGTGGATTAATAAGATAGAAGAGACTTTTCTTCTCTGTGACTGTCCAGAAAGGCTACGTGTACTGTTTGCTGCTCATCAGTTAAAAGATAGTGCTCAAATTGGTGGGGTACTCAAATTAAAACACATGGTGCTGCAGAAGCTGCAAAGTTTTCTTGGAGTATGTTTAAAGAGAAGTTTATAGCAGAATTTGCTCCAATGGCGGAAGTAGAAAGATTGAAAGGAGAGTTCTTAGCCATCAATCAAGGGAAAATGTCGGTAACTGAGTACACTAACGTGTTTTATGACAAATCTCAGTTTTGTCCCGAATATACCTCGAATCCAGGGTTAATGAAGGACCATTATTACCGACATTTGAACATTGATATCAAAGAAGCAGTTGACCCGACTATTTATGATTCTATTCCTAAGATGATGAATAAAGGGTTGACTAGGTTGAAAGAGTTGCAAGTGAAAGCTGAGGATAGAGCTAATAAGAGAAAAGCAGAACAATCTTCTTCTCAATCACAGCAATCTAAGAAGTTTAAAAATTTTGGAAAGCAACAGTCATCACAACCACAACAACAGAAGAAAGAAGCAGAAAAGAAAAGAGAAGCTGGTGGACAGAAAGCTAAAGGTCGTTCTTTTCAGATTACAGCAGATGAGGCAAAGGAGTCACATGACGTGGTGACAGGTACCTTCATAATTAACACTATACCTGCCCATGTTTTATTTGACTCTGGAGCCACCAAGTCTTTTGTGTCATTATCATTTTGTGAAAAGTTGAATACTCCTATTGTTAAATTAGAACGCCCTTTGGAAGTTGAAATTGCCGATAGCAAATTAGTTATCGTTAATGATGTTTATAGAGGGTGTACTATTGAAATAGGAGGTGAAGTGTTCAAAATAGACTTGATTCCTATGCAAATGGGGGAATTTCATGTAGTTATAGGAATGGATTGGATGGGAAAGAATAAGGGTATGATAAATTGTCATGAAAAGATAGTTCTCCTGAAAGCACCTAGCGGAAGGGAGATTGTTGTTTATGGTGAGCGTTCTAGTAGATCCATTCCTGTCTGTACTTTTGCTCGAGCTAAAAGATTTCTGTCACACGGGTGTCAAGCCTTTTTGGCGCACGTGGTTGATAATTCTAAAGCTGTACCAGAACTTTCCAGTATTTCAGTTGTGAAAGAATTTCCCAAGGTATTCCCTGACGAGCTACCAGGTATTCCACCTGATAGACAAGTGGAATTCCGAATTGATCTTATTCCTGGAGCTATTCCAATTGCTAAAACTCCTTATCGGTTAGCTCCAACTGAAATGCAAGAAATGATGAAACAGTTGCAAGAACTTTTAGATAAAGGTTTCATCCGTCCTAGTAGTTCGCCTTGGGGAGCTCCAGTCTTATTTGTAAAGAAGAAAGATGGTTCCTTAAGAATGTGTATAGATTACCGGGAACTAAATAAAGTGACCATTAAGAATAGATATCCCTTGCCTAGAATAGATGACTTATTTGATCAGCTACAGGGTGCCAGTTTCTTTTCAAAGATTGATCTTCGTTCTGGCTACCATCAGTTAAAGGTAAGGGAAGACGATATTTCAAAGACTGCTTTTCGTACTCGTTATGGTCACTTCGAGTTTACAGTTATGCCATTCGGCTTAACTAATGCTCCAGCTGCATTCATGGATTTGATGAACAGAGTTTGTCGGCCCATGCTTGATATCTTTGTTATAGTTTTCATCGACGATATTCTTATCTATTCCAAAAGTGAGACTGAGCATGCAACACATCTCAGACAAGTTCTAGAAACACTTCGGCGTGAAAAGTTATTCGCTAAATTCTCTAAATGTGAATTTTGGTTACGAGAAGTCCAATTTCTTGGACACGTGATCAATATTCACGGTATTCAAGTTGATCCTTCCAAGATAGCAGCAGTGATGAAGTGGGACCCTCCTACGAGTCCTACTGAAGTTAGGAGTTTTCTTGGCCTAGCTGGCTATTATCGTCGTTTTATTCAAGATTTTTCAAAGATTGCTACTCCTTTGACTCAGTTGACTAGAAAGAGCGTTCAGTGGAAGTGGGAAGATAAGCAAGCTAAAGCGTTTCAGATGTTGAAAGAAAAGCTTAGTCAAGCCCCTATTCTTGTTTTACCCGAGGGCAACGAGGATATGGTGGTGTATTGTGATGCTTCAAAACTTGGATTAGGCTGTGTTCTTATGCAGCGTGGGAAAGTCATTGCTTATGCTTCACGCCAGTTAAAATCACATGAGCAGAACTATCCCACTCATGATCTTGAGTTAGCAGCCGTGGTCTTCGCTCTTAAAATTTGGCGCCATTATCTTTATGGTGTTAAATTGTAACACCCCCAAATTTAATGATTTGCGGAAGCTTGATTTGGGTGTTACTAATCAATAACAAGGCACAAAGATAAATAGCAAACGACTCTATATGCGTCGTTTTAACATAATATATTGATAACTGAAATGTTTACAACATTTGAAGCTTTACATAGCTCGAGTTAATTAAAATGAGATTTCAGTACATAAGTACTTATACAAAATATACTAATGCAAGAAAATCTCAATCGTCTGTATGCTGACTCGAGCTAAATCCTGAAGCAGAAACATCCTACTGCTGGGTACCTGCGATATATGCTAAAAGGTCAGCTATAAAGCTGGTGAGCTCACAGGTTTGAAATCAAGTAATATCGTATGAACCGCAAGATTTAAATAATGAATTGCATCCAGCAATTAAATAATGAATTGCATCCAGCAATTAAATGATAATCATCGTGTATACAGCCATGAGCACATAGTTGAGCTTAACTCGAGGGCCGGGTCCCCTATAGAGAATTCCGGGCGAGGTGCCTCCACGAATGCCTAATCAACATTCGTCTTCCCAAATATTAGTACGTCCGTTTACCCGGTTAGTGCTTGCTAACCCGAACGAGGAGGGTCAATCCTATATGGTACCATATACTAATATTCACGCTACAACGTATTAACAACTATGCTGACGGAGGACTTCAAATGATTAGTTTCGAAAAACTCATGTAGTATATGAAAAGTTGGTACTTGCGTTCACATGTTAAAAGTTTGAGCAGTATATCACACCCCTGAGTAAAACAGTAAAAAGAGGGGCTATGAGACTCACCTGAGTCTGAGTGCGTTTAAACAAACGTAAGTTGATTAGCCGAGTATGAAGTCCAAAGACTTGTAACCTGAGGGTGTCCACGACACGCGATGGTTATAAACATGATTGGGTATCTCAACAGATCACCCTTGTAGTTGTTCGTCCAACTATAATGTCCAAATCTCCACTATTTGGTTGATACGTTTAAGTGTTTGAAAAGTGTACGGCCCGTTGGTGACGGATTTGTAATAATAATCTCAATTATTACTATTTTGATTTCGTGGCGTTTTACTTGAAAAAGTGTTTTGATTGTGTTTTAGAAGCCGTTACGAAATCTAAGTACGGGGGTCCGGGGGCAGCGCCCCTGGTAGCGGGGTCCAAGGGGCAGAGCCCCTGGCTGGGGTCGAGCTGCCAGGTCAGCTTGGAAAATTTTTATTTCTACTATATTGCTTTAACGAAAAACGCATCTGGAACCGAATTTAGGTAAAATCGAGTGATAAATTTCGAGTCTCGACACTTAGTAAAAATCTATGTTTTTGAGGTTCTGATTTGTGCGACGTAGGGTGCGACGTCGCAGGTAGAATTGCGACGTAGAGCATGACGTCGCTAAAGGCGACGTTTCGCAATTTAATGCGACGTAGGGTGCTACGTCGCTAATGCGACGTAGGTGATTTCTGCGACGTAGGGGCTTGCGTCGCTAAGTGCGACGTGGCGAGGTATTGGCGACGTTAAGGCTGACGTCGCTATATGCGACGTCGCAATTTAATGCGACGTTGTGACTGACGTCGCACCATGCGACGTCACGAGGGGTTTTGCGACGTAGAAGCTGACGTCGCATAAATTCCGGGCCAAATGCGACGTAGCGGTCTGTTGGCCGGAAAATGGGTCGAAAACGAGTTTTTCGGTTTCCGTTCGGTCCAAAACTTTTACCCAACCCTTATTTGAACATTATAAGTCGATACAAACCGCAAACAAGTAAAAACACTTAAAAACGAGAGGTGTCGGAAACTTACAAATCGCCGAAATGAAATTTCGGAAAGATAGAAAGATAGATCGTGTCGCGGTGGTCGTGAATCTCTAAAAATCTTGAAGATCCGAAGTCGTTTGGTATGTTTATTTTGCGTTTTTGTGAAGATTTTGGGGGTGGAGGTGGTTGGTGGTGATTAAAAAGAAAGAGAGAAAAAGATGAAGGAGAGAGAGAGGAAAAGAAATAAATGAAAGAAATGAGGTGGGAATGGGAGGTTATCCTCCCATTTTTCGCCCGCGTTCCCGCTCCGTGCGGTGTTCGTTTGCTCCGTCGTTTAAACGTTAAATAAATTATTTTATATATTAATTTGTAAGTTTTAAAATACAAATTATTACGCGATATTTTATTAAGTATTTTTACAAATAAGTTTATATTTGAATTATAAATGTAATTTGGTTTATTTAACTTGCGCGTTTTAAAGCTTTTAAATCGTGTGGGTTCAGTTTGTACGATCCGAATGAATACTAAATATTATTATAATAATGTTTTTGACATAACAACGTTATTTAATAAAATTTGTCACCAACGTCCATATAAAATAGAATCGAAGTACATTCGATTTAAATTGCGTACGATTTAATCAAATCGCATATTCGTATATATTCAACAATATATATATAATTCGATACATTAATTAGCCTAACAAGGAACTAATTACATGTATTAACATATGATTAGGCACTAATTACTAGTCCTAATGTGGCGGGTGTTACATTCTCCCCCTGTTAGAAGAATTTCGTCCCGAAATTTAGCTCGAAGTCGTGTTTGATGTAGAATCAGTGAAGAGTTGAGGATATTTGAGTCGCATTTGGTCTTCCCGTTCCCAGGTGAATTCCGGACCACGCCGCGAATTCCATCTGACCTTGACGATGGGAATACGACTTTGTTTCAGTTGTTTGACCTCACGGTCCATAATTTCAGCGGGTTCCTCAACGAAGTGAAGTTTATCATCAATACGAATTTCATCTAATGGAATAATAAGTGTCTCATCAGACAGACACTTCTTCAAGTTTGAGATATGAAAAGTAGGGTGCACGCTGCTGAGTTCGGATGGCAGCTGCAATCGATAAGCTACGGGGCCAATCCTTTCGAGGATCTCAAAAGGCCCGATGTACCGGGGATTCAACTTCCCGCGTTTGCCAAAACGGATGACGCCTTTCCAAGGCGATACTTTTAAGAGAACTCGATCCCCAACTTGGAACTCGAGCGGTTTGCGTCTCACGTCAGCATAACTTTTCTGACGATCACGTGCGGTTTTGAGTCTGTTTTGGATTTCCACAATTTTCTCAGTGGTGGCGTGAATGAGTTCAGGACCAGTGAGCTGACTATCGCCCACCTCAGTCCAACAGATCGGTGATCGGCACTTACGACCGTACAGTGCCTCAAAAGGTGCAGCCTTAATGCTGGCATGATAACTGTTATTGTACGAAAATTCGCACAACGGTAGATGTTTTTCCCAGTTTGTACCGAAATCAACTACGCAAGCGCGTAGCATATCTTCCAAGGTTTGAATGGTTCGTTCACTTTGGCCGTCTGTTTGAGGATGGTACGCGGTACTCATATCGAGACGGGTACCCAATGCTTTTTGAAGTGATTGCCAAAAGTGAGAAGTGAAACGGGCATCTCTGTCAGAGATGATCGAGATTGGAACACCATGATGAGAAATGATTTCCTTGATGTAAATTTGTGTAAGGCGTTCCATTTTATCGTTTTCTTTGATTGCCAGGAAATGAGCAGATTTGGTGAGACGATCAACGATCACCCAAATGGTATCGCAACCGTTCGATGACTTGGGTAGTTTGGTTATGAAATCCATGGCAATTTGATCCCATTTCCATTCAGGAATTTCAGGTTGTTGGAGTAAACCAGGAGGTTTCTGATGTTCGGTTTTGACTTTTGAGCAAGTAAGACACTTGCTGACATAAGTGGCGATTTCGGCTTTCATGTTTGGCCACCAGTAAAATTCCTTGATGCCGTGGTACATCTTATCGGATCCAGGATGAATAGAATATTTAGACTTGTGAGCCTCGTCCATCACCAAGTCTCTTAGGTTCCCGAAATTAGGCAACCAGATTCGGTTTGAGAAATACCTAATCCCGTTAGATTTGATTTCAAATTGTTTGTCAATACCCCGTAAGGCTTCATTTTTGATGTTTTCAGGTTTCAGGGCTTCGATCTGAGCGGTATGAATCTGAACGGTAAGATCGTTGTGAATGGTCATACTGAGGGCTCGGACTCGAAGTGGTTTTGATCGTTCCTTTCGACTGAGGGCATCGGCTACAACATTAGCCTTCCCTGGATGGTACTTGATCTCGCAATCGTAATCGGTAAGCAACTCGACCCATCGACGTTGCCTCATATTGAGATCCTTCTGATCGAAGATGTGTTGGAGACTTTTATGATCGGTAAAGATTGTGCACTTAGTGCCGTAGAGATAATGTCTCCAGATTTTGAGAGCAAAAACGACAGCTCCAAGCTCGAGATCATGAGTGGTGTAA
This sequence comes from Helichrysum umbraculigerum, assembly GCA_949592205.1. Classification (NCBI taxonomy): domain Eukaryota; kingdom Viridiplantae; phylum Streptophyta; class Magnoliopsida; order Asterales; family Asteraceae; genus Helichrysum; species Helichrysum umbraculigerum. The sequence continues at coordinate 10,907,733 of CATIUR010000005.1, read as the reverse complement.
TTCTTTTCGTGAATTTTTAGCTGTCGTGAGGCATAAGCAATGACCTTGTCTCGTTGCATCAACACGCAACCAAGACCTTGGTGAGAAGCATCGCAGTATACCACGAAGTCATCGGTGCCTTCGGGTAGTGATAAAATTGGAGCACTGCAAAGCTTTTGTTTCAGAAGTTGGAACGCTGACTCTTGTTTCTCGGTCCAATCGAACCTTTTGTCCTTCTGAGTCAGTACCGTGAGTGATTGAGCTATTTTGGAGAAATTTTCAATAAATCGTCGATAATACCCAGCAAGACCCAAGAATTGTCGTACTTCAGTTGCAGAGGTGGGTGCTTGCCAGTCTTTGATAGCCTCGATCTTTGATGGGTCCACGTGGATTCCCTGACTGTCGATCACGTGACCAAGAAATTGAACAGTTTGTATCCAGAACTCACACTTAGAGAATTTGGCATAAAGCTCCTCGTGCCTAAGGAGTTCAAGGATGGTTTTGAGGTGTTGCGCATGTTCTTGTTCGTTGCGCGAGTAAATGAGTATGTCATCGATAAAGACAATGACAAACTTGTCGAGATAAGGTTTGCACACCCGGTTCATGAGATCCATGAATACAGCCGGTGCGTTGGTTAGACCAAAGGGCATCACTTGGAATTCGTAGTGCCCGTAACGAGTTCTGAAAGCAGTTTTTGGAATATCGGCGTCGCGAACTCGTAGCTGATGATAACCTGATCGCAGGTCGATTTTTGAGTAGAAACTTGAACCCTGAAGTTGGTCGAATAAATCATCAATGCGAGGAAGTGGATAACGGTTCTTGACGGTCAATTTGTTCAACTCTCGATAGTCGATGCACATTCGGAATGAACCGTCCTTCTTTTTGACAAATAAGACCGGAGCTCCCCAAGGTGAAGAACTCGGTCTAATGAATCCTCGATCCAGAAGTTCCTGTAACTGAGAGGACAACTCCTGAAGTTCGGATGGGGCTAAACGGTACGGTGCGCGGGCCACCGGTGCGGCACCCGGCACGAGATCAATTGAGAACTCGACCTGTCTAGATGGAGGTAAACCAGGTAGTTCTTCTGGAAAGACTTCGGGAAAGTCTCTAACAATCGGCACATCCTCAAGTCGTTTCTCCTCCGACTTCTTCTCGGTGATGTGTGCGAGTATGGCAGGGTAACCCTTTCTCAGAAATTTTCGGGTTTTTAAGCAGGAGATTATATTGAGTCCCGTCCCACCGGTCTCCCCCTGTATGATCAAGGTTCCACCAACGGCGAGTGGGATACGGACTATTTTATCATGACAAACGATTTCAGCTCGATGCTTGGACAACCAGTCCATTCCGATAATGACGTCGAAACTTCCGATTTCAATGGGTATAAGGTCGATCGAAAAGGTTTCGTCAGCTAGGTTTAAAGTGCAATTAGGTATCACACTGGTGGTTTCTACAAGTTTTCCATTTGCTAGCTCTACAGTGTACTCAACATCTAAGGTAACAGGAGTGATGTCAAGTAATGGGCAAAAATCATCGGAGATAAAGCTTCTATCAGCACCAGTATCAAATAGAACAGAAGCAGTTAAGTTGTTGAGGAGGAACATACCCGAGACCACATTCGGGTCCTGGCGGGCGTCCCCAGATTTGATGACGAAAGCTCTGCTGCGGGTGTTGTTGTTGTTGTTGTTGCTGCGGTTGTTGTTGTTGTTGTTGCGGTTCTTCAGTTTTGGGCACGTATCCCTGAAATGCCCGGGGTTTCCACACTCAAAACATACTTTGGGTGGTCTGGTGTTGTTGTTGGAGTTGTTGTTGGTGGGTGAGCGGCAGTCTTTGGTGAGATGGCCGTACCTCTTGCAGTTGTTGCAAAAGGGACCACAAGAACCCTCATGGTGAAGTCTGCACTTGGGACAATATGGTTTGCTCCCAGTGTAACCCCGGATGATGTCAGTGGTGGTGTTGTAGGCTTTGATGGTGTCGGGTTTCTTGTTTTGTTGGTTGGAGTGGTTGTTGTGGTGGTCGGACCACTTGCGTTTGTTGTTTTGGGAGGATGAAGTGGGTGGTTCAGAATCTTGGCTCATAGACATCAGGTCTTGGGCCAATGAGATTGCACCGTCAATGGTGGCTGGTTTTGAAGAGATGACGTGTCCCCGAACAAGATCAGGGAGACCAAGGGCGTACTTCCTGATTTTATCAGGTTCAGTGCTTACCATAGCTGGGCGGAGAGCAGCTAGTTGTTGAAACCTGGTGGTATAACCATCGATGTCACCACCCTGAACCTTTAAGTTCCAGAACTCCTCATCCAGCTTTTGGAGTTTGGCGATAGAGCAGTACTTGGCAGTGAGTTTGGCTTTCAATTCCTCCCAAGTGATTTGGTAGGCAATGTCAGCACCCACTGATTGGGTATATGAGTTCCACCAAGAGTGGGCATCATCTTCAAGAGAGCAGGTGGCGAAGTTTACTTTGTCGTTCTCCGCGCATTTGCTGACACGGAAAACAGTTTCCATTTTCTCGAACCATCTGATTAGTCCGATGGCTCCTTCAGAACCCTTGAAACTCGAGGGTTTGCAGCTTTGAAAGTCCTTGTAAGAACAAGGTTTGGTGGTAGAGGTTCCAGCGGTATCGCTGTTTCTTGTGGAGTTTGGTGGGGTATTCCGAGCTAAGGCTTCAGTAACAGCCTGGGTTATGAGTGACGTAATCTGAGCATCAGTGTAAGGTCTGGTCTTTGGCGGCATGATTCTTCAATAAAAGAAATGAAGATACATGAGATTTTGCAAGAAAGTTGTATTTATCTCAGATGTACATGTATAAAAGCAGTAATACATAACATCAACAGGAATAATGGCAATTAATATGAGTTGAAACAGCAAGGAACATTTAATAGATAGTACGAGTTCAAAGGTTACATCCTACAGATGTATTACAAAAGATGTCGGGAATTGTTACATCCGACTGAATTATAGAGTAGCGCGTAGATAGTTACTAGATTACAGGATAGATTACAAGACAAAGACTACACTAGTCTTAACGTAGATTAATTTGTTCCATCATCGTGACAAGACGGTCCACAGTGTTTGCAAGCCTGCTAGCTTGTCGGGCGTTGTCTTCTGCTAGTGCAAGTCGTTGTGTTAGTCCACGCGCATATTCTTCTGCCTCAAGTGAGCGTTGCACACATTCATCCATCCTTTGTTGCAGAAGGGCATTTTCCACCCTTATTTCTATTATTTGATTGCGAAGGACATCCATGTTGTTGTTTGTGGTTTCAAGGTCATCGGAGTCTTGTTCTATGCGTTCGAGGGATGTAAGTCTCCAGTTTTCGTTGGTTTCCTGCAACACTACATCCATGGTGCGAAGTCGCTGTTCGTGTTGATTCACCCTGGCGGCTAAAGCCGGCAAGGTGGAGTGAGTGGGGTACGGGCCAGCTCGAGGCAACCTGGAGTTCCTCCTTGCTACCCTTGGGTTCTGCGACCCGGATTGAGAACGAGATGAATTTGATGGTGTGTTTGCCATTTCTGAGACAAAGCGTTAGTAAGATTGAGGCCTATATTCATATAGCTCCTATATAATATAGCCTATTGAGTGTCTAGCATAAACATGTTTGAGTCTCGGTTCTCTCGAGGTCAGAGTCTTCTATTGTATCCTGTTCAGCCATAACTACTTTCAGATCTTACATCATCTTTGCTTAATTGTACATAGTTGATCAGGCTATGTTAAATTAAACTCGTATGCTGTAATCCCTGAACCAGTCATACCTAATAAGGAATACTGCCTAATGGTCATAGTCTAGGCTCACTAAATGCAACCTAGTTCACTATAACCTTAGGCTCTGATACCAATCTGTAACACCCCCAAATTTAATGATTTGCGGAAGCTTGATTTGGGTGTTACTAATCAATAACAAGGCACAAAGATAAATAGCAAACGACTCTATATGCGTCGTTTTAACAGAATATATTGATAACTGAAATGTTTACAACATTTGAAGCTTTACATAGCTCGAGTTAATTAAAATGAGATTTCAGTACATAAGTACTTATACAAAATATACTAATGCAAGAAAATCTCAATCGTCTGTATGCTGACTCGAGCTAAATCCTGAAGCAGAAACATCCTACTGCTGGGTACCTGCGATATATGCTAAAAGGTCAGCTATAAAGCTGGTGAGCTCACAGGTTTGAAATCAAGTAATATCGTATGAACCGCAAGATTTAAATAATGAATTGCATCCAGCAATTAAATAATGAATTGCATCCAGCAATTAAATGATAATCATCGTGTATACAGCCATGAGCACATAGTTGAGCTTAACTCGAGGGCCGGGTCCCCTATAGAGAATTCCGGGCGAGGTGCCTCCACGAATGCCTAATCAACATTCGTCTTCCCAAATATTAGTACGTCCGTTTACCCGGTTAGTGCTTGCTAACCCGAACGAGGAGGGTCAATCCTATATGGTACCATATACTAATATTCACGCTACAACGTATTAACAACTATGCTGACGGAGGACTTCAAATGATTAGTTTCGAAAAACTCATGTAGTATATGAAAAGTTGGTACTTGCGTTCACATGTTAAAAGTTTGAGCAGTATATCACACCCCTGAGTAAAACAGTAAAAAGAGGGGCTATGAGACTCACCTGAGTCTGAGTGCGTTTAAACAAACGTAAGTTGATTAGCCGAGTATGAAGTCCAAAGACTTGTAACCTGAGGGTGTCCACGACACGCGATGGTTATAAACATGATTGGGTATCTCAACAGATCACCCTTGTAGTTGTTCGTCCAACTATAATGTCCAAATCTCCACTATTTGGTTGATACGTTTAAGTGTTTGAAAAGTGTACGGCCCGTTGGTGACGGATTTGTAATAATAATCTCAATTATTACTATTTTGATTTCGTGGCGTTTTACTTGAAAAAGTGTTTTGATTGTGTTTTAGAAGCCGTTACGAAATCTAAGTACGGGGGTCCGGGGGCAGCGCCCCTGGTAGCGGGGTCCAAGGGGCAGAGCCCCTGGCTGGGGTCGAGCTGCCAGGTCAGCTTGGAAAATTTTTATTTCTACTATATTGCTTTAACGAAAAACGCATCTGGAACCGAATTTAGGTAAAATCGAGTGATAAATTTCGAGTCTCGACACTTAGTAAAAATCTATGTTTTTGAGGTTCTGATTTGTGCGACGTAGGGTGCGACGTCGCAGGTAGAATTGCGACGTAGAGCATGACGTCGCTAAAGGCGACGTTTCGCAATTTAATGCGACGTAGGGTGCTACGTCGCTAATGCGACGTAGGTGATTTCTGCGACGTAGGGGCTTGCGTCGCTAAGTGCGACGTGGCGAGGTATTGGCGACGTTAAGGCTGACGTCGCTATATGCGACGTCGCAATTTAATGCGACGTTGTGACTGACGTCGCACCATGCGACGTCACGAGGGGTTTTGCGACGTAGAAGCTGACGTCGCATAAATTCCGGGCCAAATGCGACGTAGCGGTCTGTTGGCCGGAAAATGGGTCGAAAACGAGTTTTTCGGTTTCCGTTCGGTCCAAAACTTTTACCCAACCCTTATTTGAACATTATAAGTCGATACAAACCGCAAACAAGTAAAAACACTTAAAAACGAGAGGTGTCGGAAACTTACAAATCACCGAAATGAAATTTCGGAAAGATAGAAAGATAGATCGTGTCGCGGTGGTCGTGAATCTCTAAAAATCTTGAAGATCCGAAGTCGTTTGGTATGTTTATTTTGCGTTTTTGTGAAGATTTTGGGGGTGGAGGTGGTTGGTGGTGATTAAAAAGAAAGAGAGAAAAAGATGAAGGAGAGAGAGAGGAAAAGAAATAAATGAAAGAAATGAGGTGGGAATGGGAGGTTATCCTCCCATTTTTCGCCCGCGTTCCCGCTCCGTGCGATGTTCGTTTGCTCCGTCGTTTAAACGTTAAATAAATTATTTTATATATTAATTTGTAAGTTTTAAAATACAAATTATTACGCGATATTTTATTAAGTATTTTTACAAATAAGTTTATATTTGAATTATAAATGTAATTTGGTTTATTTAACTTGCGCGTTTTAAAGCTTTTAAATCGTGTGGGTTCAGTTTGTACGATCCGAATGAATACTAAATATTATTATAATAATGTTTTTGACATAACAACGTTATTTAATAAAATTTGTCACCAACGTCCATATAAAATAGAATCGAAGTACATTCGATTTAAATTGCGTACGATTTAATCAAATCGCATATTCGTATATATTCAACAATATATATATAATTCGATACATTAATTAGCCTAACAAGGAACTAATTACATGTATTAACATATGATTAGGCACTAATTACTAGTCCTAATGTGGCGGGTGTTACATAAATTCATTATCTATACAGACCACAAAAGTCTCAAATATTTCTTTGATCAGCGTGATTTGAATAATCGTCAGAGAAGATGGCTAGATTTAGTCAAAGACTATGACTGCGACATACTTTACCATCATGGCAAAGCGAATGTTGTAGCCGATGCTCTTAGCAGAAAGGTTAGCCATTCCGTTCTTTCAGTGAAATCTCTTCAAATGACTGTGCTTCCTCAGTTATTTGATTCTATTAAAGCCGCTCAGATTGAAGTTTTAGCCTCTAATGATCCGAAAAATCAACGTTTAGCAGGTCAACTTTCTGAATTAGTAGACGATTCTAGAGGTTTAAAAACTCGTTATGGTAGAATCTGGATACCAAGAACGAGTGAAGTAAAGAAAGAGTTATTAGATCAGGCGCATAAATCCAAATATTCAATTCATCCTGGTGCTACCAAGATGTATCGTGACCTTAAAAGTGACTATTGGTGGCCCGGTATGAAGCGCGACATAGTTAAACATGTTCAGAATTGCCTCACTTGTCTGCAAGTTAAAACAGAGCACCAGCAACCATATGGTAAACTTCAACCTTTGGATATACCAGTATGGAAATGGGAACACATCACCATGGATTTTGTTACCAAGTTGCCAAAGACCCCTAGGCAACATGACACTATTTGGGTGATCGTGGACCGATTGACAAAAAGTGCTATCTTTCTCCCTATTCAAGAAGCTTCTTCTTCAGAAAAGTTAGCTGATCTTTATGTTAAAGAAGTTGTTGCGAGGCATGGAGTTCCACTTTCTATTGTTTCAGATCGAGACACTCGTTTTACTTCTCGATTCTGGAATAAGTTTCAAGAAGACTTAGGAACTCGATTGCATATTAGTACCGCTTTTCATCCTCAGACTGATGGTCAGAGTGAACGTACCATTCAGACTCTCGAGGATATGCTTAGAGCTTGCGCCATTGATTTTGGTGGTAGTTGGGATACTCACCTTCCATTGGTCGAGTTTTCTTATAATAACAGTTATCATTCTTCGATTAAAATGCCACCTTACGAAATGTTATATGGTAGAAAATGTCGAACTCCAATTTGTTGGGGTGAGATTGGTCAGAGAGAACTTGGAAGTACAGATATAGTACATTTAACTACTGAAAAGATTGATCAGATTAGAGAAAGATTAAAGATGGCACAAGATCGACAAAAGTCATATGCAGACAAGCGAAGAAGGCCTATTGAATTTCAAGTAGGTGATAAGGTGATGCTTAAAGTTTCACCTTGGAAAGGGATTATACGTTTTAGGAAGCGAGGAAAGTTGAGTCCAAGGTATATTGGACCTTTTGAAATTATTGATAGAATTGGAAAGGTTGCATATCGATTGCAATTACCAGAAGAACTTGGTAGTATACATGATACATTTCATGTATCTCAGCTCAGAAAGTGTTTAGTTGATGAGGCTTCGTATGTGCCACTGACAGAAATAGAAATAAATGATAAGTTGAGTTATATAGAAGAGCCAGTTAAAATTCTTGATCAGAAAGTAAAGCAGCTCAGAAATAAATCAGTTTCGATAGTTAAAGTTCAGTGGCGACATAGGAAAGGTTCAGAATTTACTTGGGAACCGGAGGAGTGGATGATGATATACTATCCTGCGGTACACCAAGAATGGTTCGTGAGGACACGAACAGAATAAGTGGGGGAGAGTTCTAACACCCCAGTTTTCAAGGTATTACTCTAGTAAATAAAAATAAGTTTTTATAGCTCAGTTTTACAGTATTATTTTAGTGTACGATAATATATACATCTTTTTAATTTTAGATCTCTAAATTATGAGATATGATAGAAAACGTAAATTAGATGTTCAGTTCCAGACTGTGTAGTGTAGTAAATAAATAAAAGATATAAGTATAGATACGTGTAGTATCCCTGTGATCTCAAAAACATTCCAGAACTTATCAATATACAGAGAAAAATCGCAGAGAACAAAAGGGAGTAAGAATCAACTTTCAAACTTTAAATTAAACTTCAATTCAAGCTTTAGAACTCAGAATCATCATCTTCTCCATCTTCTTCAACCTTTGTAAGTTGTTCTTCTTTCTCCAAAACCCTAGAACTTGGGTTTTATGGGGTTTTAGTTAATTGATATGAATTAATCCGAAATTAGGGTTTATAATTGATTAGTTAGTGTTAGTATAACATATGAACAATGATTAGAATCCTAATTTCATATTAGAAGTGATAGGTTATGATTAGTGTTCATGAGGTTTATGAGATTTTTCATGAATCCTATGTTTTAGTTTATAGTATGATTTTGATATGTTAGTAGAATCAATTAGTGATTAGAAAGTAGTTAAATTCATAATAAAGCAATGATTTTGATCATGATAAGTAAATTAGTTAGTTGGTTAAAGTGAAATTAGTAAATCTCAAGTGGGGGAGAAAGAAATAGATGATTAGTAATTGAAAGTGTGGATTAGTTGTTGATTATGTGTCATGTGTATATGTGATAGGTGCTAAAGAAGAATTGTCATCATTTGATCATCTTGTTTCAATTTGTGCTACAAACCAAGGTGAGTTTATGAATTGATTAGATCATGATCATGTAACTTGTTGTGATTAGCTTATGATTATATCATGATTATGATGAAAGCTTGTGAGTAGAATGGTTAATGCTTATTAGCCATATTTTGATTAGTATAGCTAACCAAGGTTAGCCTTGTACGATTAGTGGTTAACTTATGTTAGCCAAATATTGATTAGTTATGTGCACATATGATTAGAATTGTGAAAGTGGAGTTGCAAGAAAAAGGGAAGTAGTTCCTTACTTTGTCCATTATTTGCCTTATGTTAATAATGCATTGTATTGATTAGATTTCATATTCTCACTAAGCAAATTGCTTAATTAGTTTAGTTATGTTGTAGGTACAAGTGAAAGTGGAAGAGGTAAAGATATTGCAAAAGGCTAGAAGTGGAGTTGCTAGCTTGTTGTAAGTTACACAAGCTTTCTCTTTAAATTATCGTTTTGGAACCTTGAAAGATCGCCCAAACAATGTTTTGACATGTTTTGGTTATGAAAGTAACGACTAGATCGATTATGTGTAATAGTGTAAAGTTGTGTAAGACTAGTAGATAATGTTTGAAAAGTGTTAAGTTATAAGTTGTAATAGAAGTGATATTTTGATTATGTACATATTGAAAGTTTTAACGAAAGTCAAATGATGTTATTAGTCAATTTGGTAGTGTGTTTAGCCATTGAATGGGTCAAATTAGCTCTTTTGGATCAACGGGTCAAAATGGGTCCAAACGGGTACTAATAACGCTTATGAACAAATTTGAGTTAGATGAAGATTGGAAGCATGATGATTAGTCTTGCAAGTTTGTTTTGATAGTAGAAATGTGCGCTTAAAGTCTCAGCTCCTAAGTCTCTACGGTTTGAGACTTGGTATATTAGAAAAATGTTGGAATTTAGCCGAAAATGACCCATAAGCCCAAATTCCGATAAAATGAGAAATTTGAGAAAGTGCGAAAATAGAAAGTTTTATTTTGACTATAGTAAAGTGCCTGCAAAGTTTCATGTTTTAACTCTTTGTCGTTTGAAAGATATGCGCGTTCAAAATTTAGAAAATGGTAAATAGTTTGAAAGTAAACTGCAGGTGCTGTAGACGCCAGAGTACCCGGCGGGTAGCCGGAGTACCCGGCGGGTAAACCAAAATCAGGAACAAGCCGGCGGCTTCTTAGGCCTAACCGGCGGCTTCTCAAGCCTTTAAACGGGGGTTTAGTTCTGTTACCACAAAAATTAATTCACCCGGCGGTTAAGGGGGAAAACCCGGCGGCTAGACTTGGGTACCCGGCGGGTAACCCATCTACCCGGCGGGTAGGTGATGATTTCAGCAGATTTCAATTTTAAGTTTTAAAAGCAATACAGATAAGGAGATTAGAATATTAAACACGATAATACAAATAGTGGGACCAATAGAAATATGTTTCAGTGTAAAAAAAAAAAAATGTTCAGATTTTCAGGGCGTTTCAGTTTAGCAGGGTTTAGTGTTAGGGTTTAGCAGGGTTTAGTGTTAGGGTTTAGCAGGGTTTAGGGTTTAGGGTTTAGTATGAGTTAGGGTTTAGAGTTTTATAAAGTGTTTAGGGTTTGGGGTTTAGGGTTTAGGGGTTAGGGTTTAGGGTTTAGGGTTGGGAGTTTGGGGTTTCGGGACGAAACCCCAAACTCCCAACCCTAAACCCTAAACCCTAACCCCAAACCCTAAACCCTAAACGCAACACTGTAACACACGTGTTAGTAATGTGAAACCCACTAATAATGGGAAAAAAAAACTCGTCGGAAGTATGCCTTAATGGACGGCAAATCGAAGAGGATCAAACGCTGAATCTAATGGTGCAATTTTCATAATTTTTCGATTTGTCGTTTGTGAGATATTTAACTTAAGGGGTAAATGAGTTTTGTATTCTCTTTGTACACATGTCATCATATCATTGGTTCTTCTGTTCTCACACAAATTTTTAATCTGATTTGAACCTTACCCTATATAGTAATGGGACTTGCCTTGAGTTATAATGTCGAATACATTAAAAATATGAAAATGGCAAATTTAAGTTAAATACACACAATAAACATCGAGTATAAGTTGAATACATTACCAAACACTCATGCATATTCTACTGTTAACAATGAAAGTTGACATGTGAGCTCAAAAGACCAATTAAAAATAGCCAAGTATGACAAAATACCATACTTCAGAAAACCGATTTCATTAATAATAATCAACATGAAAATTATGCCATTTGAGTAAGCATATGTACCAAAAAAGGGGTCAAAAATACTACTTGCTCAAACATTGGATTGTGACCTCTCTGTTTGTAATTGTTGACGTGAAACATGCTCCCAACATGCCTTATACAATTTATTTTCTTCAAGGTTGTAATAGTTTATTTTAATTGAGTATTTAAAACATGATTCTAAACGATGATATATATTAATCAAAAGTATAGGAGGTTACAAAGAATTCAAAAGATGAAATAGGACATTCATAATACTTACTAACGTTTGTATTTAGATAGGAACGGCGACTTTCACTCAAATTTGTGAGCATCATTAGTTGTATTTAATTGTATTTTGTGTTTAATATATTTCTAGTTTATTTATTAGTTATTAGTTTGAAAAATAAATATCACAGCAATGATTTTTGTGGATTGATTTTGAAGTTTGAATTTCAAACTCATGGATTTGTGTTTTAGCAATTAATTAATAGGGATAATTAAGTCTTTTTGATAGTCCATAGTATACATAATTGGTATACATTCTTGTCAATGAATGTATGCACTATTATAGTGCATCAAATTGCACTATTTTAGTGTAAAAATATAATCTTTTGTGAATATGCTTACACTCGAAATTGTAAATGTTTGAGAATAGAATCGAAACTACACTTCGAAAGATTGAGGTAGCAAGACTTTGTTGCTATGTTGAAAGATTAAAGTAGCAAGACTTTGTTGCTATATATTTCACAATGGATATCTATATTTATATATCTTTCCTATCTAATAAAAGGGAGTTGACGCTGATGTCATACCGCTGACTTGGCACAATCTGAGGCTGTGATTTTGGTGATGTGGCATACCTGAGAATTAAGGTTTTTTCTCCTTTTTTTGATTTTCTTTAATATTTCAAAAATTAATATGATCTCAGATTTTGATATTACCTAGACGGCTAGACTATTTATCTACACTACCCAATAAACACATTTATTTATCTAGAAAAAAGTTTTGCACGCTCACTTTTTCATATTGGCATCTCTGTAGCGGAGAATTCAAATTCAAATTCAAAATATACAATACTAATTGTGTGATTAATACGCTTCCCTTCTTCCATTAAAATTTCTCTCATCATCTTCATCATTCTTCTCCACTTCAGTTTTTTCTCCTGGCTTTCATCTTTATCTTTTCTCCAACACTGTTTTTAGAAGTGTATCAAATATTGATTTGATCGAATATGACTTATGATTCAGGTTCATCTTTCTTTTATATTAATTTCTGTGTTTACCTCTATCAATTTTGTATTTGATTATGCAGGGATTGTTAGGTGATATGAGGTTACAAACAATTACATGTAGGGTTTTATGAATAATGCTTTATTTGAGTAGGTTATAGATGATGCAATCAAATCCAAGTTACAAGCAATCAAATGTAGGGTTATGTGGAATAAAACCTTGACACATTTATTGTTTATGTGGTGTTATTTGCAGTTCATTGTGCTTGTGGAACTTGAAGATGCGAAGAATAAATGAGGTTATGTTGTTGCAGTTCAAGTGTTTGATAAAATGTCTCAAAGAAATTTTATTTAAGATATAATTGTTTTGCATTAATGTTGTTGATTTTCTGTAAATTGGGTCTAGAAAGTTTGCTTTCTCGGTTTATTCAAAGTTTGCTTCCTCAGTTTATGCTTGGTAAAACCATTATGTGAGATACAACTATTGTTGGGGTTTAGTTTGAAGGTCAATCTAAGTCTTTAAAACATATTTTTCATGGATTTGAGAAAGAATGAATTAACATACTTGAAGTGTTTATTCAAATGCCCTAATGAATTGTGGTTTTGTAAACTGTTCTCACTTATACCTGTGTAAGTATTTGTTTTTTAACAAGAGACTGGAAATGCTAACTGATGTAGGTTACTGAAACATCATAAATTATTAACCATAATTTCCTCAATCTTTAATTTAGGTGGCTATAGATAAGATGTTTGAGGACTGCATTTTCCGGATTGATCTATGTGCACTGATTGTTTCTGGAAGTTGAAGTGTTTGTTTTATGACTTGCAAGCTTTGTCTTGGTGTAAAACATGTAAGGCTGGATCATGTCAAGAATTTTATATACTGCTTACCATGTAAGTATTAGTGCATATTCAGTAAGCTCAAGAAATTACAAATAAGAGATTGAGTGTTATCACTTTGAGATTGAGAAACTTTGAGTTATCACTTGATCACCAAAAGATAAACATGGCCAAGAGATGCTCTCATGGTACTTAATTATTAGTAATCTCTATGTTTATACATGCTAATTTTTAATGCATTTGTTTAAAGTTTAATGTACCTCATTATATATATATGGTTTTGTGGATTATTAATTGTACATAAGGAGTAGTTTCTGGAACTAAAGCTGCAGTGATAGCTACGATTGCAACTGCTATTCCAACTGTAAGTGGACTAACATATTCCATTTTTTTAATGCATCAAGATTCAAGAGCACTTAATTATTTATTTATTGAATATTAATGCATATCATCATATATGTGTTACAGATTGCAAGTGCAAGAATGGTGCCATGGGCTAGAGCTCATCTTAACCACACTGCTCAAGCTCTCATTGTCTACACAGGTACATATGATATGATACATATTTTCTTTTTATAGATTTATAATCGAATTCAGTTAAGATTTAACTTTGTAATTATGTTATAAAATGGTATGTATGTATAGTTGCAGGAGCAGCATATTTCATAGTCGCAGACAAGACTATTCTGAAAACTGCTGGGAGGACTCCTTCAATAATACTACTCAAGCATGAACTACTATAACTGGCTTGAGATTTAATATGTTTCTTTTACTAGGAGCACTTGATAACCTATATCTCATTTGTAGGAGGGTCTGATGTGGATTACCATGTATCTCATTTGTAATAATAGGAATTCAAAACTTTTTAAAGGGAAGACAATGAGTGTGGCAGGGTTGTTTCAAGAAATCCAAGTTCGGTCATTCGAGTGGATAAAACCGAGGCTTAGGACTGTTCAGATGCAATGGGATAATTGGGTCAATGACCCAAAGGCAGTGGAGTCTGCAATTTCGTGAAATAGAGTGGAACATCTTAATCTATAACGGGATCTTCTGGATTGCAGACTTGCAGTCACAATGAAGATTGGTACCAAGCTGCATCTTTTGGCAGGAGTATGGAAATACACACTATGGGTATGTTTGGTAGAATTAGCTGTAAGCTGTAGCTGTTAGCTGTAGCTGGTAGCTACAAGCTGTAGCTGGAAGCTGAAGCTTTTAATTGAAGCTGTAAGCTGTAACTTTATTTGTGTAAACGTGTTTGGTAAACAAGCTGTAGCTGTAATTATGAATGTAAAATGACAAAAGATGACAACAATAAAAAATGGTTGATAAATATTTTTTTATATAAATATATACTGTAGTATTTATTATATAGAATTGATATATTCATATATTTCGTATATAAATAATATTAAAACTATTATTATTATTATTATTATTATTATTATTATTATTATTATTATTATTATTATTATTCTTATTCTTATTCTTATTCTTATTCTTATTATTATTATTATTATTATTATTATTATTATTATTATTATTATTATTATTATTATTATTATTATTATTATTATTATTATTATTATTATTATTATTATTATTAATAATTATTATGACTGTATTCTAAACATTGCAATAATAATCTGTATGAAATTTTAAATCACGAAATATATGATTAAAGAAGTGTTTCACTTATAACATCACAAATTCTTTTATAGTGAAATGAATAAACAAAACAATAGAATATAAGAGCCTCCAAAATCCTATATTGTACAATAATTAAAATAAGGTCAGTTTAGTTTTTTGGAAAACTAACAAAAGACAAACAGTACATTTGATGAGATATATTGAAGAAAGTAAAAAACAAGAAAATACGAAAAAGGTTAAAAAGAGATGTGAATAAGAAGGGCAGTTAAGTAAATTTCTTTGGAAAAAGCTCTAGCCTTGTCAAAACGCTTGTCAATCTAGCGTTTAAAATTGAAGCTTTTTGGATCAATTAAAAGCTTTAAGCTATCTCCACCAAACAACACTTTTTAAATCGGCATAAGCTTTTTGTGATTTGTGTTGCTGTTCGTGTTTCTGTTAATCCACATATAAATTTGAGGTGTTATATTATGATGTATTTAATAGAGTAAGGGCTGAATTGGGTATATATATGTTGTATGTATGTTTGTGTTAGTGTAATCGGTTGTTCATATTATATAAGTAATAAAATAATTCTTGCTTTTTCAAAAATAAAATAAAATATATTCATATATCGATGTTAGAAATTTAATCTAAATAAAACCCGTGTAATCACGGGTCATTGAACTAGTTTATATATTAAAGGACGGTTTAGGCTAATGTCATTAAGCTTATTTGTCCAATTCTTAGGTTGTTTTCAGCGATGACATGGCGCGTTGTAAACTTGTAATGCAAGGAATTTTGTGGTTATTTTGAATTTTCTTAGTAAAAATGAAAATTAATTTGGTTTAAACTTTTATGAGTTTCTAAAACATGCAGCTTGGCCCGCTCATTTTCTTGGGAATTAGCAAATCCCATTCCTACGCGAGCGTGGCCGGCTATTGCCCACACCGCCCTTCTCTTCCAATAGTTTATTTCATCATCAATTGCACCTCTCAGGCCTTTGAATTCAAAAATATACACAGGGAAATTTCAACTTGACATGAGTGTTTTCCCCTATCAGGTGTGCTTTCCTCCCTCTTTCTTCTTCTTCTTCATTTTCCTTTTTCTTCTTCCTCCGCTTTTCTTCTGGTTCTTCATCATCTCTCTCAATTTCATGTAAGTTTTTTTCTTTATTTAAATTCTTCCGGTGCTATAAACTTTTTGAGTTTTCGTGACTAACTAATATGACCTGTTAATTTAGGCCTTCAATTACAGGAGATATTGCCTCAAATCGGTTAATACGAATCGCATTAGCAAGGAATCAGTCAATTTATGAGTGAGGCGTGTTTTGTTAAAGGTTATGTGCATTGACTTACTTCTGGGTAACCTCATATTTTTTATTTCGATTTAGCTTGGGTTGAAGAAATACCAATTTCGACTTAACACCGGTTTGATGGAATTATGCTTATGTTTGAATGCACGCCAACTGTTTGTTGAAATGTCCATGTTATTATACAATTTTTCATCAATATATAGGTGGGTGATCCTGCTGATTTTCATCTATAACCTCTCATGGTTTTATGGACAATGCTTTGGTAGTGTATGTTCTCGAGCTTTCAAAGAAAAGTATGGATATGCTATTTAGTGCTTTCACAACTTGAAATGGCGCTTAATTCTCTCATTTGCTTGTTTGATATTATAACTGGAAAAAATAAGTTAACAATGATGAATAAGGTTGGCTTAATACTTTTGCTATTACTAAAATTGGTGTTAATACTTTTGCAGTTTTGCACTTTTGCTTATGACAAGGTTTATGTTTGAGCTTGCATTAGACCATTGAAAAGGTCTCTTCCCCTATAAAGTGTAGTTTCTTTGTGCTTTTATTTTAATTTGCTCATATTGATAGATTTATGGAGAGGACGGATGGTGATTTTTTAAACTATTGTAGAGTGTAGCGAAGTAGATGAGGTATCTTTTCATACACCTAAGATCAGATTTTTGCTTCCATGGGTCTGCTATCTTAAGTAGCTCATTTAGATGTGCAATGCAAGTTTAGATTTGACGCTTTTAAGGGCTGCCTTTGACTTCAATTCTGGAAAACAAGGTGTGCTACAATTTTGCTTATAATACATGTATATTTTTTGACTTGGAAGATAAATGAAAGATTATTGGTTGAGCATAGGAATAATGGCATTTTATAAAGGTGTTTAGTTGACATTTTTGTTATGTGTGTTTTTCATAGTTACTTGTGTGTATTTGTGTGTTATTTTTCAATAATCAAATAATTAAAGATGTTATTTCTTTATTTATATTTATAGCAGGCACTTTTTGAGGGGCTAAGTTGTTTTCCGTTTTGTTGTGGAACATGTCATCAAACAGGTAGACAATGCTTGGCCTTCACCTTTCTTTTCCGATGTTAGCAATTAATTAGTATATTTGAATTGTAAGAGCAAGCAGCCTGAATGAAGCACTTGAAAATGTGTTTAATGTCAAATTGAAATTTCATCATATGCCTCTGAGTTCAAACCCACTAGGTAACTTCATTAGATGTTTCTCAGCTTTGAATTCTTATATTTCATACCATCAAAAATACTTAATTTTATATTGTTTTTGCTTATTAGTCTAAGCTTACTTTTAACTGGCAGAAGTAGTTCTACTTTAGTGTATATATGCATGTAGAAAATTGATGAACTGCCCATTTTTTAGTGGTTTGTACTTGCATTAATTGAACCAGCAATTAACATTAAATACATGTTTTTAATATAGGTTTTTGTGTGACCCATGTTCAGTTGTTACGTGTTGCTAGATTTTTTCGTTTCTGTTTGATGTCTATTTGATTGTTTCTGTTGTGTAGTATTGCAAATTATTGTCGTTTAATATTTCTGGTTTCATGTAATTTTCAGATGAAGGGACAACCGATGAAAGATTAGGAATATGGTGAAGTTACAACTTTAGTAAGTCAGAGGTTGTTGCCCAGATGTTTCGAACACCAAATGATTGATACAATATGTATTTTAAGACTATTCCACATTTGTGGTCTCAGGTGTAAGTTTGGTTAATGTCTGAGTAATGTAGTCTGTGTATGTTCTTCCCACTGTATGGTTTGTAATTCTAAAAGTATTTCTTGCAGTAGGATGGCTGGATGGGCAGATTGGTTTTATTTTAGAGCTTTTTTATACCGGGTAGTTGTGATGTTTGTTTTGGTGGGTAGTTGTCTCATCTTCTATTCCTGGCTGACAATGGAGTGGTGTTGGAATTGTTGTCTTTTGTGGTTTGTATCTATATATTTTCTACATGCCGTTAGAAAGAAAATAAAAATTATGACATCCAATAAATTATTCTTTCAGATTGGAGTTCAAAACTAATCATGAATATTAATTGGATTAATGAGGTGAAGCCCAAGCTAAGAGCTAATGTCTGATCGTATTCCTGCAACATTTGAAGCTACACATGAAAATATCATCATAGAGTAGTAGTTAATAATACATAAAAGAGTAATAAGTTGTTTCAATACTTAATTTAACTGCACCACCGTAAATGTATTTTCGCATGATAATATTGAGTTCACATTATCATGACTTCTATTAATCATTACGTTAATATAAAACTAAGTTGTATACCAGCCACAATTTATTCAGTAATCTTGTAATATTTTTTACGTCAAACCCGTGTATACACGGGTCAATAAACTAGTTGAATAATTGAAGTGTAGAATAGATAATATTTGAAGGTTGGTTATATATTCCAACTCTTGATTGCAACCTCTATTTATAGGCTTATAAACTTAGTGCATAAGCTTTCTTCACATCTAAGAATTCTTACTGGCTAAGCTATCTTATGAGATAAGTTTCCAAAATATCTAGGCTTCCTTAAGAAGTAAGGATTCTTAATAGCTAAGTTTTCTTAGTAGCTAATATTACAAAATACAAAGTAAGCTAAAGATTAATTAAACAAACTAATTCCAATAACAATCTTAAATACGCTAACAAAGTTGTTCTAATGTATTGCACTAAATCTTTTTAAATTGATTTAAAACATACAATTCAACATTATAATACTAAAACTTTTATATAACTATTAAATTATCATAAGAGATATAATAACAATCATTTTATTTAAAAATTTTAATATTTTAAATGAAAATTTTATAATAATTGAGGAATTTCTTTAAGGAATACGATAGTAAGCATTGTATTTAGTAATTTTTAAATAAATTAATCATAAATTTATAAATAATGCATGATAATAATACATTTTAGTTATTATATATATTATTATTTAATGTGAATAGTGTTTAGTGCTAAGTTTAGTGCAACACTAAATAAAGTGCATTTTGGCATTGACTTTTAATCGCAGTACAATAGTGCAAAGTTTAGTGAACACATTGGAGTGCAATTTTTGCACTATTTTAGTGAAAAAAAAAGTACAAATTGTGCATACATTGGAGATGCTCTTAGTCGTACTAAGTCAAAGAAAGGCTGTAATTAATTTAGGAGAGCTTAAATTCATTTTGTTGATACATTTTAACCCCTCCAATAAGAGTAAAGAGTGAAGTGATTAGTATATGAAATTTGGTTGATTTTAGTGTAGTATATTATTTCATCCGTCCCTATTTTAACTTCTTAAGGTTTGTTCCAATGATTCGCGTTGTAATAAAAATATTTATTTCATTCATTTACTTACATTTATTTAAAGTGACATAAATGTAAGGTAGAGATGATATGTTATTATTTATCAAAATATAATATTTCTCTAATTACTGTTAGGAATTTGCAGCGGAAACATCCAACTAACAACAACTAGTTGCTAGCAAAAAATCAAACCCAAACAAACGCTCGTGTAATTGCGTTACACCCACAAACAATAAATGGATAGTAATTGCAAACCTAGCAATTAAATACAAAGCAACAAGATAAATAAACGATAACAAGAACGTAAACGACACAAGGATTTAACGTGGTTATGTCCAATCTCCAACTTGGAGATTGGTTTAGTCCACGGGGCCAAACCAGAGAGTTCTTTTTTTCATATATGGCTCAGGGTTACAATTACATAGGGTTTAATATAAATATAATAAACATAGCTTAGCCAACAAGCTAAAGGGAATAAATCTTGCCGTAAGAATTTCGCGTCGCAAGATACACCGCCACAACTTTCACGTATGACGTAACCATGCTCTTTATTCCACTTTCCATTTAATTACAAGTCACGTGATAACTTGCCATTAATCTCCAAGTCATGTGATCATTTAATTACATCTTCACTCTTATGCGTATTTCTTAACAATCTCCCACTTGAAGATTAATAAAACCCAAAATCAGTAACCCTTCACAATCTCGTCCTTTCATCAATGTCACTTGTTCAAACTTCACACCGCCGAAATACCATTCTGGACACGCCGCTCGACCACACGGAGTCGGAAGACCTTCGACACAAAGCTACCAGAACACTCACATCATGAAACTGAGACCACTCTCTAACCACCATCATCATCATCTTCTAGGCCCAAGAAGATTCGTTGAAGCGTGCGAAACTCCAACCACAAGATTCTATCAAGAGACACCCATCTCTTCAACTCGTCGATTACAGCTACGTCTGATCCTGCCACCGACATGTCAACGACCATCCGTACAGAATTTCGTCCATCCGATTTTCCTTCCCAGCAATCAGAAAATCGCCGATAGAACTAACACGTAGATTATCATCAAGGTTAATCCGTGAGAACGCAGTCACAACCTTGAAACCTACATTACCACCTTTCGCTTTCCCGCTGGTACACCGACCCAAAAACATACGTATGATTTCTATGAACACATCTTCTCCAACTCAGCCCGCTCCCACTGTACGAATCAAAATAACTACCGCGGCTCTCTGAGAAGACTCTGATTCATAACACCCGGTCAGTTGCAAATTACTTTGCATTGGAGAGTAACAACGAAGGTCCGAATGCTCTAGTGTTGCCGGAATCCGCACACTAAACCCGTAGAAACTCGAGATCCATCAATCGCACAACCATCTCAAGACTTCCACTAGTTGCCAAACTCCCACTAGCTTTGACACTTCCCTCGGTTTCAAACTCCCAAGAGTTCCCGACACTCTCAACAATATCTCGAAAGCTCATCAGGACTTACATGATTATCCGCCTCTAATCCACTTGAAAATTCTCAATCGGTTCCTCCAGAAGATCCGCCCAATCGTTGAATCAAACTCATCAACCGATACCCGAGCCCAGCCAAACGATTTCTATCTGGCTTCTTCTTCATATCAACCAATAATCTCAAGTGTGCGAGCTCTAACCTGCCTAAACATTCCAAACCACGGAATACCCGACCAAACATCATGGTCACCCGTTTCAACCCGCGAGTAACAACAAACTCCCTCGATAACTCTCACTGTCGATTACCAAACGGATGTTGTACCGTTTATTACCCATCTACCCAAACCGAGAAAACCATCCTCTTGAGCACTGTAACAAAACTCACATCTTTGAATAACCCAATCCGTATCCATGAAGCTCCCGAGACATCACGTCCATACACTCGCAACATCAAACCCCTAAGTTTGATAACGTTCACTTATTCTTTTGCACGGGATCGCAAAAAAATAAAGAACCTGAATCCAAAACCTAGGATTCCAAAACTCTCTCTCCGCAACAAACCAACAATCGAACCCGATCATCGACTCCCTTACCACCGCGAACAATCACCGTCATAACGCAACCGGCCTCCCGCCGTGTTGTCACGTCACAACTCGCTAGAAAAAACCCTAACCTGTTTAATCAAGACAAACAACTCGCCGAGCATATAAACTTTGCTTTCCGATTTCTTCGCGATCCAACAAAAAACGAGTTAGACGATCTCGATAAAATGTTGCAATCAAATCCTAAACCGTGTCGTTATAATCGTTCCCCCGATGGTTCTCTTCTTCCGGATCTAGATCTACTCCGATTACCTGCGCACAATAATCAAAGATCTCTATCTCCAAATAACAAAAAAAAAAAAAAACCTAATCATCAATAACCAATCTTGATCATGCTTTCATCTGCTATTGTTCCCAATCGCTCAACCTGGAGCTCTGATACCAGTTGTTAGGAATTTGCAGCGGAAACATCCAACTAACAACAACTAGTTGCTAGCAAAAAATCAAATCCAAACAAACGCTCGTGTAATTGCGTTACACCCACAAACAATAAATGGATAGTAATTGCAAACCTAGCAATTAAATACAAAGCAACAAGATAAATAAACGATAACAAGAACGTAAACGACACAAGGATTTAACGTGGTTATGTCCAATCTCCAACTTGGAGATTGGTTTAGTCCACGGGGCCAAACCAGAGAGTTCTTTTTTTCATATACGGCTCAGGGTTACAATTACATAGGGTTTAATATAAATAGAATAAACATAGCTTAGCCAACAAGGTAAAGGGAATAAATCTTGCCGTAAGAATTTCGCGTCGCAAGATACACCGCCACAACTTTCACGTATGACGTAACCATGCTCTTTATTCCACTTTCCATTTAATTACAAGTCACGTGATAACTTGCCATTAATCTCCAAGTCATGTGATCATTTAATTACATCTTCACTCTTATGCGTATTTCTTAACAATTACATGTATTTAAAAATATTTTGTTTTATACTTTATTACAATAAGATAGAGGATCATGAGGGTAGGGACCATCGGAGGGAAGAGAGAGCAGACCATCGGAGGGAAGAGAGAGCAGACCATCCTAGCCATTCATTTCATGCATTAACGTCATTCCAAATCATTGGGGGTATTTGGTAATCGTTAGAAAATGAGGCACTAAAAATATAAATTGTGTACTATCTATCAAAGACTTGTCAGATGCTTTTTCTTTTCCTAGATCACATTAATCAAAGAATTTCTCTCACCTTGATTCAAAATACACACACAACTCTTGCTATTTTCAAACACTCTCAACTTCGAATCTTTTTTCAAGCTCTAATTTCAAACTCAAACACTTAATTAAATCTTTTGCATTTGTAAAGCTATGTTGATATTGACGAAAGAAATCTCCGATTTCGCTTCCGAACGTTCAAATTCATCACTCGATATAAGAAAGCGAAGCCGCAAGAAGTAGAAAGGGAAACAAATCGTAATTCATACTTAGATATGTGTTTACAACGGTCGGATCTACCATCAGATCAACAGATACGTCCAGTGTTGACCTCGTCGGAAACTTCAACCATTCAAATGTTATGTTTCTGCATTTTGTTTTCTGTTTAGTAGTGGATCTTTAATTTTACTGCATTTTATATGTTTGTTTTACTGCATTTTATGTTTGAAATGTTGTAATTGTTACAACATTTTATTTTTTATTTGCTACTGCATTTTATTTTCTGTTTATTCATCACTAGTGGTTCTTCATTTTACTGTACTTTATGTTTGATATGTTGTAATTGTTACTGCATTTTATGTTTTATTTGTTACTGCATCTTATTTTCATTTTATTCATCACTATTGGTTCTTCGTTTTACTGCATTTAACTCATTTGTTTGACTTCATATTATGATTGATATGTTTGTTATTGTTACTGCATTTTATATTTTATTCGCTGCAGCACTTTGTATTTTTTTTTATTATGAGCACTGTATCATCTTTTTAGTGCATCTTTACTTTATTTGTTTACTTCATTTTTATGTTTGTTATGTTTTAATTTTAGTTTGTTGTTGAATATTGTACGTGTGACTTTTTTAATATTACACAAGAAAAAGGTCTAAAGAAAAAATGAAGGATAAAAGTTTTGCAATAAAAAAAAAAGAAAAAAAAAAGTTGTCGGAATCCATCAACAGCCGACAGTGGTCATCTGCTGATGGCGGGCGACAGGAGGTGGGAGTTGGTTGTGGATGGTGGAGGGGGTAGGGGAGCGTGTGAAGAAAAGTGAGGGAATAAAAGATAGCATATATAAAGTAGAAGGATTCAAAATATAAATTATCAGGTGACACATGTCCTGTCTTGGTTGGCTCAAATTCCGTTCTCCCTGCTCTCCCATTGGTACCTGCTCTCCCGAACCTAACCCTTACAAAAATTATAATTTAAAGGTAACCTAATTGCAAGGTAAATGTGGTATATTTTATATAATAAAAACTTCATTAATTACATGTAGAATATTTTTTCTTTTTTCGTACATTTAGATTGGGACAAGCTGGTAAATTGTACTCATTTGTTATTAATGTTATAGAAACAAATCAAAAAATTTTTTCTGATTAACATGTTGAAAGTGGGTGATTATCATGACCGTCTCCGAGTTTTTAGAATCACCGAGCTAAAAAACGTTAATTATGAAGATAATGTCTTAAAATAATTAAAAAAAAAACTATATTGTAGTACACTGTTAGCAATATGAAATTAAGTTATTTATTTACGCCACAATCAAACTTTGACACAATCAATTTATTTTCTATTATTTTAAATTAACAATCACAGTATATATGTATGATTATTTAAATAGAGGCCTCTCTAAATCATGCCTTCAGCAGCCGACTACTTTGCTCACTCTCACAATGTACATATACTATACACATTCCTTAAACCCCTGTACATATTTCTTTTAGTTGATTGTCATTGTATGGTACACTAATTAAACAGTATACAACATGATCAGTAACCTAAATAATTAGAATTTTGTTGGATGTAAAGCTATCGTCAAGAATTCCTCAGTTAATTACTAGTTGCTGTTAGACGCTTTGCACCCCAATGATCAACCACGTTTCTCTTTTTAGTGCCAAGATAGCCATGACAATTTGAAGCACCACAATGGCACTCTACTTCTGGCCCAAACTGATCAAATCTACAATGCCAAAATGCAGACTATTATTTACATATTAGAAATCTAACAGTGGTTAATTTGCTAAATGCTCGAATTAGAGGCTGTAAATTAAATCATTATAGGTACCGATAATCAAATGTCAATTCCTCGCCGGGCTCGATAGATTTAGCAGCAAAGATACCAAGACGAGTCTTCCCGTTGACCTCCCTACAAAAATGTCAAACATTGAAAATTGTCATTTGATTATATGAACTAATTTATTGAAAAATGATGAAGGATGGAAGTGAGTAAAAGGTTCAATCGATAATTCTTCTAACCATTGTTCCATGGTACAATTAGGATCACAACTATGATTCACAAAACGTGATTCATTCCCCTTGAATATTGCATCAATGTTGAAATCTTTTCGGACTTCAACCACATAGGAATTTGAGCTTCCCTTTTGTTTCATGTTCCTAAACCTCTCCTCACATAAAACATCATTAATAACTGAAATGGTAATTTTATTGGTTAGGCTTAATAACTAAGTTATAAGAGCATGTGAAAACTGAACTGCAGTAAAAACTTGGGGAAATAAGGAATTTACTGTAAATGTTGAAATTTATAAGGTAATAAATTTACCTTCTCCAACATACTCAATGATGAAATCACCTTCATTGATGAATTCAACTGCTTCTACACCCCAACCACAATGTCGAGTCTGCAAATATATCGAATATAAGGCATCATAAACAGAACATGGCTAAGTTTATTATTATAAACTAGTCGGTAACCCGCGCAATGCGGCGGTAGTGATAGAAAATATAATGGTGGTCGGCAATAATAGTCGACGTAACAATAATAATTATATTAGCATAGGTTACTATTCCATTTTTCTTTCTTTTAGCCTATATTTCAATTTAATTTATACCTTGTAGAATCATAAGATTTATTATATGAATATTATTACTTTAATAGTGATAGAAAACAATTTTGATTATTTAAATTTAAGTTTTTACTAAATGTACAAACAATTCAAAATTATATCATACATCGAAATCTGATTGAACAAATTTAATCAAATGGCTGACTTTATTTTATTAAGTGAAGAAAGTAGGTGTAAATTGATTTGATTATGTTAGCTTCTATATTTATCCAATTAGTTAGAGGGTATATATGTAATTTCAGATATCCCCATTTTAAACATTAAGCTAAAATGAATAAATGCATAATAAGGGTTTAAGATTAAGATAAGATTAAGATAACGACAGAATCAAACTTCTATTCTTAGCTTGTTGATTTTCAGCTTAAAATAAACTTACCATAACAACTTTAACCTTTTTCCCTTCTTGAAATGGCCTGTTTGTGCACTTTTCTGAACACTCACAAGCACTTGAGCAGCTAAAGTACAGACATCTACAAAGTCAAACTAACATTAAATATGTGATGCAGAGGCTGAGTGATGAATGCCATGTACACAAAATATGATAGCAGAAAACGTACCTGCATTCACAATCTTCGTTGCATATACCAGAAGCACAGTTTGTGCATCCAATGTTTTCATCCACATCATAGTGCTTCTCTTTTGTAAGGTACTTATCTATTATAAGTTGAGGAAATTATGGTACATGATGAACAAGTCGAAATGTATTGTGTAGTAGCAGTTGAGATAATATGTACTAGTTTCAATTTGGAGTAATCCAAAACTTCCCAGTCCAAAAAAGACTGATGTTGATAGTTTAAACAATTAGCCCCGTTGGAAAGTGTTGGGAACGAACTAATATACCAAGCAGTATCTTAGCTGAAGTAAATAGACATGATTTACAATGGTTTAATCAGAAAATTGATAGTATATAGAAGGAAAAAAAGAGAAGGATACTGCACTTAATATGCACATAGGAAGGTAGCTCCAAGTTGAATTCCATTTCCACATTTGGAAGGGGAATATGACGAAAAACTTCCTACGATTAAAGTGAAACGAGTTATTTGAGGCAGTCACATTACAAACTCTTTTGTATTCCTTTTCTTTTCTGTTAAACAAATGTGCATGAAACACTATAAAGAATGCTAACAGGGTTAACATCAAGGATGAATATGTTAATAATAGATAAACTTACTCATACATAGAAGATGCAAAAAAACAATAAATTAACACAATCTACAGTATGGATACCAGTTATAATGATTATTGTACTAAATAATCTCTTAAGATTATGATAGTGATTTGCAAAGAGTAATTTAAACCTTGTTAGGAGCCTCACCTCTATGCTACTGATAGGAGCTGCAGGTGGCGCATATGAATGTGGCTCCAAGTAATCTTTCATGGTGTCTCTCCACGTCAGATCGATCTTGAATTCCTCTGCCACATACGGGAGTGGCAGACAGCAAAATACTTCCTGTAATTTGAAGTCAATGGTGTACAGAGTTATAAACCGACTCATATATAGAAGTTATATATAATTCAGTTCATTGTATGCTTTACAATATGGATTCGAATTATAATGAATGAAAGGCTCTTAGATTTACTAAAGATTCTAGTTATTTGAAAAGAAGACTTCAGAGAAAATTACTAGAAGCCGTACCTCTATGCTGCCAGTAGGAACTGCAGGCTGCACATTTTAAGAGACATGAAATTAGTTCAGTCATCAGCTTAATCAGTTAACATTAAGATCAACTAATAAAGAAACCTAAAAAATGGATTCAAGTATAATCTTGGTTTCTCAAATCCACAGAAACACAAAATTAGAGAGACCGAAAAGCATATTTCCTTAATTTTGTTTGGAGACCGAAAACATGATTAAAGAGAATACAACTAGGTATCGATGTCACCTACTACCAGAAGCATTCTTTTAATGTTGTATTTAAAGATGAAAAAACCAAACAAATGGCACAGCAGACTAAAAAACCAAGCAAATAATTCATATGAAAGGTATAAATAACCATATCAAAGAAGGAAGATGGACCTTCAGTGGTGGCAAATCGGTAGAATGCCTCCAACAAATTATATTCCCTGGTCTCTCATTGGAATGGAGCACATACTCAGGAAATGTTGCACACTTATCGTGTGATGCTAAATCACATCTCAAACACCGCCAAAATGATGATTTGGTAGATTTCTTTTTGCAAAGAAAGCATGCCTGTTGAAGAAACGTTGTCAATCACCTTATTACTCTTCGAGTGTTATACAGACATAAGTAACTATATCGATCAGTGATGCAGAACAGTAAACAGTACAAACTCAGTGACTTGTTGGTGATTTTATAGTTTAATTAATACTGTAAATATAATGTAACATGCATTGTACAAGCAGTCCAAATGGGTTAAAAACAAAGGAGAGACTATACATGTTGAGGACACTTGATATCTTTTGATGATTTTAATACGCCAAAACGATCACCTGCACATCTTGAGTGATAAGAAACTTTACAGTCGGGAACAGAGCAAGACACCTCCTCTCCTGGGAAGATCACGATCTCACATACACGACACTCCACCTGCAATATTAATATCATTCAAACAATTAGTATGATAATAAAACTTCATACAAATCCAAAGACAAACTTTTCTACCTTCCAATAATACACAAATATAACTTTAATTTTAATAAAAAGTATGATCTAATTTATCCATGTACAAGATCTTCATTCCACCAATTCTGTTACGAAACAGAGAGTCTGTTAACTAATTCTTCTAACTGTACAACTTAATCTTTTTAATGTAAATTCAGTAAGGGTTTTTTGCCGAAAAATGCATCAATACTTCAGTTTTTTGCATTTTCGTGTATCACTTATTTTTTTTGCCAAAAAATGAACCAATAATTTAAAAGTTATCATTTTCGGGTAACACTTATTTTTGGTCCATTTTCAAATCAATAAGTGATACCCGAAAATGATAACTTTTAAATTATTGGTACATTTTTTTGGCAAAAAAATATAAGTGATACCCGAAAATGATAACTTTTAAATTATTGGTTCATTTTTTGGAAAAAAAAATAAGTGATACCCGAAAATGCAAAAAACTGAAGTATTGATGCATTTTTCGGCAAAAAAACCCATTCAGTAAAGACGTACACAAGTTTTAGGGATCATTTTGAATTTCGATTCAATCACTCTTAAGATTTCAATTCCTATAACCCCGAAAACTAATTCCCAATTTTGTTAATTACTTAAAACATTCACCACTAAATTCTGAATTAAAAATGCAACAATTAATGAATCAAGATTCTACCAGTTTGGGTGCACCCACAAGAAACGGAAGAAACAATTTGGATTCAAGAACCCCCGATTCCTTCTTCGATTCAACCCAATCACTGAAATGATCATCAAAACTGTTTGCTTTCATTGTATTTTTCATCTTTACATCTGATTTTTTGACGACTGATGGTTTTCTATTGTTGGGGCAACGAGTAAGGGTTCGAGAAGATGATTTTGCAAGTTTACCAAATTGCGGCATCTTGTGAGCAACTTATAAACCCAACAACGAATCAAACGTTTCTGTAATTACCTATAAGCAAATGATTAAATTATGATCTTTTTAACAGATTTTGTTGACAGAAGAAATACACAAAAAGTGTGGGTGAGACAGGGTTATATACTGCTGTGGCGGGAAGTTAAAATAAATTAATTTTATGATTAATAACAAATTATTATCAAGATCGTTTTATCTTATAGATAAAAAAAAAATCGTTTTATCTTTAAGTTAAAGTCCGTACGTAGGAAAATAAAGTGGGTAATAAATTTTGTTAATCAACTTTTCTTTTTCTTTTTTTGTTCACAAACTTGATTGGCCGGAATTATATAATTTATATATACTCTTCCAAATAAACTTCACACATCTTATCTTAATCTTTATTTAAATTATTTTTAATAATAATTATAATATATGATATATGATGATGATGATGAAGCACATTGGTAATGTTATCAATTAAAATCAATTGGTGTTAATGAGTTAGGTCCTTTTATTTCAGTTAATTTAAAACATAAACCTTAACACTGAAAATAATACGTACGGTAGCTTTATGAACTTAACTAAATCTGAAAACCCTTAGCCCAATAACTCTACTGGGCCCGTTAGTCCAAAAGATCCATATAAAAATGAAAACCTATGGAAACTTTATTTTTTACTAAATAAAAAAATCTTTTGAAAATCACGATTTTTTTTCTACTTAATAAAAGAAATTGATTTACGGGACCCCAACTAATTTACTTATGTTTATCTATAACAAATGTCCTTCGAAAGATATGATCATCATAATTCATAAATAATTTTATATAACAATTTTTTTAGATATTTTTGATATATATAGATCTTCGGGGACATACAATATAGAGAGTAGAGACCATGGCCGAGACTTACCGTTTCCGTTTCCGTCCAAGTCATCGTCTCCATATCCGTCCATGTCTACGTCTCCATCTCTGTCTCTTTCGGCGTCGTCTTCATCTCCGTCCATGTGGCGGATCTTGAACATATTCTATGGGGGGCCAAAATCGTTAGTTTGTAAAGCATACTTGAGCACAAAGTCATCCTATAGGATTGACTTCGACAATATCGTGTCCTAACAAATTAATAGGCGATTGAACATAATACTATCCAATTATTTTACTACGTATAACATTAAGTTGGTTATGTTATCAAAGTCCAAACGTACAATAATAACAATGTGAGTTTTTTAGCTAATGGATATATTAAAACTATGTTATAAGAAGCTTTTATATTCTGAAACTTTTAAATAAAACGTTTGAATTTAAATATATTACTTATTAGTTATGAATCAAAAGGCATCTTTAAACATATTTATAGCATAATCTCAATTTTACTATGTAATAGTTGTAAGGCGGTATTGTTGTAAAAAAATAAAAAATAAAGCTGTTGTATGGCTAATGGGTTTTTATATTGTTTGTCTTTATAAGAAGGGTTAAAAATGAACAACTATATACTTTAGTGAAAGAATGGATAATGTTTACAGATCTGGACGGTCATCTTGTTTCTTCCTTTCTGTTAATGCAATAATTTCAAAGTTTCACCATTAAAATTCATACATGAGCTTACTTCTTCCACCTGAAATATATGAATGTATACAGTATTTGCTCAGAACTTTGGGGGGGCCAGGACCCCTTCCTGCCCCCATAAAGATCCGCCCGTCTGTAGTCCGTTGTAAGACTGTTTCCAAACAATGGTACTCATTCCTAAACACAGAGATGTTTCTCAACATGCATCACAACCATGTAATCGATCCCCATCCAAACCACCACAAACTTCGTGTCTTATCAACACCAAGCGAGTTAGACACCGTCCATGGATTATCAACAACTACACCAACATGCAAGTTCAGCACCATCGATTGTGAAGCACCAGGTGATGGTTTAACCGCCAGCCGGCCTATTCCATTTGAAGCCACTCGTGAAAAAGTGGCGATTTTAACATCTCTTCATGGAATGGTATGCGTTGGCGTGAAGGAGAGTCGTTATGATGTTATATACTCTGAATTAATTTTGTGGAATCCTTTGATCGGTGAGTACAAGATAGTATCTAAAGCTAATTCTCACGTAGAATGCTATGAGACCGCCCAAAGAGCATTCGAGCTGTTTTACGGTTCATGTGATGATGACTACAAGCTTCTAATTATAACTAGTCGTTGCAATGTTTATATATACTCGTTGAAATCTGACTCATGGAGAAGGGTCGAGTCAAAGGTGAATTCTCGATTTATTAGTCGCTGGAATTTGGATAGTTGGTTTAGGGTTTAGGGTTTAGGACCAAGCATTATGTTTAACGAAAAACTCTATTTCTTGAAACAATTCCAATCGGATGAAAAATGCTGGATTATAAAGTTCAACACTAAGACCAAAAAGTTCACATATTCATCTCTGAATTTTGTAAATAGAAGGACAGAGGGTTTGAGATTCATAGTTCACAGAGGCAGCATTCACTTGTGTGCGAAATATGGCACTTGGAAAAAGTATCCTAGCCCACGTATCGAATTATGGAGGATGAATGGAGATGGAAATTGGACCAATGTGGAAACCTATTGCCCTAAAACGCGTTCACCTTTGCTTATGCAGCCGGTGCACTTGATGAGCAATGGAAATTGGCTCATGCTTTCCGATCATGGAGGTTATCTTTACAACGTAGATATGAAGAGGCATATAAAGAAGATCCACAATGGGTTAACACCGATGGGATGGATATACGTGTAGAAGGGAAATACATTGAGACCTTTTTGTCACCGAATCGATACATGATGAACAGACAAATTCATCACAGTCTTATTTTTAAGTTTTTAACCTAAAACGTTCTTAGTTTTAGTTACCCTCAATTTACATGACTAAGTAGACAATATATAATATACTCCCTCCGTCCCGAATTTATAGTCCATCTTTCCATTTTAGGATGTCCCAATTTTATTGTCCACTTTGTACTTTGAACCAATCAAAACATTTGAACGTGGTGAGCGATTAAATCTTATTGGTTGTATAGTACGACTAGTACACTTTTCTTAAACTGCATGTTTTTTGTCTGGGGACAATAAAATTGGGATGGAGGGAGTATGTAACTATTAGTATCTGTTATGGAGTAATTTTATTTTTGCTTAATTTTATATTTATATTCTTTTTTTAAAATTTACTAGATAAAGGACCCGCGATAACCCAGGCTAAGACATTTGATTTTATAAAATTTAATTTTTAAGATAAAAGAGATATTTATTTGTTGTATTAAATGTATAGATATAAGACCCGCGACAACGCGGGCGATTGTTAAGTGTTTTTGTTATTTATATTCAAATATATTTATTTGTCTAGGTTAGGTAGTTTATCTTTTCAATCTTTTTCATGATACATCTTATATATATGTTTTTTATACACATTTTTGTTATATCGTTATTATATGAATTTCTTCTTATTATTTTATTATGATTGTATCATTTTTTCTCATAAGTCTATAATTTTCCTACATCTATTTTTATGACTATTTAGTTTTACCTATTTGTTTTGTGTATGTTTTACTTATTTAGGAAAATACTATGGTAAATGCTATGGTTTGTTGAAGAAGTTAAGATCAACAACATAATAATCATCTATGCCATGACCTAGTGCACGTAGAACTTTTATTTGATCATCGGCCATGACAATTTTTTTCGTTAAACTCTTCAATTCAGCTTCACTTATTTCTTCATTCAGAAAGTTCATCTTTAGCCATTCAATGAAGTGGGATGTAGTAACGTCATGTACGCAACAATTAAAAAATTAATAAAAATAAAGTATAAAAAATTGTTAAAAGTTATATGTAAACGAATCTATATAATACAATGAAGTTAACGTAAGTAGTTAAAATATTAGGAGTAATAATAAGCATAATAAATATTATATTAATTAATAATATTTATTATTATAATTAAAAAGATTACAAAAAACCTCCTTAAAAACTTGGATCATGATGGTGTTGAGAAGGAGGAGTTCTAAAACCTGCATTATTTATATAAATTAAATATAAGATGATGATAACGTATTCATGTAACAATATTAAAAGAATAAACAATTAGAAAACATAACAAACCTTCAAAAGGATTAGTGTGTTCATGTTTTTACAATGAAGGATGCTTACCTACATAGATTAAACGACTTTCAAAGAATCATACATTGATAAAAAAAATAATAAAAAAAATGTTAAGAAGGTTAGGGAAACAAACCTTTTGATGTATTGTTATGATCGTTGGCGTCAATAATTTGAAGTTTTATTGCTTTGATTATGGTTTTCAACATGGGGATTCATTGAAAATTGACAATAGGTAGAAAATAAGAATGCAGAGATGGATAGAAACCGGAGGAAATAAGAGTATATATATTGGTGTTAGTTGATAAAAAAGAGGAAAATATATTTTAATATATTCTTAGAATATATTACTTTAATTTGAGATATGCATGAACCACGACTTCAATTTCGAAGATTTAGGACGTAAAAAATTGATACGTTTGAGAGTAAAAATATTTTACAATATATTTAAACGATTTTTGGGGTTTTCAATCTTATCTAATTTAGTATATTTCCTTAAAATTTAATTTTTTTAGTTAATATATTTAAATACGTATCTATGCTTCACTTTAAAAATTATTTTTGACAAAATCTTTAAACGAATTTTGTGGTTTTTGAAGCTTACTTTGTTTTGTTCATTCCGTATTATTTTTTTGATATTTTAACTAACATAGTTAAAACGTATGTATACATTAAATATATTTGATTTAAGTTAGTATAATAATATGAATATAAATATCATAGGAGGGTTAAGTGTAATTATCACCAAATTAATCTAGATTGTTAGATCGATTTTGGAAAAACCAATTAAGGGTGAAGATTTCTCCATGGTATTTTGCTTTAAGTATATATATATTATAGATTATAGATTATAGATTATAGATGAATGGCCGAATTTGAAACAAATGCAAAGTTACGTTACATATGATATAGGTATCAAGTTACAATGTTACATATATTTGTTAGGGCGCAAAAAAGTTATAACAAATGTGTTGAAATTGCGAGATGGTGAAGTTTTGACCATTCGAGTTTTGGTTATTTAAATAGATGGTTATTATTAACATAAATAATGATTTGGAGATATTTTAGTTATATTAACATCCATATTTCTTGGAAGTTACTCTATATTTTCTATTTTATTGGTTGATCGACTCAATATACACCAACAGCGGTGTAGTATAATAAAAGTATACATGAATCATCAATGTTAATAGGAACTTTGGTTGATGCACAACAATCCGGTGAGTCCACCGGAAGTCCTAAATATCTTGGCAAGTGTCTTTCTCTTAATTGTATCATTCAACTTTTATAATAATTTTTTTTTCTTCAGAGTTCTAAATATCTTGGCAAGTGACCATGGTAGACACACGTAATATTCCAGCAGACATACTATTTCATCACATACTACCCATGTTACCTGTTGATTCATTATGCCGTCTTCGGAGTGTTTCCAAAGAATGGCGTTCGTTTCTTAAAACATGCATGTTTGCCAATATACATAACAACGTAATCAAAGGGCACCTTCAACTCCCTCTCAAACTTCTCTACTTATCTACGACCACACCGCGCAAGTTTTGCACTATTGACTGTGAAGCGCCTGCAGTGGCGAATCTAGAGTTGAAAACAACGTGGGTCCAACTTAGGTATAAAAAAAATCAAGTCAAATGGGTAACGCGTCGGGTCGGGTTAATTAGGTTGGGTCTAGATACTGTTCATAAGCATCCTTTCAACCAATTTTTTTTCTTTAAAATATGATTGAAGAGGTAATATTTAACAATGTTAAAAATCTTTAAAAATAATGTTAACGTCCTCTAAGAATATTAATTGTAATGATTCTAAGAAATGTATAATGACTAATGAGCATGAGTTTATGAAACTATTCCGATAATAAAAATAAAAATAAATTTATATTAGATTTAAAGAAAACATATATAAAATACTCTCTCTCTCAAAAATTTATTGTCCTCAGACAAAAAATACGCAGTTTAAGAAAACATCATCATCTCTCTTACTTTTTGGTAAGATGACAGTTTTATCATTTACTTTTTATCTACATTTTTGTCTTACATGTATAAATTAGGGGCATAAAAAAACTTTATCTCATTATTCTTTATCTATTTATGGAAGTGGACAATAAAATTGAGACATCCATAAAAGGAATACCGGACAATAAAACGGGGACGGAGGGAGTATATACTTGAGATAATAAACTAAGAGCACGGGGTGTGGTAACACTGTTTTCACAGTGTTCAGGACAGTGTTCTCGAGAATGTTGTGAGTTAGGATTCTGTGGTGTGGTGACAGTGTTCTGAACAGTGTTCTGGAATATTTTATTATTTGTTTTATTTATTTTTTTAATTTAAATATCTGTTTAATAATATTTAAAAACAAATAAATTATTTGCCACTAGCTGAATCATTTGCCACTAAAGATAAAACCATTACCAGACACCACTATATTAATATTCTATTTCTATATATCTATCTCTATATCTCTATATATCTATATCTATGTCTATCTCTCTCTGTAAATATATAGATCTCGGTGGTTTGTTCCCTTCTTCCATCTACTTCTTCCCTTCTTCCTTTCTGTCATCGCCGGATATCGTGTGAATATATAGTACTACTCAAAATTTCAGTTCAGGTAAAAAAGCATAAATTTTATCATATATTTTGTGTGATTACGTTGGGAAGAAAACAAAAAAAAACAAAAAGAAGAAGAACGTCGCTTGGAGCAGCGTGTGAATCCGAACGGCGACCCCTGAATGCTGACGAGAAAGCCGTCGGGAACGCCTTCCCTGTGCGGCTGAACGCCGTCCGACGGCGTTCTCGTCCTTGAACGCCGACGAAATCCTTCCCATACCTTGTGCTCTAACAGATTATCATTTGGAAAAAGTTACACCTTACTATTCAAAACTCAAAAGCTGTACATATGCCTACAAACCTAATCCTTTTTACTCATTTTGCCTAAGACAGTCTCTTGTTTGCTACAATAATTATGATGTGCATTGTTGACTTGTAATATGCCCACCAAATATTATACCATCACCTTCATTATCTTTTTCAAATAGTCAAATCTCACTAAAAGAGTTCATACTATATCTTCTTATCTTTTTCTCTTTCCTACTGCAACTTCATTTCTTCATGCAACTTTCATCTTTCTGCAAATTGAAGAAGGTTTCATGGTCTCTCTTCTTTCTCATATCTTCTTTAAAGTTTTGATCTAAGGTGGGTCCTCATACAAATTTAAGGTGGGTCCTTGATGAAATTAACACTAGCTCTCTTAAGAATTTTGAAATCTAAAGTGGGTCCATGGACCCACCTTGCTTGAACATAGATACGCCTCTGTCAGCAAGCCATCCTTTGCCTTTTGAAGCTATAGGGATAAAATTTAAGATTCTAACATCAATTCATGGATTGGTATGCGTTGGCATATTAAAGAATTTACTTAACGATTCATATTCTGATTTAATATTATGGAATCCCGTGACGGTTGAGTATATATAAGTTGCTGTCTAAAACCAATTCTCCAATCATGCGTTGCTGTGTTGGTGTAATATCATGTATTACAGCTCTTCTGATGACGACTACAAGCTCCTATGTGTAACATATCAAAAAGATGTTTACATATACTTGTTGAAATTCAACTCGTGGAGAACAGTCGATTTGACAAACAAGTTTAACAATTTTTTGTCATACCATTTTGAATCTTGCAGGATGAGTATTTGGTTAAATGAAGATCTTTATCTTTTATTTGAAAGGTTCAATGGCTCATATTCAATTATAAAGTTCAACACAAAGACTGAAGAGACCACAGTGATTGCAACTCCCTCTTTAGAAGGTCTAGATGTAAACTTTTCAAGTATCATGGTTCGTAGAGGTTGCATTCTCTTCTGTGAGAGATATAACAATATGGAGACATATATCCAGTTGTGGAGTATGAATGGAGATGGAAATTGGGGTAATGTCCAAACTCGTGGGAAGATTGCTGATAGTCCCGTACGTGTAGGATCTGATCGGATCGTTTGCTTGATTGTAAATGCGGAATAATAAAAAATCAATAACTGAATCACGAACACACGATTTCTATAAGCTTTTTGTATATATTCACAATTGAATCGTAAAGCTTTACAATCACAAACACAAACTCGTTTATCTCCTCTCTACTCTTTGAAAACGGCCTCACCCAATACTCACCAAGTCTAACCCTAAAACTGAATCTAACACGCCTATTTATAGGCTGTCCAAACCCTATTGTGACACTAGCCAAGTGTCGCTAGTAGCGACACTGACCAAGTGTCGCTTAAACACTAATTTGTGTATATTTTCTATTTCACTATTCGTTTACAGACTCGCATATACACACTAAACATTATACATACGCAGACTAATTGACTTTGACAATTACAAACGTTTGACCAACTGACTGACACACAAAATGCACCAACAATTGCCTATAAGGTTAATAGGTGGATGGAGCCGTTGCACTTGATGAGGAACAAAAGGTTGCTCATGCTCGATCAATGTAATCGTCATCTTTATATAGCTAAACAGTAAAGGTAAACCCATACGCATACGCAAAAGCAAGACTGGTTTCTATACCTATATTAATGCGAGCATCCCTGCAGAAGTGAGATACACTGAGACATTTGTTTCACCCAATCAACATATGAACAACTAATAGCCTATTCGTTTAGTAATATACCCATAAATATAGTTCCTTCATGGGGTTCTCTCCCTTTTGAAGCAATTTTGGTACATTTCCTTGATCATGTCATATTATATTATATTACAATATATATGTATATGTATATGTATAATATAATGTGTGTCTTATTTCTTACATATTCAGTTTGTGCAACACCGGCCATATTTACCCATAGAGGGCATATATTTTTACTTAGATGTATTATTAAAATAATGTAACACAAATATTTCAAAGGGAATAATAATTATACAACTATGTTACTTCAGAAAATAATAAAATTACAATTACAAAGTGTCAAAATAGCATCTGCACGACCTAGCTTACATTTACTAATTTAGAACAAAAACCTTGTAAAATCTGCACAAAAATAGCTAAGGTAGCAAAAAGTCAACTGTGCTTTCAATCCAATTTGTGTAACAGAATTAAGGAGAGCATAAAGTCATTGTTTCTAATTTCAATTTTGGAAAAAGAATCACAAACCAAAAGCCTTACTATTGACGATCCTCAATCAAATACAACTGCTTGTGATTCTCTTGATGATCTTGGGGAGAAGGTCTCCACGTCTCAAGTTTTCGTAGAACCTTCAAGAGCTATCGGAAAGCTCATCAACATGACGAGGTCGGGAGATGAGATGAGGGATTTTGATATGTTTATTCAAGGATTGATTTATAACACCCCTCATTTATAATCATTTAAATATAGTAAATCGGAAGCATAAGTCCAAATAGATAGTCATAATTTACTTCATTATATCAACATATAAAATTTAACCTTTTCAAAACTATAATTTCTTCAACCGAGGTGTTATATAAAAACATGATGAAACATTATTTTATACAAATCAACTATCAGAGTAGAGCCTTGTAGTCAAACATTCCTTCTAGTCCAACTTCTTGCCCACCCAATATTAAAGCCAAAACCTGCAAGAAGTGTGTTTGTCCCTAACCTTGGATCTATACGGAACGAGTCACTCAATCGTTTGCGGAATCAACGATTAAGTTATAAACTAAACACACGAATAATCACTACGCAATGAATACGAACCAAAACGTTTGTATATTGAATTATAATCGATCAGATTACAGGGATTTCGACAAATGGCGTTTAGGGTTTCGTCAACCCTAAACAGAAAACGAAAATACGAATTTATACAAAATCTGGCACCTACGACGTCGCACACGACGTCGCAGGCCCAAGCCCATGCGACGTTGACTACGTCGCAGGCCCAATACCTGACGTCGCACCTGCGACGTTACGCACAACATTGCAGGAATCAGGAAACTCAAATCTAATTACAAACTACGAGCTAGACCAACTGACAGACACAAACATGTACCAACAAAGTGTTAATGTGGGGGATTAGCATAACGCTAAGTGAGCAGATAACTAATCAACAGCCTAACTTAGCTCAACAACTTTGTGTACAACACTTAGCACTAAACAAGCAAGTACACAATACAACACATCAACAATACTTCAGTTTAACAATGCAACAATACAACTAATCAACAACACCATAATGAGGATCGGCGGCTCTGGGGATAACCATAAACCCGGGTGGCTCTCCAAGAACACTTATCCAACCTATCCGTATGGCCATACGGACGAGACCGATAGCTAGTGATTATCTTCAACTAACACAGGAGGTGTGTTAAACTTTGGATAACCAACTAGCCCAACCAACAGTTCAACAACTCGTTGCCTCATTAACAACTGATGCCCGAAGGCCAATTAATTCAAGTGATCACGTAATCAACAAGTCACATATTCAACTAGTCAACATATCAACATTATTATTACTATCAACATAATCATCAATGCAACTAATAAAGTAATAACACGTTACTTGTTGTAACCAAACTTGTTACAACCAAGTTACGCTGAGGATTAGAGATCCACTCACCGACCACCTCAGGCATCCACTCAGTAGTCTAATATCACTGAGCCTTCTGCGCATCTGAGAATACAATAGAACAACACAAGTTAGTAACTTGTTTTAAATATATATATCATCACCCCAATAGATTTACTTCAACAAATCTAAATTACTCAATTCACCCGAATTAGCACAATCACCACAATTATCAATATGTTAACTTATTTAGTAACTATAAGTTTCATAGTCACTGATCACAATCATATTTAATCTAATGAACACTTAATCACATTAGTTTACACAATGTTCTTTAATTATCAATTAGGTGTTCTAACGGATAAACAACACCCAATTCACCATATAAACCATTAAGATCATAATGATCATTGTAACCCCCATGAACACTTAATCAAGTTATAGCTTAAATTATGTTAATCATCATTAATAATAAACTATTATCACTTATTCACTAATAACATCAACTTAAAACATCGATTATTTCAAAATCAACTAAACTCACAAACTTTATTAATGATCATATTTCAAGTTCATCATTTCTAGATTAAGACTTAGCTCATAAACATGATTACATTATCAACTAACCATTATAACTTGATTACATGCCTTAATTCATGAATATATAACTAAACCCACCACTTTCTTCATAAGCTCATATCAATTTCTTCATTTTTAACTTAGGGTTTCACTTTTAATCATGAATTATCTATCAACTAGCAATAATATAATCACTACAACCTTCAATTTCATATTAATCAAACTATTTTCCTCAAACACACAAAACCCCAATTTCTAAGTTAACATGAACTCAAGAATTAACACATACGACATGTTTATGATGATGATGGAATGATTATTCCATGTTATTAAAGCTTAACTAACATCAATTCAGCCATTTGAAACTCTAATTTCGGATTAAAGTCAAGAACATCAAAACCCCCAATTTCTAGGGTTCATATAAATCAAGGATTTGAGACTTACAAGATGATTAGAAGGATTTGAGAAAGATAATCCATGTTTTAAAAGCTTGAATTCGAATTCCATGGATCCAATTTGGTGATTCTTCAAGGATTTAGGATTCATCATGTATGTATGTATGATATGATACGTACGTATGTATATATGGATAAGAATTAAACAACCGACTCAATATTTAGTAGTATACTAGAAGTGCTTAAATTTCATTCCCCGTACTTATCATTATCTGGAACTTAAAAACCATTTGCGGGGAACCATTATTTTATTTTACCGTCAACTAAGTTAATTTAAATCAATTAATAATTTATTAGTCACAATAAATTATTTGACTCTTTTACCCATTCATTTTCAAATAAATCACCGAACCCATTTTCTAACACATTTAGTAATGATTCACAGTTAGAAAATATTTAATACTACTAGACCCGAAAACTGGGTGTTACATGATTCTTAGTGATATCCACCTTCTAAAGAACAACAATTAGGTTGTTTTCTTGAGAGAGGTATCGACTTTTAGTTTCTAAGATGTTTCGTTTCTTCATGGGTCTTGAAGGAGGAGTATGTTATCGTTTTTTAAGTGTTGGTTGTGGTGGGAAATTATGGACAAGTTTTGTGGTGGGGTGGGGGTGGTCTACTCAATCATGTCAAAGCTACTCATTTCTTATTTTGAAGAAGCCTCAAAGGATTTCTCTGTTTTCTCTGGCAGATCATTACATAGTTTTTTTGTATCCTTTTACTTGGTTTTTGTATTTAAGGTGTGAGCATGTGAGTCAAAGGTTTTGCCATATGGTTTCGTGTTATGTTGTTGTCGCCATTTAGTATGTATTCACTTATAGGCCTTGTATTCTTTTGAACTTCTTCAACATATTGATGAAGACGTTTATATATTTAATGTTTTTCGAACAAAAAAAACAATTTTGGAACAAGAAAGTACGCTTTAAAATCCAGTTTGTAAATTTCAATTGAGGGCTAGGAAGTAGGAACGGTTTGTTATTTTCAAGTTTAAAACAAGAAATCAATTTGGGCTTAAATTTATCTATACAATTATATATTACATTTGTGTTTTTTATTAAGAGGGAAATTACTAATTTACCCCTAACATTATTATTAATATTTGAAAAAGCTACTTGAAATTACGAACATACCCCTACATATATTAAAATCTCATTAATACTATCATTATTAAACTTTAAAGTAATAAACACATGACATTAAATTCTAATTAATTAAAGTTTTTATATCTATACTAATATATAATGCATTTCAATGTTCTTTTTAAAATAGAATTTACTAATTTACCCCTAACATTTTTATTAATTTGTGAAAAACCTACTTGAAATTACTAACATATAGGGATGGCAATGGACAAGAAAAAACCCGCAATCCGTGGGTACCTGCCCATCGTGGGTGGGTAAACCCGTGAAATTTTTACCCATGGGTAGGTTACGGGTATGAACTTTTACCCGTTGGCGGGTCGTGAGCGGGTGATGGGTATAAACTTGTACCCGCGGGTAAATCCGACCCGCGAACCTACAAAACACATTGTAGAAACCTACAAATGGATTTGTATAAATTATCGCATATATTTGTATATATAATGGTTAATTTGAACAATATATAATAAAACTATTCATATAGAGATTAAAAATTATTGTTTTCATGTTTCGAATAACAAACTTATCAAATGATCAAGAAAAAAATTATCAAATAAATTGATACTTATCGAACTATTAATCCGCATGTCTTAAATTTTAACAATTTAATTTGTTTAAAATTACGATCCATTGATTTAAACATGTTTTAAAACATTTTTATACATTAAAGTTATATAAAATCTTTTAATATTATGATAAATCTTTATATCATTTAAAACCCGCGGGTTACCTATGACCCACGGGTATCCACGGGTTGCGGATAAATGTGTAAAAATAAACCCGCTAGCGGGTATTCGCGGGTTTGTGGGTCAGAAAAATCCGTCGCAGGTGGGTGGTGGGTTTGACAAATCCGTACCCACAACCTGCGGGTGCCATCCCTACTAACATACCCCTACATGTATAATACAAGTCTTATTTATACTATCATTATTATTAAACTTTAAAGTAATAAAAATGTTACATAACTTTTTAACCATAAGAAGTTACGAGACGTGTCAATTATGGACGGAAAGCTCGGAACGAGACGAACGTGTTAGCAAACTGCCGTAGGCGCTTTGTTCACCGTTTGTGGTTAATGAACATGAAACTATAATTTTTGTATCCGCTGCATCGCGTGGACATTCTGCTAGTATTGTGGAATTCAATTGGGTGCCAAATGGTTTTTGGGCTTGGGAGCCACTTATATAGTTATATCTATCATAAGAATAACTCTATTTGGGCCGATTGCCCGTCGTTATAAAGAACTAGATCCAACCCTGATGTGTATGAGATAAGATAAATTTTTGTTTTATACTATTTTACTTTCTAGACACATATTGTATTTTATATATTAATTAACTAGGCATAAACTCGTGCGATGCACGGTATTTTTTATATTACGATTGATTGAATGTATGAAAAACAACAAATAAGTCTAACCAAACAGCCTAAATATTAACCTCATTGACATATTTTAACATATAGCAAATCTAATGTAAAAAATATGGAAAGCGAAAATATAGAAAGCATATATTAATACTTTCACTCTATATCTGCATAAAAGCTTTCATGTACGCATTATAATATGCCAAGTAACTTAGTTATACATACCATATCTTACATCTCATGTGTTTCAAGCAATAGCGCAATCAATCTCTATATATAGCTACATAGTTTTTAAACCTACACCACAACGTGCAACAAATCAAAAGTATATACATATCGAATATCAAAATACATAAAAAGCTAAATTAAATTCCTTCATTAAAGTAACATCATATAACAATACTAAGAAAATTTTGCTGACCATATAAAGATGGAATAGATGGGAACAAAGGATACATAAATTGTTATTTATCAAATCAAATATAAACAAAAGATAAGAACTCACCTTTATTATAAGTATTGAACGTAGAGACAAATAAAGTTTTATTTGATTCTTGTTTTGTTTTACTAGCTTTCACACCCGTGTATACACACGGGCCATCTACAATTAATATGATATTATGATAAATTTTCAGTATTTTGATAAATGGGTGAAAATTTGATTAATGTATTTTTTTTTTTGTTCTATTTATAAAGGTTCAAATTTGTATAATTAAGTATCGATTAAAAATTTTCAATAATTGTAGAAGAATGACGATATTAGATAAATATCAGATAAGGAGTTGTAATATAATGTAATGATTATATTGTTTATTATATCTACAATTTCTCTATTAATATCGATTACTCTGTTTGTCCCAAAATGAATTTCATGTTAATTTTGGCCTTTACATTAAAGTTAACTTGACATAATTATTTAAAACATGAGTTTAAAATTTAGTTAATTTTTTAAAATCTAATTTAATCATCTAAGTTTCAAAAATTTAATGGTTTAACCCTTTGAAGTTTAAAGGGTTAAACCATAAGTCTATGCAAACTTCAAAGATTAAATCATTAAAAAACCTTTAGTGGTTAAAACAAAATAAAAATAAAACTTCATTGATTAAATGATTATTAACCCTTAATTAATCTACTAATTAAAAGAAAAGGGTGATAGGAATAAAATATTAATATTAAATTAACAATAATTATTTTGTAAGCCTACTAAAGTTACAATTGCTTAATCATTTAAGTTTCAAAAATTTAACGGTTTAACCCTTTGAAGTTTAAAAGGTTTAACTCATAAGTTTATGCAAACTTCAGAGATTAAATCATGAGAATAAAACTTTAGTGATTAAAACGAAAAAAAATAAAACTTAAGTGATTAAATCGTTATTAACCCTTAATTAATCTACTAACTAAAAGAAAAGGATGATAGGAATAAAATATTAATATTAAATTAACAATAAGTATTTTGTAAGCCTACTAAAGTTACGATTGCTTTCTTAAATTAAATAAATTAAATTAATAATAAAGAATTTTGAAAGCCTACTCAAATTATGAAACCTCATGAAATTCGTAAGTTTCTTTATAAAATTAATTGGATTAAAAAATTATATAAACAATAATAATTAAATAATAACTTTATTACTTGATTGTTAAACACATCATTTGACATTATTAAATCAACAAATCCTACTGACTTTCATAATGAACA
This sequence comes from Helichrysum umbraculigerum, assembly GCA_949592205.1. Taxonomy (NCBI): domain Eukaryota; kingdom Viridiplantae; phylum Streptophyta; class Magnoliopsida; order Asterales; family Asteraceae; genus Helichrysum; species Helichrysum umbraculigerum. The sequence continues at coordinate 10,862,880 of CATIUR010000005.1, read as the reverse complement.
CTTTACTTACTTATAAAAAAAAGTCATTTGGAGGGTACCCTTGACTCCCCGTACCATATTTCAATGGCATGCAGATGCCCCGCCCGTAAGAAGCACAACGCCGGATAAATCACTCACATATATACATATATATATATATAGCTACTTAAAAAGCATATTCCTATTTTATTTTTGAAATTTTTTAAGTAAGACTCAACAATTCCTTTTATAATTTGTGTAACTTTTATTTTACAATAGAACTATATAATTTTCACGTTCTTTACTTTTTATCTATTGTATCTTGAATCTTAAACTTTACATATAAGCAAACTACCATGAAGCACGAACATAATATACAATTATCGTCGATTCGAAAATGTCATACTCCGCTGCATAACGGGGATATTACGGCTAGTATATATGTACATATTTATTATATACAATCATAAATAATTTAGTTTCAAAGTTTCATTACAAAAATTAAAACTAAGATAAAATGATCATCTCCATCTTAATTGAGTATCTTAATAGTTTCCTAAAATAAATGTCGGGAAATTGTTTGACGGTATGTGTTTTTGGAAAAAGTTATGCGAAAGTTTTATAGCGGTGCTAAACGAATTAATAATGTATAGAAATAGATTTATTAAATTAAATTAAATTAGAAGGTGATAAGTGTATGAATTAAAATAATAATATTAGGAGAAAATCCGTTGGTTTACTAAATTAATAATATAATTAAATAATAATAAAATAATAAATACTTAATTCTGATTGATTAATTGGACTTCAATTTTGAAATTGGATGCCATAAATCCGCTTCCTATATTATATTTAAGATAGTTTTAAAGTTAACAACCTTTTGTTTGTGGGAATTTGAGATGGAGTAACACATGGAACCCAAAATTTTTATTTTGTTTTAATATTTAAAATTAATTAATAATTTTTTGTTTCTAGAAATTTGTGACAGAGTAATACATGAATTAATAAATTTTGTCATGTTTTATAATTTATTTTTAACATCCTTATGATTATAGGAATAGTATCATGTAATTCCATCGATATATGCATCATATAATAATAATAATAATAATAATAATAATAATAATAATAATTATAAGATATTTTACTTACATGAGTGTTGGTATACAATTCCAATTTTATTTGCCGGCAACTTTGTGTTATAAACTTATAATTTATATATAGTTATATATTAAATAATATTTTTTATTATAATAATTATTTAACTGATAATTTTAAGAGATTGACACGTGGCATTCGTTTCCTATGCCGTGCATGGCAATATGAGATACATGTTTTTACAAATTTTTATCGAAAGATTTACCTTTATAAAAAAAATATAACGAAAGTTGTATCTTTCAAAGACATTTAACCCTAATTCACAATAATGATACTGTTAAGAAACATCATCATTATTCAAATAAATAAACATTCGAAATTATACGGTAATAAATCATTTGTGAACTTTGTACTTCGTAATATCGACCGCCACGTACCTTTCCCGAATCTTTGTACTTCGTAAGAGGTGTATATGTAGTTCATCCATAAAATTGAAATAAGATAAGTTACTCCCATGAATTAATACACAAATCAAGCTAGACAAATGTAAATTAGTACAATAGTCAGTTGTGAACTTACATACTTAAATAACGTGATAAACGAACAACAAAGTACAATCAAAAAAATTGAGAAAAGTTACTTAAAAAAATAAAAGAAAAAAAGATTCAAACATGTGAGATATAGCTAACATAATTATGTGACACAACAATAGGGAACAAAATTCACGGTTATAAAATCATACATATACATTGTTTTTATCAAATCAGTGACATACATGATTTCATACATTATAAAACTAAGAGTTTCATAAGTCATGACAGTAGTAGTAAATTTAATATACGGACAAACCTTAATATGGAAAATAGATTAGAAATATTAAGAACTTTCATATTGGCATGCAAACATGAACGTGGGTATAACCGTAACAGCCATCTACATGCAAAACTTCAGCTCCGGTACATCATTGAAAAAATACCCTCACGGAATCGCTGTCGTATAATTTTATTCTTATCCAATGGAAGAATATATTCATCGATGTTTTCTAATTGGAGTATAAATAGATGGAGTATTTATCATCTTATATAAATTGCAATCATATTCAAACTCTTATTGTGTATAAAGATAAGATTATAAACTCTCATGTTCCTAAATACGAACTGCAAAATAATAATCGTAATAAATAAATAAATAAATAAAGTAAAGATATAATAGTGTACACCGTTTCACATTCTTTTAATATTTTTTTTTTTACTAAAACAATAAATAATTAATTAATTTGTCAATTAAAATTAAGACCTTGACACAATTTTTATTAATGTGGGCTCTTTGTTTCCATGTTTTAACACAGAGTATATTTCATTATTAATCAATTAGCAAAAATAATGATTAAAATAATATAACTTAATTAATAAAAATTATTAAATAAATTGTGAAGAAGTTGCCACGTGTCATTGTTGACTACGTGACAAATTCTGAAGCCTTTTATAACACCTCATATTTTCAAACAACTAGACATATCTTTTTAACATAGGAAGCGCAAGTCCCCTCACAAACTTTCATAAACATTATAAACTAATTACATATGTAAAGTGTTAAAATTATCATAAGACAACATTTTAAGATTTAAGTTATTACAAAATATTAACGAGGGACTGTGTGTTATATAAAAATCCAAAACCATAACATTGAATTAGCAAAACATCAGAGTAATATGTAGTAGTAGTCAAACATCCCATCCAGTCCACGTGCCCAATCCATAATCTAACCATAATCTGCAAAATGTTAAACATGGTGGGATTAGCTCACAGCTAAGTGAATGGAACTGTATCCGACAGTTCAATCCAGAAATAACAAATCTTACAACAAATAAACATAATCACACAACAATCAAAGAGGACCGACGGTTCTTGAGTAAGCCTTCACAAGAACACCTTAAACCACTGGTATGCCATCACAATGATTAACCGATAGTTGGAAGCTATCTTCACTGACTAGGGTTCATCCATCAACGATATGTATCGGGAACCCCGCCAGCCAAACAATAGCAACAAACCCAACCAGTGTTGACCTCTGAATAATCCACATAGTCACATAATGCATAATAGTCATGCCATCATGGAATATAAACAACCCATCAACAATAACAATAACCCAAATGACTAAACAATCAATAACTCATAACCAAGTATGTTCACCCGTTGTAACCAAACTTGTTCCAACTGGGTTGAACCAAAGAATTTAGTTACCACTCACCAAAATTCTAGTCTCTGAACTCAATTGTCTTATGTCACTGAGTTTCCTGCTGCTTATCTGAGGACACAAATAATAACAAGTAAGTATCTTGTTCCATAATCATCATTCTAGCATATTTATTAAATCAGGTGATCCCTGAAGTCTAAGCAAACAAAAGTTCAATCAGATATAAAATCAGAAAATCCCGAATTGACGTTTTAAAACTGAAAAATGCCATTTTCGACCCTTAAACGACCCCGAATGGTCAAAAACCGCATAGGCTATTAGAAACGAGTGTGCAGGATCGCGTTCGCTAGTTCAAAATCCGACTGAGACAAATTATAACTAAGGAACGCGATCCGGGTTCATGGCTGGGATCGCGTTTCAACGCCTAAAACGACCTGCAACATGCTGTAAAACCCTAATCCGAGGTTTCAAGAGACAAAGCATACAAACCCAGCTACTAAATCAACTCAACAAGGTTTCTAAAGTCTAATAATCATCAACAAACTTCATCTAGCATCAAATAAGATTACAAAAATGATTTCAATCAAAATCACTCAAATCAAGTTCATATAAAATCAATAACACTTACAACTTGGTGAAACCTAGGTGATGATGATGATAGAAATATGAAGATGATGAAGATGTAATAAAACCCAAGCTACAATCTTCAATTATGATGCTTAAATTCTTGTTGTTGATTTAAGTGTTTTTAGTTTTGAATGAAAAATGAAGAACATAAAGGTAGAGAAAAGAGTTAGATAAATTTAAGTCGGTCTTTTCCACCGCCTCCCATTTTAAACATAGTGTAATATTATATCTCCTTCTAATCCTATTGTTTGAAACCCGAAAATACCCGTAAGTCAAAATATTTTATTTTACCGTCAGGTTCAACAATTTAAAACAAGTGATATTTTATTAGTCACAATAAATTCTGTGACTCTTTTACCCATTTATTTTAAATAACCATTTAAAATCTTAATAAAATATTATTTATTTCTAGATCCCGAAACTGGGTGTTACACCTTTTTTCATACTCGCTTAGTATATACATAGATTCCACTATTTCCCTTCTACACATTTTACTTTTATTATTCCCTTGTAACACCAATTAGGTATTTTTTAAATAATAACTAGATTATTACCCGTGCGATGCACGGACGGATCAATCATAGCACTGAACAGTGTAAATCAATGCTTTGCATATTTGTTTTTTTTTGTAAGATAACGTTTGGATCACAGAAAGGCTTATTAGCCAATCCGATCATCTCCATGCGGTTACTCCCTTGATATGAGAACCGCACCCAAGTTCATAATCTCGGCGACACTCTAAAGGGATTGCTCTCCCATGTCTTAGATGGGTATCACGCAGCGGAGTCTTCCCTCCCCCAGGCGACATGCCTTGGGCGAGATTCGAACTTGTAACCCCCAGGAAGAAACCACTTGAGTGGAAAACTTGACACAAATAGACGCCTAACAAGTTTCATAGAGATTACTTCTCAATACGATTTCTTTCAAATTCATTAAAATTTCATGTACTGACTCTTGAATACCCATTATGGTTCTCAGATTTTGCGCGTCAAGCAATACATGGAGTAACTCCGGGTACAGCAGTAAAAGCAAGACGTGTAGGTGGATCACTCTTAAGTTCCCATTTTTCGAGAATCTAAAATTATCGATAAGAAGTTCATGATTGATATAAAGTGGTTCTTAAGTAATAAATTTGAACTAACAGATTAAAAATAACATAATGTAATAATTGTGTTATAATTAAACCGTAGATTTAAGGTGTATTAAATCACAAATTAAACACGAGTTTGACATATTACAACTTTTTCTCAAGTATAGTTAGGCCTCCTTGTCTCGTTCATAACAAAACTGATATACATAGTGAGGGTGAAGATGTTTTTACGTGTGAATGAATCTAATAAAATTATACTAAAATTAGTCAGGGGTGTTGGATTAAAGGTTAAATTGAAAGCACCTATCATGTCAAGTTTAATACATCAACATATTTTAAAAAGATTATATAACATGAGTTATACATAGTGCAAAAACTTATAATTAATTCTAATTCTAATTTATAAATATATTTTGATTATTATTGTTCTTTTCCAAAATTAGTCAGGGGTAGTTTTGTCATCATCATTGCAAATAAGGGTAAGTGAGTAATTTCCAATCTTTAAATGGGTAAGGTATAGAAGAAAATGGGTAAACAAGAGAGAAAGATTAATAACTAGCACTATACCTGCGCAAAGCAGCGGGTGATTATTTTTATTTGTGATGTTCGATTAAGTTTTCGATATTTGACCGTTGATAAAAAGAGTACTACTTAAGTTCGTATGATTGAATTACAGGTACTACTTAAGTTTTCGATTCTTGATGTTCGATTAAGTTTTCGACGGGGACATCGTTTTTGTGTATTGGTGTGGGAGATGAATATGGCAACATAAACATACTTTACATTGCCAAAAAAATGTAATCTCAAAGGTATCAAGTTGGGTGCATTATCTAGTATATGAATGGCTGTTAATAATGTTGGTCATAATCAAAATGGAGTATATGGGTTCAATTAAACTATGCTAAGATAGAACTTCATGTATGTGTTAGATTTTTTATGAGTATGAAAGTGGTTTCAAATTTTTATTTTTTTTTAGTGCCACTTCACATATATTACACATGTTTTTATGCATTAAAAACCTTTACCATCCAATGATAAAAAAAATTTAAAATTTTTTTTCATCAAAATCTATGCAAACAAACTATTTCTCTTTTGAAAAACTACGCAGACAAAAGTAATTGAACGATGGATAAAAACTTAATCTTGGCAAACCATTTGCCAAAAATGACTTTCGACTCCAATGGGAGAAACATTTTCAATGACCACTTTTTTGTTGCTAAAAAACCCTCAAATAAAACCCACATCGAAAATGCTATTGTTATTTTAACTGTTTGCGTTCATTTTTTGGTTGTTATAAAGTAATTCTTCAACTTACCCAAGAACATACTTCCTCTGTCCCATTTTTATTGTCATGTTTTGACTTTTTAAGCTTTCTTTTTCTTTTTAACTTTGACCTTAAATATATCCATTCTACTTGGACATTCAACGTTGGAGGATGAATACTTGGTTGAATGGAAATCTTTATTTTTTGGCAGAAAATAATTGCTTATTGGTAGAAAATAACCGCTCACATTCAATTATAAGGTTCAACGCAAAGACTGAAGAGTTCACGGAGATTAAAACTCCCTCTTTAGAAGGTCGAGACGTAAAGTTTTCTAGTATCATGGTTCACAGAGGCTGCATTCTCTTCTGTGTAAAATACTCCAACATTGGGGAAATTGGCAACATAAATAAATCAAGTTGTGGGGTATGAATGTAGATGGAAATTGGGGTGAAGTAAAAACTTACGGGTCGATGCCGTATACGTATGAGGTAAATAGGATGTTGAAGACGTTGCACTCGATCGATGAAGAACAAAAGGTTGCTCGTGCAATCCAAAGTTGGTGGTCATCTTTATCAACTAGATTTTATCAAAAAGCCTAGTACATGTAATAGCAAACGCAATGGTAAATGCAAAATCGACAATTGTTCGTTTACCCATTTTGGTGCGGTTACACTTGAAGCCGTGAGATACACCGAGACTTTTATTTCACCTAATCTACAATCTACAATCCTATAATTTTTGAGTTCTTGGAACAATTAATAGGGTCATAAATAACCTTCAACAATATGCAATACATTTTTGAGTTTTTGTATGATAATTATTGGTTGTAACTTATAAATGACGCAAATTATCAAAACAATAATTTTTGAGTTAACTCTATGTAATAAATGATCGGGAAGTGCACTAGCATGTAACCGAATATTTAGGCCCTTAACTATCCATGCATCACCACGTTATAAGACCGACAAACTTCATTGTATTTTGTTGCTTTTCTTATTTCACAACCTGCATAGCCTTTTTTTTTTTTTCAAAAAAACCGTAGTCCTCAATTTTGGAATCACACACATGAATAATGAGGAATCCACAAGTTTAAGGAAGAAGGTAATTTGTTATATTAGGATGTTAAACTTTGTTCTTACGGATGATAAATATGAGAAAAACGATGATGACTTATTATTGGGACTTGAAACTTCAGTAGAAGATGAATGCTAGAAGATGCATGACAACTTCACTCACGTTAATGAGTTTTGCGAGTTAACAAATGATGGTTTTTGTAAGTATGTTTAATCATATCGTGTATGTTTCAAATTTATATTATTGTATATGTGCTGAATGACCATTCGCTATTTCAATTCCTGTATTATATGTGTAAGTTGGAATGAAAATGTACAGGCAAAAATTGTGATAAAAATGGCTAACAGTCCAAACGATTGATATCTATAATGGGTGCAAAGTTGTGTTGTTTTTGTAATATACTTTGGTTTGTAATTAGTTTTCCTTCATTATCCCTATATATGTCTTTATAAAAGCAAGAAATAAAAGATGTAATAGAGATATGGTTCATCTTTATCCTGCTATATCCTGCTATCTGAGAATAAATAAATAATTTCAAGATGTTCTCAAAAACTTACATACAAATATACAATTCACATGCATCTAACTAAACTAGATCGGGAAAAAGAAAAGAAAAAGAATAAATAATAAGTCAAGTTATGGTTGTTTTTGCTATAATCGGAGATCCAAATTAAAGTAAACCCCAAATCCTATTTTTATTTATTTATTTATAAATTGTGAATTCTTTTTCTTTATAATCCTTATTAATTTTTTTTTATTATTTCGTTACTTCACTTTACATGCAATGAAACACCCCGAAACGTGAACAAATTTTTTTTTTTTTTTTTTTTAAAACATAACACTTCTAATTACTTGTACTTACTTATAGTGGTCCCAAAACACTGGCTATTACATTACTTAATTATAATCAACATTCAAAAATGAAAGTTGCTGGACACAGGCTGAATCCGGCCGGATTTACGGGAATCCGCCGGATTCCCAACGACTTCAGACCCAACTTTTGACCAGAACTGAAACTAAGCAATCCGTTCTTGAATACGCCCCGGAATCCGCCCGGATTCATGGCAATCCGCCGGATTCCCATGAATCCGACCGGATTCCCACTTCCTACAGCAGATTCCTAAAAACTGCACATTTTCATACCAAAACACGAACTTTGACAACTCATAACTCTTAAACCACAACACCTGGGATCGTAAAATTTAGCATACATCTTTCAAATGGTCAAATGAACATAACTCAACTTTCACTTTTTCAAAATTCTCGTTTAAACCCATTTTGACACGTAAACTAGTTTTCGACCATTTTTCACCAAAATGCTAACATGTCAAATTCTTTAATACATCAAATTTGACTTCCAGCCTTTGACTACACATTTCAACTTGGCTTTAGAACTTGTGAGAACCAAAGCCATTGACTTTCGACCAACTTGACCCATTTTGACACTTAAGCACTTAATGACCCATTTGGGTACCAAATTGACCCGTTTAAATCTTTGACTCTCCAATTACCTACACTTTTACTCAGTTGACTTTACAAAGTCAAACAAAACACTTTTCATTCATATGTACATAAGCTTTAACATTTCAAGTCTCACTAATCTAACTTTAATCAAAACATTAAACTTCATCAAACCATATGTCTTTCACAAGTGAGACTTACTAACTTTTACAAACTTTGACTAAAATCTTAAACTTTACAAACGGGGGTGTTATTGTATCGTAAGCATAATCAAAAGGGATAAAACTCATTACCAACCAAGCAATGAGCTCCACCACTAGCTTTCCATAACCTTCTTTCCCGATTCCTCTTTTACCTTACTTGAACTTCCTGAAACATGTTAAATATAACACATAAGCATAAATGCTTAGTAAGTAAATGGACTCTAACAATCAAAATCTGCAACAAGTTAAGGATCCATAACATCTAACATGCCAAATTCCGAAGAATTGACATCAAACTAAGCTAATGACAAAGTCATTACTTAGATACCACCAAGCGAATGATAAATCACTCCTTGGTTCCACATGTCCATATACTTACCTTATCACTTGCACAAACAATAATTTGAACTCTTTCACACTTGATCACCTATTCACATAATCACATAAACACTTATCAATTACACATTTAACTACTCTTTCTTACTTCTCACATAATACTTAGGTGCTAAATCACATAACACCCATATTTCTAACATAAGTCCCATACAATTAATATCTAATCACATGTAATATGGGTAATTAATATTAGTTCTTACCATTACTATCATAAATCACCAAGAACTTAACTTCTTAGTGATCTTACCTATACATAAACAATTCAATTACCCATAAACACATGATTAGAGATTATCAATACAACTAACCTGAATTATATGTTCTTTCTAACTTAATAACATGTATGGAACTTAATTACAATCAATTACCCATCAATTTCACTAACTTAGGGTTTATGTAACCTAAACCCTAACTTAAATTAAACAAGCTAGAGAATCACACATACCTTAGGATTGATGAATTGAAGATTAGAAACCTTAATTATTCAAACCCTAGCTTGATTCACCTCTTCTTCTTGCTTCTCTCTCTAAAAATCGATTTCTGTCTCTCTCTCTAGAAGTTCTATACGTGAATTATGATTTGCAGTGTAAAACAATGTAGAACATTTCAGAATATGTGTTTTAATAACACAATTCACATTAAACCCTTCAACTTTGCAAATATGACAGTTTCTACCCTCTAACTCAATTTCTTTACATAGTTAGTTTCACTAACTAATTCTAACACATAACAATTATTTCACATAACATAATATTATATACATATAATTTAAATAACTAAACGCATATAATATAATTTAAACTTACAAAAATTTGGGGCGTTACAACTCTCCCCCACTTATTCAGGATTGTGTCCTCACAATCCATTCCTGATACAAAGCCGGATAATACTTAATAATTTCATGCTCCGGCTCCCACGTGAACTCTGATCCTTTTCTATGCTTCCATTGAACTTTAAACAACTTAATCTCTTTATTTCTCAATCTCTTTATTTTCTCTTCTAGAATCATTATCGGTTGTTCTACATAGTTCAATTGGTCATTGATCTCTATCTCTTCTAACGGTACATACGACGCTTCATCCACTAAACACTTTCTTAAGTATGACACGTGGAAAGTGTTGTGGATTCCTGCTAGCTCTTCCGGTAGCTCAAGTGTATAAGCTACATTTCCTACTCTTTCTAGAATTTTGAATGGACCGATAAATCGAGGACTTAGCTTCCCTCGTTTTCTGAAACGTATGATGCCTTTCCATGGAGATACTTTTAACATCACTCTATCTCCAACTTGAAATTCAATTGGGCGTCTCCTAACATCGGCATAAGACTTTTGACGGTCTTGTGCCATTTTCAACCTTTCTCTGACTTGATCAATCTTTTCAGCTGTTCTCTGCACAATATCAGTATTACCCAATTCTTGCTGACCAATTTCACCCCAACAAATTGGAGTCCTACATTTTCTTCCATAAAGCATTTCATAAGGTGGCATACCTATACTCGCGTGGTAACTATTATTATACGAAAACTCTGCCAAAGGTAAATGTTCATCCCAATTACCACCGAAATCAATAGCACAAGCTCTTAACATGTCTTCTAATGTCTGAATAGTTCTTTCACTCTGACCATCAGTCTGCGGATGAAAAGCTGTGCTCAAATTAACACGAGTACCCAAATCTTCTTGAAACTTGTTCCAGAACCTGGAAGTAAACCTGCTATCCCGGTCAGAAACAATAGAAAGAGGTACTCCATGACGTGCCACCACTTCTTGAACATATAAATCTGCAAGAGCTTCTGAAGTATACGTCTCTTTAACTGGTAGAAATATAGCACTTTTCGTCAACCGATCTACAATCACCCAAATTGTATCATGCTGGCGTCGGGTCTTTGGCAATTTGGTGATTAGATCCATAGTAACATGTTCCCACTTCCAAACAGGAATATCCAAGGGTTGCATCATTCTCATTGGTTTTTGATGTTCTGCTTTCACCTGTAAACAAGTTAGACATTGTTCGACATATTTAACAATCTCTCTTTTCATGCCTGGCCACCAATAATCTGCTTTTAAATCGTGATACATTTTAGTGGCACCAGGATGAATAGAATATCTGGATCTATGCGCCTCATCAAGCAATAATTTCTTTAACTCTGCTGATTTTGGAATCCAGATTCTGCCATATCGAGTCTTTAATCCTCGGAAATTTTCAACAATATTCTGAATTTGGCCTTTAATACGTTCTACTTTCCAATCACCTTTCTGCCAAGCTTTCTGCTGCACCTCTTTAATCTGATCGAACAAATTTGGAGAGACTGTAATTCGAAGAGATCTAACAATCAAGGCATGATGCATTGCCTTTCTACTGAGAGCATCTGCAACTACATTCGCTTTTCCAGGATGATAAAGGATTTCACAATCATAATCCTTTACCAAATCTAACCAACGTCTTTGTCTCATATTAAGATCTCTCTGATCAAAGAAATACTTAAGACTTTTATGATCAGTATAAATAGTGCACTTTACTCCATACAAATAATGCCTCCATATCTTAAGGGCAAAGACAACTGCTGCAAGTTCTAAATCATGTGCTGGATACCCTTTCTCATGTTCTTTCAACTGTCTCGAGGCATAGGCTATCACTCTTCCACGTTGCATCAGTACACAACCCAACCCATTATGAGAGGCATCACAATATACAACCATATCTTCAGTACCATCGGGAAGTACTAAGATAGGTGCCTGACTTAACTTTAATTTAAGGGTTCTGAAGGCTTGTTCATGCTCATCTTTCCATTCATACTTAATATTCTTACGAGTAAGCTTTGTGAGTGGAGTAGCAATTTTGGAGAAATCCTGGATAAACCGTCTATAATACCCGGCTAAGCCCAGAAAACTCCTTACCTCAGTCGGATTGGTTGGGGGTTCCCATTTCATCACCGCCTCGACCTTGGTAGGATCAACCTTAATTCCTTGACTGTTTACAACATGACCCAGAAAATGAACTTCACGAAGCCAAAATTCACATTTTGAGAACTTGGCATAAAGCTTTTCATTAAGTAACATTTGCAAAACTTGCCTTAAATGAAGTTCATGTTCACCAGCAGATTTAGAATAAACAAGAATATCATCAATAAACACAATTACATATCTATCGAGCATTGGACGACACACCCGATTCATAAGATCCATAAAAGCGGCTGGTGCATTAGTTAGACCAAATGGCATCACCACAAACTCATAATGACCGTATCTAGTTCTAAAAGCTGTTTTAGACACATCTTCTTCTCGAACCTTGAGTTGGTGATACCCAGAACGTAAGTCAATCTTAGAAAAATAGCTGGCACCTTGCAACTGGTCAAACAAATCATCAATCCTAGGTAAGGGATACCTATTCTTGATGGTGACCTTATTCAATTCCCGATAATCTATACACATACGCATTGTACCATCCTTTTTCTTAACAAATAAAATTGGAGCACCCCATGGGGAACTACTCGGACGAATAAACCCCTTATCTAACAATTCTTGTAACTGTTTCATCAATTCTTGCATTTCAGAAGGGGCAAGCCTATACGGAGTCTTAGCAATTGGAGTAGCTCCAGGGATAAGATCTATACGAAACTCTACTTGCCTATCGGGTGGAATACCCGGTAGCTCGTCAGGAAAAACATCGGGAAACTCCTTTACAACAGGAATCTCCACGAGTTTTGGAACACTTTTCTGAAGATCTATCACGTGGGCCAAAAAGGCTTGACAACCACGTGACAAATGACGTTTGGCACGAGCGAAGGTACATATGGATAAGGAAGGCTTTTTCTTTTCCCCATAAATATCAATCACTCCCCCACTTGGAGTATTGATACGGATAATCTTTTTCTCACACTGAATTATAGCATTATACCTACCTAGCCAATCCATACCCACTACTACATCAAACTCCCCCATTGGCATTGGAATGAGATTAATAATAAAAGATTCATTACTAATCTGAAGTTGACACCCACGGAACACATTAGCAACATAAACTATTCTATCATCTGCAACCTCAACATCCAGTGGAGTGTCTAACTCACTAAGGGGAACAGAGAATTTCTGACTAAACTTTTCTGACACAAAAGATCGCGAAGCTCCCGAATCGAATAATACGTGTGCAGGCATTAAATTTACAAGAAAGGTACCTGTCAGGACATCGGGGGCTCGCTGAGCTTCCTCAGCAGTGATCTGAAAGGAACGGCCTTTAGACTTTGGAACTTCTACAGCTTTCTTTTCTGAAGTTCTTCGAGGTGCTGAAGAAGTAGGCCGGTTCCCAAGTTTCGGACATTCTGATTTTATGTGCCCCGGTTCATAACAATTATAACATACACGAATTGGGTTTGGACAATCTCGGCCAAAATGACCTTCTTGCCCACATTGATAACATGCGTTGGTGCCAAACTTGCATTCTCCAAAGTGTTTTCGATGACACTTCTTACATTCAGCTGGCACCGGTCTATCATCCTTCTTTGTACTCCCACTCGGTCTAAACTTCTTTGATGAACCGGAACTTTGCTCACTTTTTCTTTTAGCAGCTGCCACTTGTTCATCTTTCTTTAATTCCAATTCCTGGAATCGCGCCTCGTCTATCATCTCTTCAAGTGTCTGACATCTCTTTGGAAGTACATACTTTCTAATTTCCTTTCTCAAGACCTTATGAAAATGATTCATAAGCATCCTTGGGTTATCCATGTACTCTGGACAAAAACGAGCTCTATCCAGAAAATTTCCCACCAACTCATTCACTGATTCGTTTGTCTGCTCCATAGCTAAAAACTCTTGACGAATTCTATTCAAATCTGCATCTTGAGAATACGTGCTTTCAAACATCACTTTAAACTCTTCCCACGTCAATTTGCTAATAACTTCATCACCCTTAGTTCTACACTGTACATTCCACCACCACTTAGCACGATTTTTTAAAAGGTTAGCTGCATACCTTACTTTAAATTTGTTGGGACAATCCACAGTAGGGAATGCCCCTTCTACCTCTGAAATCCAACGATAACATTTAATTGGATCCAGATCACCATCATACTCTGGTGGGTTACAAGCTGAGAAATCTCTATAACTGATCTTTTTCTGCTCATCCTGAATATTAACTTGTGGGATTTCCCCTGGTCTAGGTATAACTACTTCTCCTCTCTCTTTCTGCATTTCTTCACTTACAATCTTCCTTACCGTATCTGTAATCGTAGTCACCAAGAAAGGAAGAGATGCTTCTTGAGCTTGACTAATCTCTTTAGACACAAGGGATTTTATACCTTCCCAAGACAATTCGGTGTCAGGAATAGGAGACCTTGGTCTTTCATTTCTGCCTCCTGCTTCATCATCTTGGGCTCTATTATCCGGGTTAAATCCAAGAGTAAGATCTATTTCTCGCTCATCCATCTTTACTGAAAGTAGACATGGTAAAATTTAACTCAATTTACTTAACATTTACAAGTCTACTTTATCTATACTTCTAACATATGACACTAACAATAGCTAATAACTTATCCTCTAATGTTTCGTGATTTCCATGGATACCTATATGGTAATATGATAATCATTGCGTTGGCCAGGCGCACTAATTACCGTATTAGAATATAACATATCCAAAGTTCACACGACACACTTTGATTCAAAATCATTAGCACACATAATCTCGTACACATAACAACTCTAAATCATGCTCAATACAACAATTAAAATGGTCTAAGATCAAGTACCCACTAATGGTGGATACCCGAATCCCTTAAACCGTGCTTTGATACCAACTTGAAACACCCCGAAACGTGAACAAATTTTTTTTTTTTTTTTTTTAAAACATAACACTTCTAATTACTTGTACTTACTTATAGTGGTCCCAAAACACTGGCTATTACATTACTTAATTATAATCAACATTCAAAAATGAAAGTTGCTGGACACAGGCTGAATCCGGCCGGATTTACGGGAATCCGCCGGATTCCCAACGACTTCAGACCCAACTTTTGACCAGAACTGAAACTAAGCAATCCGTTCTTGAATACGCCCCGGAATCCGCCCGGATTCATGGCAATCCGCCGGATTCCCATGAATCCGACCGGATTCCCACTTCCTACAGCAGATTCCTAAAAACTGCACATTTTCATACCAAAACACGAACTTTGACAACTCATAACTCTTAAACCACAACACCTGGGATCGTAAAATTTAGCATACATCTTTCAAATGGTCAAATGAACATAACTCAACTTTCACTTTTTCAAAATTCTCGTTTAAACCCATTTTGACACGTAAACTAGTTTTCGACCATTTTTCACCAAAATGCTAACATGTCAAATTCTTTAATACATCAAATTTGACTTCCAGCCTTTGACTACACATTTCAACTTGGCTTTAGAACTTGTGAGAACCAAAGCCATTGACTTTCGACCAACTTGACCCATTTTGACACTTAAGCACTTAATGACCCATTTGGGTACCAAATTGACCCGTTTAAATCTTTGACTCTCCAATTACCTACACTTTTACTCAGTTGACTTTACAAAGTCAAACAAAACACTTTTCATTCATATGTACATAAGCTTTAACATTTCAAGTCTCACTAATCTAACTTTAATCAAAACATTAAACTTCATCAAACCATATGTCTTTCACAAGTGAGACTTACTAACTTTTACAAACTTTGACTAAAATCTTAAACTTTACAAACGGGGGTGTTATTGTATCGTAAGCATAATCAAAAGGGATAAAACTCATTACCAACCAAGCAATGAGCTCCACCACTAGCTTTCCATAACCTTCTTTCCCGATTCCTCTTTTACCTTACTTGAACTTCCTGAAACATGTTAAATATAACACATAAGCATAAATGCTTAGTAAGTAAATGGACTCTAACAATCAAAATCTGCAACAAGTTAAGGATCCATAACATCTAACATGCCAAATTCCGAAGAATTGACATCAAACTAAGCTAATGACAAAGTCATTACTTAGATACCACCAAGCGAATGATAAATCACTCCTTGGTTCCACATGTCCATATACTTACCTTATCACTTGCACAAACAATAATTTGAACTCTTTCACACTTGATCACCTATTCACATAATCACATAAACACTTATCAATTACACATTTAACTACTCTTTCTTACTTCTCACATAATACTTAGGTGCTAAATCACATAACACCCATATTTCTAACATAAGTCCCATACAATTAATATCTAATCACATGTAATATGGGTAATTAATATTAGTTCTTACCATTACTATCATAAATCACCAAGAACTTAACTTCTTAGTGATCTTACCTATACATAAACAATTCAATTACCCATAAACACATGATTAGAGATTATCAATACAACTAACCTGAATTATATGTTCTTTCTAACTTAATAACATGTATGGAACTTAATTACAATCAATTACCCATCAATTTCACTAACTTAGGGTTTATGTAACCTAAACCCTAACTTAAATTAAACAAGCTAGAGAATCACACATACCTTAGGATTGATGAATTGAAGATTAGAAACCTTAATTATTCAAACCCTAGCTTGATTCACCTCTTCTTCTTGCTTCTCTCTCTAAAAATCGATTTCTGTCTCTCTCTCTAGAAGTTCTATACGTGAATTATGATTTGCAGTGTAAAACAATGTAGAACATTTCAGAATATGTGTTTTAATAACACAATTCACATTAAACCCTTCAACTTTGCAAATATGACAGTTTCTACCCTCTAACTCAATTTCTTTACATAGTTAGTTTCACTAACTAATTCTAACACATAACAATTATTTCACATAACATAATATTATATACATATAATTTAAATAACTAAACGCATATAATATAATTTAAACTTACAAAAATTTGGGGCGTTACATGCAAAACTTACATTAACAAACTAATAATATTGTAATCTAAATAATGATTTGATTAATGACTCTAATTAATGATGGTGGAAAGAAAAAGGTAAAGAAATCATTATTATGTAACTAATAATATAAGATGAAGCCGATGAGTCATATTTTGACATGTTTAGATAATGTAGGTGATGAAATCGTAAAGAAATAGTATATGAGAAAGAGCTAATACAATGACTAAATGAAGGGTGTTTGAGTAAATAACACATATTCTTAATCGTCAAAACCCAAAATATCAAATACATTGAACTACAAATGGGTAACACCACTAAAACACTAAAAAAATAACCTAAAGAAAATGTTGTAATTTTTCTTGACAAGCTGCAAGAGGGCTTAGATGCTCATGTAAAAGTCATTAAATCTCATATTGTTTAGTTCATAAGCTACAAGAAGGCTATGTTTATTTTATGGAAAAGTTTAAGGTGCAACCAAACAAAGATGATTATCGAATACTGAAGGAGGTAAATCAAATTATATAAGTGTTCATTGGCTACATTTAATCAAACTAATGTTACCAACGTAAAAACATAAAATTTCATGTAGCCATGATTAACTCTCCACTTTCTAATAGTCAAAGTTTGAACATTCGAAGAGTTTTTAGTAGAAACAATTATCAAAATATGAGAATGCAAATATTAAAATCTAACAAAATGAAGACATCTCGAAACATACATATGTAAACATTGGAACAAGACAAATCCGTGCATCGCACGGGCTATCCCTCTAGTGTATTTATATGAACAAGTAATTGCATGCACGGGTGTAATAATAATTTAGTTAGGTAGAATTTCTTTTGTGTGCTTCTCTCAGCTTTCTAAGCAATTTGGTACAAATCATGTAGTTTTACATTATTACATTATATGAATCATGCATGTTAACTATAATTACGCTTTGTTTGATTAATTTCATAGGGAACAGCATGCCCTTTTTAAACTTTAATCGCACAGCGCCATTTTTACAGCATTATAATTGGCTCTATTTTTGCATATTTATATGTTTTCTGATTAGGCTATCTCTTTTGTATTACCCGCGCGTTGGGCTAATTTTACAGAATAATCTAGTGGCCTGAATGGAGGAAGTATAAACTCGCTTATTTTTTTGGATTTAAATAGATCATTCTAAGTCCAGATGAGATCCCTTCATAATCAAAGCGATGTCATAAAGAGTTTAATTAGGATGTGTTTGATTACAACTAGGTGGAACTAGAGCTTGTGGTTGGAGTTGAAGTTGTAGCTGATGGCTGGTGCGTGCAATTGGAGCTGGAGAAGTTGTAAGAATGTCTATAAGCTACTTTAAGTAGCTTATATTTTAAAGACTTTTATGAATTTATTTTAAAGACTTCTATAACCAACTTTAGTACTAATTTTGATCTACGAAACAAAGATTATTTTTTATTGGGGCCTCAACCTCCGAAAAATCAAAAATTCTAAAAACTAATAATTCAAACCTCTAAAGCCCAAACATGCATGGTGGAATTGATTTTCGTGGTGTCCATTTTATTTTTTTAGGATAGGCAAAATATTATTTAACTACTAAAGTTGTACAACTAATTTTGGGATTGGGCACAGTATGAAAGATCTTTTAGATGCACATATCCCGGGAGGGCAATTGGGACGTGGACATAATCTCCCACTTATATATCTCTATTAATATACTAAACATTCGCCCTTGCTTTCTTGATATAACTAGTTGAAGGACCCGCGACAACGTGGGCTACGACATTTGAACTTTTAAATTTACCAATATTTTTTTTTCAGATACTAAGCGTTCGCTAATAATTATTGCATCTTCTAAATTGTAATCTTCCCATGTCATATAAGCTACTAATAGGTTTTTATGGACGACTAAATGATCAATTAAAATATGTCTTACAAAATACGAAACGATGTAGTTAAAAAGATATGTGATGCACGACCGAGTAAATATTGGGGTTAATTACATATATACCCACCTTAAACACTACAAATATCATATATTCCCAACTCAATTCATAAATTACATATATACCCAAAATTCCAATTTAATTATAATTAAATTTCAAAAAATCATATATAATTATTTACAAAGTCATTATTGACTATTATACCCTTATCTCTTTCATCAAACCCTAAATCTCCAAAAAATCATCAGTTCATCGCATCCTTCTTTAATATTACATAATACTAATACTAATATATTACGTTACTTTCTTTCAATACATGTTATTAGTATAATATAATATATATGTTACCTATAAACTTCGCCAATTCCAAATACCCACATCTAATTCACAATCTCCTTGAAAAGTCAAACGGAAAAACAAAGAAATCCTACGATTTGTCCACATATTATTTTAATGTCAAATACTTACTCAAAAGTGAAAACTGTTGCCATTATAGTCTATACTATATAATGATCTATCCGATCATTTCATCACAAACATTTTGGTTTTTGGTTTACTTGTTGCAGAATCGTAGATTTTAATAAAGAAGAGATGTACTGTTCAAAAAAATTGAACAAATAAGAGATATAAAGAGATATGAGGGTATAATAGTCACTAATGATTTTATAAATAATTATATATGATTTTTAGAAATTTAATTATAAATAAATTGGGATTTTGGGTATATATGTAATTTATGAATTGAGTTGGGTATATATGATATTTGTAATGTTTAAGGTGGATATATATATGTAATTAACCCTAAATATTGACTCATTTATCCGAATGTGAAACCATTAAAGGGTTCATAATATGTTGAAACAATACCAGCATATATGTACATGTAAAATGGAAGAATGATTAATAAAGTTGTTTGCTTCTTTAATATTTATAATAAATTACCATAAGCACAATAGTTATGATGTTACAGTGCATACATAAGCATCTTATTTGATATCTTCACACATGTTTAGTTGTTTATAGTGAAACCCTGTACAATAAACCAATAGTCATTGTTCTCAACTTTATGACTCAAAGGTTTGGATTGCTCCATGCTAGATAGATAGATAGATACAATAGATAGATTGATAGATAAATACATGATTGATTAGGTAACAACGTATATTTTAAAGTAGGATATCTACGAATTGTTTAAGATATTGATTAATTAAGAAAGGATTTGATCCGAAGAATGTTAAACGGTTTATAATAGTATAGTGTATATAGTATATATTATATTATAAAAGTATAATTAGAATTTAATATAAGTATAAGTATAAAGTATAATAATAATAAAATGAAAAGATATAGTTAATCTTATTGTCTAAAATTCTTTTTGATAAAAATTAAGTAACGAAATATTTGTTTTCGTGGATAACTTAGGGATTGTGATGGGCGAATATATTTTTCTTTTCCAAAAAGTAAAAAAATTTTATAATATACTTGAGTCTTTGTCAAAAAAGTTGAGATCCACAAGCGACGAAGCCGTTTAATTAGTTGACCTTTTTGAGTGTACCTTCACCAACATGTGCTTGGGCCATATTAACTTTTAACCAATCTATAAAAGCTTCCTCATCAAAATTATCTACAAATGTTGACAACATTATAAATTTTTACACGGAATCTACTATAATACATTGCGAATGTATAGATTTTTCAATGACCATCATCTACATGGCTATTATCAATTACAAACACAATTAAATTAGTTACCACATAAAGATAGTATTTAGAATTTAAAAGATACATAAAACATCCCTTCAATAACTTTTGCGATTTTTGAGCCTTTAACAATAGGTTGGTTTGGATTAGTGGAAAAAGAAGCATTGTTTGATGGAATTTGAAGGATTAAGTCATGAATAAAAATATTATAGGGGGAATGTATAGGAATGGATTGTATTAGGTGTCTCTTTAATATATTATAATAGAGTGCATATTAGGTTGTCATTTTTAATTTAGGCAACTCTAATCTAATCTCAACCCTCCATTGATTAACCCTTTTTAATCTAAACCATTGATAATCTCCCATGTAAATGACTACCTAAATAGTAAATGTGTATTCCTCAAAAGTCATAATTGTCCTTTCTTAAATATTACACATTAATTAATTTAATTAAATTTAATAAAGTTTATTTTAGAAATAAAAAAAACCCCGTAAAAAATGATAAAAGAAAAAACGTAATCTAAATTAAAAATTATAATTAAAACATAAAAAAACCATCCTCATTACAGAAGAATCAAAAAACCTAGCCGCTTCACATCACAACATTTTCTTCTTCATTGCTTATTTGTAACACCAGTAACAAGTTCAAGTTCCCACGTTCAAGTTCCTCATTGTTAGGCTGCTCCCAACAGTGACACGAACTGACGCGTCAGTTGCCTGCCAGCTCAGCGCCACGTCAGACTGACACAACTGACACACCCCTGCCAACAGCAACATCACTTCCCTTATTTTCAGGGCCCCACACACTATTTAATCTATTTATTTAATACAAAAACTTAAATAACACATTTAAATTAAAACTAAAAACATTACATTAATTAAAAATTAAATATTACAAATCCTAAAAAAGAAAAATACATTAATTAAAAATTAAAATATTACAAATCCTAAAAAAGAAAAAAAATACATTTATTAATAAGAAATTAAAACTAGCTAACGCGTTCGGAAATTTGGTGGGAGGCTCGAGATGTGTTCGATGAGGGCATCGCGAAGACGATGATGGACGACACGGTCACGCAACTCTTTATCCATACGTAGTTGCACCGCTACCCTTTCTTCCCACGTTCGTTGAGGTAGATTTTCCGGGTTTGTCCAATACTCTTCCTCGTGTGTACACATATTGCGTCCATTGTCTTCGATTATCATGTTGTGTAAAATTACACAACAATACATGATTCGCCGTATTTTGTTGATGCTATATGGTCTAGCGGGGTTTTTCAAGATTTGCCAACGGCCTTGAAGTACCCCGAATGCCCGTTCCACATCTTTCCTTGCCGATTCTTGGTACCTCTTGAACCTTGACTCGGCTTCTGTTAACGGATACTTAAACGACTTCACAATCGTCGACCATTCCGGATATATTCCATCGCCGAGATAATACCCTTTGGTGAATTGTTGACCGGCAATAGTGAAGTTGACTTGAGGAGCTTGATCTTGTAGTAAGTCTTGGAATAAATCAGATTCATTGAGAACGTTGATGTCGTTGTTCGACCCGGCAGGACCAAAGAAAGCGTGCCAAATCCACAAGTCGTAGGAGGCAACGGCTTCAAGCATGATTGTTGGATAGCCGTGATCACCTCGAGTGTATTGACCCTGCCATGCAATTGGGCAATTTCTCCAAGCCCGGTGCATACAATCAATACTTCCAAGCATACCCGGAAAACCGTGTAGTTCCGCATGACGTTGATGCAATCGTTGCACATCATGGAGTGTTGGTTTTCTTAAATACTCACGTGAATACAGATGAAAAACACATTTACAAAAGTTGTCCAAACAATCGTATGATGTTTGTTGACCCATATGTAAGTATTCATCGAACAAGTCGGCGGCACAACCGTATGCCATTTGCCGTAAGGCCGACGTGACTTTTTAGAAAACATTAAATCCGGGTTTTCCGGTTGCGTCTCGACCTTGATGGAAATAAAGAAAGTAAGGGGGTATCGGATGGTGGGAGTACGATAAGATACCTTGGCATAAATGTATAAACATTGGCCGACTCATCCGAAAGCGACGACGAAAGAAATCAAGCCGGAATGTCGGGTTCTCGGCAAAGTAGTCTTGATATAAACGTTGGCCGGCGGCATAACGATCTCTTGGAAAATAACGTCTCGGACGTGGAACGCTTACTTCAATCTCCTCGTCCGAATCGGATGACGTATCTTGTTGTACACGGCTAGCGATCGGATTATATGAGGCTAGGACGGCATTTAAATCGTCTAGATCGGAATCGGATCCAGACATGTTTAGTAAATGTTTTTTTTTTGTAGATGAATTGGTATAAAAATGGTGAAAAAATGGGTAAAAGAAATGAAATGGAAATAATATTGAAGTTGTAGAAGTTGTAGAAGTTGTGAAATATTTGATAGTTAAGGTGTGAATGTTGTGAAAATAGGTTGAAAGTGGTAAATTGAAAAGTAAAATTGTATAAAGTTGTGGAATATTTGAAAGTTGGAGTATGAATGTTGTGAAAATTTGGTTGGATTTGGTTTGAATTTATAGTGGTAAATTGGTTTTTTAAATTTTTTTTTTTTTTTTTTTATCTTGCAACGGATCAAAACCACCGTGGCCCCCACTTTTTCCCTCTCTCTCCCGTCGGATTCCCGACGCCACCCAACCGACGCGGCGTACCGACGCCCCGTGCCAATGGCGTCGGTGCGTCGGCACAACCGACGCCCCCACCGACGGCTCCCCGACGGCCCGTTAGCACAAGCCTTAGTCTTTCTCTATACCTATCTATCTTTTATCTCCCCAATTCCATTATTATTGTTCTTGCTAATCTGTGAGAACTTCAAAAAAATAAAGATATACTCCAATTTATTGACGATTACATCTTGGTTGGTTCTCATATTGGGTTTCTTTCAATAAAGTTTATATCTTTTTGCCTCTTTCACTCATATTGTTCATTGGAATTGAGGGGGTATTCTAAATTATCAACATAAACTTTATTTTCTTGATGATCACATGTTGGGTTGTTCTTCATTTGGGGTTTATTGAATTAAAGTTTGTATGTTTTTGCTTTTTTCAATCATATTGGGGTTTATTTGCGGGACTATATTCCAACACTATTTGACATTTTCAGTGCCAATGTAGTTGTGGATCAAGTTCAAGTTCACACGTTCAAGTTCCCCACTGTTAGTCTCTCTCTATACCTATCTATCTTTTATCTCCCCAATTCCATTATTATTGTTCTTGCTAATCTGTGAGAACTTTAAAAAAATAAAGATATACTCCAATTTATTGACGATTACATCTTGGTTGGTTCTCATATTGGGTTTCTTTCAATAAAGTTTATATCTTTTTGCCTCTTTCACTCATATTGTTCATTGGAATTGAGGGGGTATTCTAAATTATCAACATAAACTTTATTTTCTTGATGATCACATGTTGGGTTGTTCTTCATTTGGGGTTTATTGAATTAAAGTTTGTATGTTTTGGCTTTTTTCAATCATACTGGGGTTTATTTGGGGGACTATATTCCAACACTATTTGACATTTTCAGTGCCAATGTAGTTGTGGATGGAAGGATTGTGATTTTGGGACTTTGGGATACTGTTGGTATATTATTAGATTAAAATTCAACTTTTCAGGTCTTTCATGGTTTTTGTGAATTGTAGTGTTTACTTTCACCGTAAATGTATAATTTTTAAGGTCAAGAAAATTACAGCAGATTAAGGCCACTAAGCTATAGAGGTGCAGACTTATCATATGGATTTGAATGCTATCACATATGCCCAGGTAGTCTTTTTACTTAGACATTTCCAAATTCAAATTATTGTTGATTTGACTTTCAGCTTTGAAATTTGTTCAATCGTAATATTTTGAATTAATGGATAAATTATTTCTTTATAATGAAACAGTTCTTATAGAACGAGATGAAATGTGAAAAGCTATTTTATTCAACAATATTTTCTTGATGTTTAGGGGGAAGAGCTAAGGCAACAAATTGGTGCAGTAGCTTATATCGAATGCAGCTCCAAGACTCAACAGGTACTAAAAATGTTAGCCATACGTCAAATTTTATCAGATATCAATCGGTATATATTTCTTCCCAAAGATCTAGCTCACTAGCAAACTTAATAACATATGTAAAGTTATGCCTTTGTACTGACTGTATGATCTATTAGAATGTCAAAGGGATTTTTGATATGGCGATCTAGGTTGTGCTACAGCCACCAAGGAGAAAGGAAGTAGCAACAAGACAGAAAAGGCACAGAAGTTCTTGTTTTTATATGTCATTTTCTATTTTTAATTAAATCTTCTTTCTGGAGGTTTGCCTCTATTAGAATGTTTGATTACTAGAGGGTACTGAGTTCTATTTGGTATGTGCGTTTCAGGGATGTCTAAAGACGTTAATGATGGAGGACTAATTGTGACTTAGATTGATGACAAAACTGATGGTGTGGAAGGTTGATGACAAAACTGATGGTGTGGAAGATCAAACACACTCACTTAAAGATAATGGAATGAATCTGAAAGTATGTCCGGCTCTGTATTGTTTATCAAATTATAAGTCACGCATAAGTTTATTTGTAGTTTTCTTAAGAATCGACAAACAAGTGTTTGTTGGTCAACACGGTTTGTTGTGTCTTCACACGTACTAAAAATGACCCGCTTCAGCCTTTACCTATTTTGACCCAGCAAAACCTGTTAGAAACTCTCATCATGACACCTTCAATGCTTATTATGATACAAGAACTTGCTGATAGCAAAAACACGGGAGTATCATGAAAGAATGAATAGTCTTAGTTTTTCTAAATCACTTAAAATTCTACAGCCTATTGATGAGGTGGCGATTCAGAACCTTCAGATGTATAAAAAAGAAGAATGTAAATGTGAGCAAGGAAAATCTCGAGCTTGGTAAGTTGAGTACTCTGTGGTAAATATAAGTTTTGAACTATATTATTTTTCATTGCTAATTTGATGCGTCAAATGCTACTATTTTTCTTTTAGATAAATAATAATTCCTTTAGTTCGCTAAAAATATATTTGGTAATTATAATTACACAAAATTGAAAACAGTAAGTGGGTCAACCCTACATGTTTGACCTATTCTTTAATAACACCCATTTTGACCCACACTAGATGGTTGGTGAATCCAATTTTATGTTTCTTTTCCAGTATATATGTTATCGGTAATGGTTAAGACGATGAGGGGCTAATGGATTTATAATATGAGTTTAAAACCTGGAACTGATAATATAGTTTTGAGGTAATGTGAATGTGGTCTAATGTCAAATGCAAGACTAGGTGGGACAGGGGGTGAGACGTGTTCATGAATGTCAACCTATATACATTACGTTTGTGAGTGAATATAGTAGTGACTGGGATTTTAATACAACAAGCAAACTGATATTATATAGGTATATTTTGATTGTACACATTGAACTTTTATTGGTAATACTCCAAAATGAAAAAGAAGCGGTTGAAAAAGAAAAATTTGGCAGTGATCTTGATTTTGGACTGCCAAAATCTTGGTATACACGTGGCAAAACATTACAGGTTGGGTAATGTGTCAAAATGGGTCCATCCCAAAAAAGTTTGTTATTTTATTCGAGATACTTGATGTGTTGATTATTATTATGATAACCTAATTTCTTGTGTTGATTATTCTTTTGTTTCTAATTGTTTTCTGCTAACTATATTTACAAGTAAAATCTTATTGGTAGATATAGAAGAGAAAAAGAGATGTTAAAAAAAAAAAGAGAAATGTCATTGACACTAAAGTCACCCTTCAAAGGATTCAAATGAAGTACAAGGTAAATCATACTAATTATTAAAAGGTGGCTACTTCGACCCGTTTACTTACACATAGTGTGGGCAATCTTATATGAGTACTTTCCTGTTAGTTTAGTTCAGTTATGAGTTGAGTTGTTGAAACTAATATGTTAAAACTATTTGTTAACATCTCTTTGCTATTTGGATAGGCTTTGAGGGGTCATCAGGTAACGATGAGAGACCAGAGAGAAGAGAAAGATCAGAAAGAAGAGAAAGAAAGTCTGATTTTGAGAAGTCAGAGGATGAAAGGAGGACAAGAATTGGTTCATTGAAAAAGAAAGCACTAAATGCATCTAGCAAGTCTCTAAAGAAGAAGGGCAGTAGAAGGAAAAGTGATGGACGGGTTAGCTCAGTCTCTATTGAGGATATTCGAGATGTAGAGAAGCTACGGGCTGTTGATGCATTCTGACAAGCCCTCATTTTGGAAGACTTGCTACCAGAAAAACTTG
Source organism: Helichrysum umbraculigerum (assembly GCA_949592205.1). NCBI lineage: Eukaryota > Viridiplantae > Streptophyta > Magnoliopsida > Asterales > Asteraceae > Helichrysum > Helichrysum umbraculigerum. The sequence continues at coordinate 10,835,717 of CATIUR010000005.1, read as the reverse complement.
ATGATTATCATATGATGTTGAGGTATTATAGGTTCTGCATTACTGTTATAGTTTTGATCTTTTCATAAATGAACATGGTTGTTACTGAAAACAACCTTTATATAATGGAGAAAATATGTGCTTATGATCTGGTTTGAGCACACACATTGTGTAGAATAGGTTTGTCGCTAGGAAAAAAGATATAAAATGCCTTTAAATCCTCTAATCACGTTTATCGTTCATCTGTGGTGAATCATTTTTTTTATTATTTCTCAGATGATTTCTTGCCATCCATAGTATATCTCAATGACAAGCCGCATTATTATATGAATTAAAAACATGCTGTTATGCCCATCTATAAGTTTTTGATTGATATTGTATCTGCTTTAGGTTTCTGAAAGCAAGGAAGTTTAATATTGAAAAGGAAAAGCAAATGTTGGCTGATGTGATTCACTGGAGAAAGGAGCTTGGTGATGATACGATGATTGAGGTGGCTAAATTATGGGATATTCTTGCTTTGTCCTATGTGTTTTTCGTCTGAGATATTCATTAACATAATGCTACCATCTCTGTCTTTCATTTAGCAACAAACTGATATTTTGTTTGCTCAATCTTATCCAGATTTTGATTTTCAATAGTTTAATGAAGCTTTGAAGTACTATCCCCATGGTAATCATGGATTGGATAAAGAAGGAAGATCTGTCTACATTGAAAGATTAGGGAAAGTTGATCCTAACAAACTCATGAAAGTTACAACCATCGACCGATACATAAAATATCATGTGCAGGAGTTTGGAAAAAGTTTTGCTTTTCAGTTTCCCGCCTGTTCAATTGCTGCCAAAAGGCACATAGACTCGAGCACAACCATTCTGGATGTTCAGGGTGTGGTACGTTTTTCTTTGTGCTTTATTGTGATGGACTCTGGACCTCTGGTACATTTATTGTAGTCATTATCATTATTTTCATTCCACTTCTGTATATTCTGAAGAACTTCAGTAAGAGTGCTCGTGAACTCATTACGAGGCTACAGAAAATTGATGGTGACAACTATCCTGAAGTAAGATCAGTTGCTTTACAAATGAAGCTTTTAATGCTCTGCTTACCCTTGCTATATCTAACTAACTGTTTAATTGTTCAGACACTCCATCAAATGTATATAATCAATGCTGGTCCCGGTTTTAGACTGCTCCGGGGTGCTGTAAAGTCATTTTTAGATCCCAAAACGGTTGCAAAGATTCATGTATGCTTCATTTCTATTTTATTTTTCTTTTCGTATATGTAAAAGTCACAAGTTTTACCTTATAAGTTGGTTGGATGATATAATTTCATTTTATCATTCTATCTTTTTCCTCTCCTCAGGCTCTCTGAGTAACAAGTATCAAAACAAATTACTTGAGCTAATCGATGCCAGGTACTTGCATCTTCATTTTGTTATAAGCGCTCCTTCATGACATGTATAGATGTTTGCTTTACTTCTTATTCATGTGAAAACTGTTGTCAATACTTAATACTATAATTTATACTTTGTGCAGTGACTTGCCGGAATTCTTAGGTGGCACATGTACTTTTCAAGATAAAGGGGGTTGTCTTCTATCTGATAAAGGGCTGTGGAATAACCCTGAAATGTTGAAGGTTAGCATTTTGCTCAAAACACTCGTAGTATTGATTTTATTCATGTTTGTCTTTTTTGGTTAACTGAATTAAACATTCTGGGACACTATACTACAAGTGGCTCTTAATAGTAAAGCACGAGACAGGTGGTGAAAGTTTTAACTAGCCAGGGAAAGATTGTTGTGTACGCTAAGCCTCAACTTCCTGGGGTAGGGACCAAACTCTTGTAATTCTTTTATTGCTGCTTCACTTGTCCACCACCAACTGCTGGAGAATTAACTTTATTATTCGTTTGCAGGTAAGAAGCAGTGATACATCTGCCGAGTCGGGTTCAGATGCTAACGATATTGCATCCCCAAAGCAATGAGGAGGTATTCACATCTTAGATTGACACCTTTTCGTGAAGAGGTGAGAATTGTCCTTTTTTCTTATGTGATTTCTGTTTCGTCCTCTAAAGCGTACAACACAATTATATCCAGAAAAGATTGACATGAGATTGTTCCATGACTATCTCTTGTGCCTCGGTGTAAGAAAATATAGACTTGATTCGGTATACTCTAAAGACCCTCTTGGTACAATCATAAAGGTTCACGCAAGTGAATCTTGAGTTGCTTATCGATTTACACAATTGATCCCCTTTTGACTATACAACTAATGTGTAGTTAAAAGCACAAGAGATAGATTGAATGCAATATGAAATTAAACCCTTTCAAAAAATAGAACAAAATTAAAAGATTTTTAGTTATAACTGAGAATATGCTCTGCTGCTTTTGTTTTTTGCACTGTATCATTCTTTTATTAATTTGTTATGACATCAAAGTCTCATAAATCTGCGTTATTAGTTTTTGGAACGGCAGCTGCCCTATGTGATTTTTTAGTTTTAGTTGGTTGGAAATATTGAGTATGAAATTTTATCCATTTCTTATTCTATTAAGCATCTAATTAAGTTATATGGTGTTGTATATAGGCCAAGACAATTGGAGCTACAAGCTACACTGGTCAATATTCTGAATATGATGAGTATGTTCCCATAGTTGATAAGGCTAGGCTGCTGATTCTGGATGGAAGAAGCGGCCCTCAACTCCACTATTTTTTGTTGGGATATTGTTGGCAGTAAAGGTATAAATGGTATTTTGTGATCATGTATTATTTGGTTAAATATTATAGTTAAGATTGGTATTATTTTGGTATTTTGTCAACGGGACTATAAGGGTTGAAAATCATGTTTTAATTGTGATTGCACTGGCTTGGATTGTCACTTAAAAATGAGTAGGTATGACTTTATTTGGTCAAAATCATAAATCTGATGGAACCATTTGGTTTGGTTTAAATCTTTGATTTGTGTTAAATATTGATAGCGTTGTTTGAGTGATGGATTGAAGGATAGAAGTAATATGGTTCATTTGGAAAGTGGTATTGTAAATTGGGCAAGACATTAACGATAAAAGCAAGGTAGTTTGACTTGGTGTCGGCTTATAACTCATCTGAAAAAATTAAATGAAAAACATTTCAACAATGTCATCCGCAAAATATATCGACTCAAATGTTATCCACTAAAATAAAATTATTATATAAAATTTGTATTAAAATTATGAAGTAGCCCGCAAATTTTGCGGATTATGATCTAGTTTAAAGATGAAAGTAGGGAGTGAATTTGTTATTTAGGGTTATAATTTTAGTTGGCGATTTTTAAAAATAGTAGATATTACTTATATGAACGTATGCATATACATATTAGAAGGGAGTACAATGTAACGTTGAGTGACCCAATTTGTCAAATTTTAAAATAAGATATTTGGCTATAAATATTATATTTATTTTGACGATTTATCAAATTAAATTATTAACTTTGTTAAAATTTATTATAATTTAAGTTATCCCTATTTATTTATTATATCTATCGTATATTTGTATTCTAAAAATTCGTTCCAATCCCGTTCCAATCCCATTGGGGTTTTAAAATATTTGTTGTAATCTTATCTTATCAATTTAATAAAAGATGGCTTTTTATTTGGTGGGGTAAATTGTAACATTAATATTTTTAATCTAATTTACTTATAAGACGTTGGATCAAATTAAAAAACCCCATCGAAGGGTCCAAACTTCTCCATGGTATTTTGGTTTATTTATATTTTAGATTTTCTATACTAACTGAATAATGAATACAAACATTTGTTGAAAGTATACATTTTTTTTATGACATATGAAAGATTTTATAATTTTTTCTGGTGTTTTTTTTTTCTGGTGTTTAAACTTTAAAACCGAGTAGAAAAAATAATAATATTTTCAATTATGGTATTAACAAAACATGACACTTTGAATGAGGATGGGTGGAGTATTATGTTGAGTTGATAAAAATAAAAAGTAAAAAAAAATATAATTCTATCACCACTTTCTACTCAAGTTCTCCTTTTCTCACCGAAACTACGATTTTCTGATCAATCGGCGTTAAATTAAACAAATCAAACTCTATTTTTGATGACCAAATAATCAAGTTAATACGATAAATATAAGTCGGTGTAATAATACCTTTATTACTCCTACTATTATACGGTTTGCCCAATAATTATTAATTCCATATATATATTTGTTTTTCACTTTCCATATATTATTGATCGATACCTTTTATATATATCCACCCCCACTTAATTAGACGACGACTAAACGATCGATATAAAGGCACACCGATCAACAAAAACTTTACGCGCACACATAATATTTTTTGTTTCTTTTGCAAAAGATTCAATCTTCATAAACCTCTTGAGTCTTTGGCTCTAATGGGAAAAAGGTCGTCTTCAATGACCTTTTACAGAAAACCTTTGAAAAAAAAAACGCTATTGGAGATGCCCTGATAAGCTTCCAACTCTTCCAACTGAAGTAGTACTATTCCACATACTACCAAGGCTGCCGGCTAAATCTCTCCTCAGTTTTAGGTCTGTTTCGAAAGAATGGAACTCGTTCGTGAATAGTCACATGTTTTCCGACATGCATCTCCACCACGTAACCAACGACCACCATCAAAACCGCCAAAAGCTTATTGTCCTACCAACTAAGAAAAACCCCCGCAAGTTCAGCACAATCGATTTTGAGCCATCTAATGATCATGGTTTATCTCGCAGCCGCCTGTTGCCATTCAAAACCGGAGACATGACGTTTCTAATTAACATCTATTCATGGCTTGGTATGTGTTGGCTTAAAAGAGAATTTGAATGATCATAGTTATAGTTATATACTTTTATGGAATCCATTGACGGGTGATTTTAAGACGACGGGTAATAATTTGTACCGAGAATGTTATATTGAAAACGAGGGAATAAGAACATTCAGGTTGTATTACAGCTCTTCAGACAACGACTATAGGCTTCTACCTGTGGGGTGCTAGCGTTCCTAATCGCAAGTAATATCCAATCCAAAATCCTCTAACTACCTAAACGTAAGAGATATATTAGTATGAGTATTTGACGGCTTGTCAAATCATACAAATAATGTGATTGTTTTGTGAGGTCGTTTGCGTTGAATTATGTACTATTCGTTGGTATTTCTTGAATTGAACACATTTATGTTCCTCGAGTTCTCTCACTTGTCATGCGTCTTGTATATCCAAATATATGTATATACTCGTATGATTTTATCATCGTGTGTATATATGTAAATATATATACAAATGTAATGTTTCCTCCAAAACACTTAACTTTGTTCACTTAATTCATTTAACTCGTACATATATTATTTCGCCTGAAAGAATTTACTCCGAGTTTATAACATATTATTTATCGTGTTATATATATATATATATATATATATATATATATATATATATATATGCACTGGTCGAACCTGTGACCTCTCGGTGAAACTTAAGCTCTTAACCACCAGCCCATGCATTGCATTTTGTTAAAACATGCTAAGTATATGTATATATCTACTTATAACAGGTTGTTCAAAATAATTAAATGGATACAAAAACAGGTCACGGGGTCGAACCCGTGACCACTCGCTACAAACCACGCCCCTTAACCAGTAGGCTGAGTGCCTAATTTTGTTTAAAGGTTACTAAGTAAATGCATATATCTATTAATAAGAAACTAGTCAAAAATTTAAATGGGATCACTTGTGACCTCTCGTTTCAGCCTTCCAACCTTACAGTAGGCTAGCGACCAAGTTCGTTCTTATATTGCTCAGTATATATATTACTCGTTAACACGTTGATTAGTTTCGTAATTTGTGACATTTGTTACAAATGATTCCATACTACTAATATATACACATATATATACACATGTATATATATGCAAAAGTTTCAGTCGGTGAGGTTCAAACAGGTCATGGGTTATACCCGTTTGGTTCAACAACACGTCCGTGAGGCTCACCATAAAAATCACCCGAACGGCTGAAGGTGGAAACCCGATCGGCTGAGTGATCATAGCCGATCGGCTAGGAGATCACAGCCGATCGGTGGGGCTGTGTACTCAGGTTTTTCCCGGCCAAATCCCGCAATCAATCCACAAACAAACTTTCTAACTTTTTAAATCTCGTCATACCAAACAAGCATAACACTAACACTTAATCGTATAAGCTTTTTAACCTCAAAATAACTTAAAGAAGAAGTAAGGTTGCTCACGGTGCTGATGGGAGCCGAGAGTGAGAGTGATGATGGCGTGTACGATGATGATGAAGACGGTGATGGTGAGCTACTGCTGCTGCTGCTCGTTGGTGGTGTTGTTGTTTCGATGATAATGGTGGTCCGAAGATGGTGGTGGCTCGGGTGTGGTGCTCGGCGGTGATGTGCCGAGAGAGATGATGAGCTAGATGAAGATAGAAGGTTGATGATGATTATGATTTTATGATGGTGATGATATTGATTTTGATGATTTGCTCTTTTTGTTGTTTGTAATCTCTCAAAAGCTTCCTCTGATGATCATCGATGGAGAAGAAGAAAATGTCACAGGAAACTCAAATAATTTGAGTTAGGCGGGAGGAGGCTGTGTATATATTGTGAAATTTTAACCCGTTAATTTCGTGAACGGGTATAATTAGTGCAATATAAAATCTAACATTTTATATTTTTATTTTGTAGATGCTCTCTTGGTTCGTTATTTAAATTTAGAATAATGAGATTTTTATTATTTTAGACTGTCGTACAAATTTGTACATTTTACTGCGCGCATCCAATTGGGTGTCAAATTTCAGTTAAATTGTGATTTCATATTTTGAGGTAATGTTCCAAATACTTTCAAACGTACGAGAAAAATAGAACTTTTATGATTTGTGACTCTGAGTACGTTTTACAATTGTTTCAGTTTGTTTTGAAATACGTTTTATATAAAACGTATATCTAAGTCGTTTTATCTATATGTCATAGACACCTTAATACTCGTAATTAATAATTGAATTATTAATTATTTTTGTGTCACCAGCTTTTGTTATTTATTTTTGTCGGGTTTGTTCTGATACGTTTGTACACGATTATAATTTATCCCGTAATATGTAATACTTTTTGTTTTAAAAGTATTTGGGCTTGCTAGACTTAATTCACATCAAAAAGTTTTGTTTAAACTTAACCAGGAAATTAGCGTAAAATTCACGAGTTTACTGTACTTAATTGTACTCAAATTTTGCAGGGTGTCACACTATGTGTAACAAAAAGATCTTGCAATGTTTATATATACTCGTTGAAATCTGATTCATGGAGAAAGGTAGAGTCAATAGAGAATTCTCGACTTATTTCAGACTGGAACTTGAATAATTGGACGCCAAGTGTTCTGTTGAAGGAAAATCTCTATTTTTTAAAGAAAATCAATAGTAAAAGCTGTATTATGAAGTTCGACACAAAGACCGAAAATTTCAAAGAGATAATAACTCCCACAATTGAAAATCAAAACGTAGAGTGTGTTTGAGTTTTGCTGTTCAAAGAGACTGCATTCACTTGTGTATAAAGTATGACAGCATTTGGATAAAGAATTCTACGAAGGAGCGTGTTGAGTTGTGGACGATGAATGGAGATGGAGATTGGGCCGAGGTGGTTACTGATTGCCCGATAACACATTTGTCTCCGTTTATGCAGACAGAGAACCTGATTAGCAATGGAAATTGGCTCATGAGTCATGATAAAAGTCTTTGGTCTGATGATCATGGAGTTGGATATCATTACCATGTAGAGCCAGAAAAGCATATGAAAGACAAAGTTCGTCCGCTGTACAACGTTTGTACCGATCTCCCTGCAGAAGGTAAATACATCGAGACGTTTGTATCACCCAATCGTTATGTAATTTAGTCGCTTCGTTATACACTTTTAACCTAATTGTTGGGTTTTTTTTAAGGGTTTTTTTTAAGGGTTTTTTTTACTTGTTTCCGTTTTTTGAATTGGGTTTTGGTAACAAATTGGCTTATAATTAAGCTTTCAACTATCGCAAATTCACAATCATCATCTAAAAACACCGAGTACAATATTATTTTTTACATCTTAGTTTTACGTAGCAAATAAAATTAAAGATACAGCTTTTTATTATTTAATTGCTAGCGCTTATTTATCCGATATAAATTATGCTCTATCGATCAATCCGATATAAAGTTCTCCATTAATACAAAAAATTGAACCTATAATAAAACAATTAACAACTAAACCATTAGATTTTTTATTTTAAGAATAAAAAGCTTACTTGATTATAAGGGGTGAAAGAAAGACAAAAAAAAAATAAAAAAAAATAAAAAAAAATTAAATATGGTTATGTACCTCAGTACCTGCAGTTTCTTTTGTTAATTTAGACTACAATTATTTCTAGACAAAAAAAAAACAAAAAGATTTGTTGGGCTAGAAAAGAATAGAGGGAATGAGCTAACAAATGAGTAGGGGTGGCTGGGCCAAATTTTGTTGGGCTACACCATTTATACTACACTCAAAAGGTTTGAAGGCTCATGGACGGTCTAACTAAAGATCAGATATTAGACGAAAAAGCTAGCTAACTAAAAATTAAATATTTTATTATTAAAATAAGGACGTCGATTTATAAAGTGTGTACTAAGGGCCGTTTGGTTCGAATTGAGGAATGACGATGGGAGATGTAAAGGGTATACTATGGGCATTACCATTATCTTTGATAGTGCTTGGTTTAAGAACACTTTGATTTTTGTGTAAAATTTTGATTTCAATATCTAGCTTCAAGTCTTAAATGTAAATTATAGACAATCCTTTATTTTTGATTTGAAATAAGGGATTGGCTAACTTGTACCCTAAGAGCATATGTTAAGCCTCATTAAATTTACTAAAACATTCCAAATATATCACAAAAATCATTTATTAAACTCACTAATTTTCTATTATACATGCATATTAATAACTATGATTTATATTATTTATGGAAAATTTACTTCATTAAATGCTTCTTAACTACTGCCCTAAGGGCACTAGTTAGATTTTCCCTTGAAATAATAAGGGTTTGTTATTACTTCTACCTACTGCCATATTTTTGCGACGAAGGAAAAACAATTTAAGAATAAGAGCTAGGTTAGTTTCTATACTTCTATTAGGTGAAAAAAAGAAAGAAATTTTTAAATATATCAGGTAGGAATTTACGACGATAAGAATCAAATTGGATGGTGGGTGTAATTAACTTTGTGTATTGATATGATAAAGAAACATAAAAATAGATGAACATAGTAATAGATAATGCATGACTGTTACATCCAACGATTCCCATAACCTCCAAATTAGTGGGGAATGCTTCATTACCCCATACTCTATAATGATTCATTGCATTATAGTTTTTTTTTTTAAAGGCAGTTTGGAATCACTGACGGGCCACTTAGGCACCACCCGATCATCTCACCATGATGCACCCTCGAGAAGAAAGCCCTACAGCGTCCCGGGCGGTTACGGCCACTAGGCAAGCTAGTGGACTCGATGCGCTTGCGGGGCGAAGCGGGTAAAACTCCTCACCCCGGAGCCCAAAGGCCCAAGGGATTTTCCATGTCCTTGCAAGGGATCGATCCCTTGACCTTGTGATTAAATGCCACGGACTCAGCCATTGGGCCAAGGCTGCAAGGACTCATTGCATTATAGTTAACCAACCATCTTCAGTGGTAATCATTATCATTCCTTACCCTCTAAAACCTCCTACCAAGCACCCCTTAGATTGAACTTTATTTTATTTTATTTTCTGGCATCATATTTATATCATACTTCAATTCCGCTTTACCATTCTATACACGTTTTTTCTATTCCCTTATAATACCCATTTTCCATTTTTTAATTAATAATGTTAAAGTCATTTATTTCTAAGTGTAGTTTTAACATGGCCAAGAAAATAAAGTATTCACGCCAAGAAAATAAACAAAAATTTCAAGCAATATTGCGTAGGCGGTACGTCACTATCTTTGACTAAAATAAATATATTCAATAAATTCATTATTTGCACATCCTCAGACGTCTAACCTTTTCTTATTTTTACATTCAATTAATATGAATCATATTTTCAGCATGGATAATATTCACTTCCTAGATGTATAATTTCTAATTAAATCAAGATACTTATACTTATTATACGGGTATATCCTAAGCCAAATCAATTATATTAAGATTTGAACTCTCATTATATATAATTAGATTAGATTCTAGATTAACGTAAGCATATAGAAAACGACGTGATCGGTACATAAACTAGAAAGCAATCGTGATTCGTACGGCCATGGCCGAAACCCGTTATAATATTCCAAGGGACATACTATTGTTCCACCTATTACCGCGGTTGCCCGTTGATTCATTACGCGGATTTAGGAGTGTTTCTAAAGAATGGCATTCATTCTTAAAAACACAAATGTTTGTCAACATGCATAACAACCACGTAATTAAAGGCCACCTTCAACACCCTCCAAAACTTGTCTTCTTATCTAAAACAACACCACGTGAGTTCCGCACTATCGACTGTGAAGCGCCTGATAATGGTTTATCGGTAAGTCGCCTTTTGCCATTCATAGCCGGTGGAATGAAATTTGACATTCTAACATCTTTTCATGGACTAGTCTGTGTAAGTATATTAGAGCGCGTCACTTATTATCAATATAAGCATTCTGATTTAGTTTTATGGAATCCTTTTACGAGTGAGTATAAGACGTTGTCTAAAACCAATTTTCCAATCGGATGTTTAGGAGGGTATTATATATAGCTCTTTTGATGATGACTACAAGCTCCTAAATTTGGTATCTAATCGATGTGTTTGCATGTACTCATTGAAATACGACTTGTGGAGAAAGGTCGAAGACTCAACCATCAAGTCGATAAACAGGTAATTAAATGTAAACTATTTGTCGTACCCCCAAATTATGATGCGGAAGCGGTTCGGGTCGGGGCACGACTAATTACATATCAAGCACACAAGGTATAATGAACGACCACTATATGCGTCGTTTTGAACTTGTATTGATAAAACATAAGTTTACATCAAAATAATGTTTACATTAGCTCAGTTACTGAAATTGAGAGATTTACATCACATAATTACTTTATACAAAATATAATAATGCAATTTAAATCTCTGATGTATGAATGCTGACTCAAGCTAATGATTCCTGCTTGGGCAGTCCAACCTACTGCTGTGTACCTGTGATACATGCTAAAATGGGTCAGCGAAACACGGGTGAGCTCACAGGTTTGTATGTCAACACATAATTGTATGAACCGCAAGATTTATAATTGAATTGAAAATGCAATTAAGCAAAATAAAAGTTATACAGCCATGAGCACATAGTTTGAGCTTAACTTGAGTGTCAGGTCCAATTAAGGAAACCCAACTGAGGTGCCTCCTACGAGTGCCTAATCTACACTCGTTTTCCAAAATGCTAATACGTCCGTTTAACCAGTTAGTGCGTGCTAACCCGGACGAGGATTGTCAATCCTATATGATATCATATACTAACATTCACGCTACAAATGTATTACCAGACTATGCTATGGAGAGCTTTTAGTGATTAGTTGAAAACAACTCATGTAGTATTAATTTGATTTGTACTTGCGTTCAACATGTAAATAAAACGAGCAATGTAATCACACCCTTATTGAAAAACAGTAAAGTAGGGGCCATGAGACTCACCTGAGCCTTGAGTGTTTATCGAAATAACTTGAATTGATTAGCTGTGAATTGATGTCCGAAGACTTGTAACCTGAGGGCGTCCAATACGCGCGATGGTTATTAATTGAATAGGTATCTTAAAAGACTACCTTTGTAGTTGTCCGTTCAACTATAATGTCCAAATTATCCCCATTTGGTTGATTGACTTGTCCAAATTACTACGATTTGGTTGATTAACTTGAGTTTAGAAAGTGTGTACGGCCCGTTGGTGATTGTTTGTAATAATAATTTTCAACATTATTATTTTGATTTTTGAAGTGTTGTACTTAAAAATGTTTACAAACTTTTAGGTGACGGGGGTCCGGGGGCAGCGCCCCTGGTTAGCGGGGTTCCAGGGGTGGCAACCCCTGACGGGGTCCAAGGGGCTGGCCCCTACTAAATTGCTTTGGTGAAAAACGCATCTGGACTTGAATTTGGGTGAAATCAAGTGATAAAATTAGGTCTCGACACTTAGTAAAAATGAGTTGTAAACATTCTGTTTTCAGCGTCATTTATAGCGACACTCAAGGGTTTAGGCGAAACTTAGGAAGTGTCGCATGAAATGACGGATTCTGATTAATGGCGTCACTTGTGCAAGTGACGCATAGAGTGCGACACTTAAGGGAGTGTCGGTTGTAAGTGTCGGTACAAGTGTCATGAGTCACTAAAGTTAGTGACGGGGGAAATCAGTTCTCGATTATAGGCGTCACTTAAACAAGTGACGCTATAAGTGTCAGTTTATAGTGACGGGTATTGAATTTGCGACACTTAGGCAAGTGTCGGGAAAAAGGGGTTTTATGCGGCACTTAGGCAAGTGACGCAAAATTAGGGCTTTTAGCGACACTCAATGCGTCACTTAAGTGACGCACGAAGTGACGCTATACTGCAGTTATCGTTGCGACACTTAAAGCTGTTGACGGGTTTTTGAGCCAAAAACGTGTTTTCCGGTGACCACTTGGTCCAAATCTTTTACCCAACCCTTATATGGACATTATCAACTTAAACAACCCATATTCAAGTAAAAATAAGTAAAATCGAGGGGTTTCGACTTTTGTCGGAAACTTACGTGAAAATCCGAAAAGATAGGAATGTAGATCGTTGCGTCGTGGTTCTTTTCTTCCAAACGAACAAGATGATTCGTGGTGGTTTAATGGTGCTTTTTAAGAGTTTAAAGTGATGGTGGTGGTGAAACTTTTTGAGAGAAAAGAAAGAAGAAAGAGATAGAGAGAGTGTGATAAAGCGGAAATGGGGTCGGGAGGTGGTGACCTCACCCCCTTTGTTGGCCGGTTAGGTGGGGCCCATGGGTGTGGGCTTCACCCATTTTTCGTTCCCTGCATTCGTGCTCCGCGCGGTGTTCGTTTTTCCGATCGTTTTATCGTTAAATATTTATTTTATACGTTTAATTATAAGTTTTAAAATACGAATTACTACTCGATATTTTTGTTGGAGTATTTCACTAAATAATTTATAATTGAGTCATAAAATATAACTTAGTTTCGTTTTGTTTGTTTGCGCGTTTAACATTTTAATTATGTAAACGTTATTTGTACGATACGAAATTTGAATTGTAATATTATTAAAATAATATTCTTGAATATAATTGTGTTATTGAATAATATTGTATTATTTAATAAAATTGTTCACCAACGTCCGTATTTATTTGAACCGAAATACATTCGATTTGAGACTTGTACGATTTAATTAAATCGCATACTTGTATATATTCAACAATATATATTACTTGATACACAAATTAGCCTAACACAGCACTAATTACATGTATTAAAACTTGATTAGGCACTAATTTCTAGTCTTAATTTGACAGGTGTCACACTATTGGGGGATAAGTATTTGGTTGAATGAAAATCTTTCTTTTTTGAATGGAATGAGTAACTTATATACAATTATAAAGTTCGACACAAAGACCGAAGAGTTCATGAAGATTGCAACTCCTTGTTTCGAAGGTCGAGATGTAAGGTTTTCGACTATTATGGCTCATAGAGGCTGCATTGTCTTGTGTGTGAAATATAATATTGGAGAGTTTAGGAAGACATATATTCAGTTGTGGAGTCTAAATGGAGATGAAAATTGGTGTAGGGTTAAAACTTATGGGCCACTGTCGTATGAGGTAGATAGCGCGTGAGAGCCATTGCACTTGACGAAGAACAAAAAGTTGCTCATGCATAACCAGGGGCGGATTTGTAGCCATATAAGGGTATGCACTTGCATACCCTTCAATCCTCCTTCTTAGTATAAAAATTAGTATTTTTTAAAGTTTTTTTGAAACACATACATAGAGTGCATACCCATCAAAACAATGGTGAACACCCTAGCAATTTTCAACACCCCATTCCCACTTGATTTTATTGAAGCCTTGTATAAGAGATATTAAAAGCTTAAGTTTGTATTATAATGGTGAATTGATTTGCAGGGGATGGTTTGGGGAAGATAAGGTCCCACCACTCTTGGTCTTTGAAGAATTATCTTAACCCCCTTCAATATTATATAAAAGTATGGTTTAACCCCTCAGTTCTTATAAGTATTCTTTATCATTTAAATCCTTTATTTATAGAAGTGATAAAAAAAACACTTGTATAGTCGTACAATATTGAGACTACATACTCGTATTTAAAGTACTTTTTTATATCATTACCTATTACTAATATTATGAAAAATAACCATTTCAACTATTATTATGTTACTGTACAAAAAATAAAAAAAATCTTTCATTTGTTCCTAACATGTTTATGCTTTCATTTTAACCCTTCAAACAATTAGATTTTACTTTCCAGTACCATTTATAATTATGGAGTACAACTTATTCATCATTACACCTAACCGTCCACACTCGGCACACATTTGATTGATATGTTATTTACTTTAGAAGTTGCTTTAAATGGTTCTACAATATGAGTTGTTTTACTCAGAGAATATAATTGTAAAATAAATATGCAACATGAGCCAAAATCTTAAAATTAAACCACTGTCTATTCAAATTGATCATAATTATAAGCAGTTTTAAAAACTATAAGGCAAAAGAACCTGAACCATAAAAGAGTACCGAATAAAAAAGTTCAAATATATATTGGACAATATAAGTGTATAGTGCATACTCTTGTTAAGATCTCTAGATCCACCACTGTGCATAACTGATATATGGGTCATCTATATAAACTAGAGGATCTTAACAACAGAAAGCCAAAAGGCAAAGGTAATTGCGAGAAAAACAAGTATTCGTATACCGATATGAGTGCGGGTACCTTTGAAAAAGGGAGATATATCGAGACTTTTATTTCACCTAATCGATATATGAGCAAGTAATTAGCTAAATATGTGTTAATTGATCATGTAGCTAGTTTTACGTTACTTTATATGTAACTATTAATGATTACTAGTATATAACCCGCGAATTCGCGGGGCTACAATTGAAAAATTATCTATAGGTAGTTTATGGAATGGTGATTGAATTCATATAATATGTATGTAGGATGTATGATTTTATTTTTTTATGGTTACAAATGACTGAAAAAGTTTAGCCTTAATATATTATGCTATTGAGTAAATAATTAATGTTTTTTATTCTTTTGACCGTGCATTTTAAAGAGCGCTTAGTATTTGTAACCTTGCGATGTAGTCATTTATTACCAGTTCCTTTCACCCGTTATATAGCGTCCTCAATCAATTTATCCACGTGAAGATATTTAGCTCATTAATAATCAGACTATGATAAGAAAAATGAGTGTCGATTTAACATATACATACTTGAACAAAATGGAGAACTTAATCAATAATGGATGTAGCTCTACCAGTTCAAACAGAATTCTTTGAAATATGTAGGCTTAAATTTGTTTACCAAATAATGGGTATGAAAGGGACAAAAACATGCCCCATTAGAGTATCCTAGCCATGGAACAAATTAGTTTATTTATGATTTCAATCAATACGTCTCGGAGGGCAAAGCGGTAAGGTATTGACTACTGATAGATCACGACAACTTAAATTGTAAACATCAAAACACAATCTTACTGTTATCATAATATGCCAAAATATTGATTCATGTCTCTTTGCATCTTAACATATATCACTTACCCATATCAAATACGATGTTATAACTATAATGCTTATTAAGAGCCCATGTGTCTAGTTATCTAACTTTGGTACAAGTGCACAATTGCAACGTAATGAAGGCCAATTCTCATATTAGGTTATGCACTTTCTTTAGCAAAATAGCAACACACTTCATACTAATTTAGGACCTAATTTCACCCACTTTTGCTACGGCTCTAGCAGAGTCACTACAACTGGTTTGACCATAGGATTATTATACAATACAACAATTAAAATACAAAGTATGTTGCATTATTCCGTAGGAAACAACAAATAAAAATGAGAAAACGGTACCACCCGCCAAGGAGGCCTCCAACTCCAACTACACGCACTGGTGGATGTTCTTTCCCGAGAAAAACAGTCAACATCTGCACCAAGCTGCTTAAAACCAGTAACCAACTCACCAGTTGGTCTCTCTCTCATCCAGGGAAGCCCATCTACTACGTAACTGAAGGAAATATTTCATTGAAACCTGTAACCAACTCAAGAGTTGGTCTCACTCCACTAATATAGGTGGAGGGGGCAATTTCAACCCGCATATGTAAAAGGGTAAAAACAGATCCATATGAGTAGACATGAAACAGGCTAAAGAGTCTAAAAGTCACCCAAAGTATAGTTAAGTGGTTACAACATTCTAGATTGCTTTATTTGAAAAGCTGGATGATAATTTTTGAACTAATAGTTTGCCATTGTATTCGATAGATTGATTATTTATATAAATATAAAATTAATAAGAAGAGAGAGGGAGAGAGTAAAAAAAATGTTGACGGTCAGCCATACCCAAAGTGTTTGAAGTTTGAACTCGCTTTAAAATTTTACGTGTTCTGTACAAGTAAGTGTTATTATGATTTAAAAAGTTTCCTAAAGTGGTAAAGTTGCAATTTCCATAGACACTGCGAGTACTAATTCTAGATCCCAATCTATTTATGAACTACGTTAAATGCATTTTTACTTCTGAGACCAAAGATATATTTTTAAATACCTTGAATTCCACAAGCAGCGGTGAGTCGGTGACTGTAGTAGTCTATAGGGCACTTAGTCGTTCCTACATTGCCAAGAAAAAGATGAATTTCATTCTTACCTTCTTTACCCACAGGAAACACACAACCATATCCTTCGACAACTCATAAACAATGGCATCATCTTCCTCAACACGCAGGCCAAGAATTCTCAAGTCCCTGAGCATGTAATGGACAACATCACTATTGAGTAAGTTGTGAATTACAGTCGTTCCTAAAAAAATGAATTTGAAAGTAGCATTTACAATGCTCTCGAATCTGAACATGGTTCAGTAATCTGCTTCTTCAAGGGCATTGAATGTTATACTTATACTATATATTATCAAGAGACACAAAATCTCAATAAGAAAGAATAAAAAGATGAAACAACTGTCATGATTTGTATCGAACAATACAAAATCATGTCCTTCTCAAACTTAGTATCACCTTAAAGCTCTCGGATGCTATAATAATATCCTATAATTGTATAAATCAAATAAATTTTATATACACACAACGATATAAGGTAAGCCAAGTCAAACCATAAAACCCATATAGAAACAATTCCAAGTCCCAAATCCAGCATAATCCACCTTAGTACCTGACACGTTTCCACTTGAAAGAATCTATCGTAAAAACTCAAGACATAAGCATGTCTCAAATTTGATGACCAAAATAAAAATACACGATATGGAAGTACACATATACATAAATCACTAATACACCTTTTTGAGATCAATAATAGCCATTTTTTTATGATCCCAGTTTCATGTTTGACACAATGTGTGACACCCGGTCAAAAATGGCATTTTTAGCGCCAAATTTAAACTTTCAAATCACGTATTATTTAAAGATAATACCGAAGTAATTGAATACGATATATAGAATTATATATACATAACGTTTAAAGATTATTTAATAATCTTGTATTTACGAATATGACCGAACGCGTAAACTAAAATACAAAAGTTGGTGACACAAAATAATTGATAATTCAATTATTAATTACGAGTATTATTATATCTATAATATATAGATAAAACGTTTAAAGTATACGTTTTACATAAAATGTATTATAATTCGAACAGAAACAATTGTAAAACATACCCAAAGGTCAAAATATTAAAAAGTTCTATTTTTCTCATCCGTCTGAAAACATTTGAAACATTACCTTATGATATGAATTCGAAATTCAACTGAAATTTGGCACCCAATTGGATACTCGCGGTAACAAATGTACAAAATGTACAACAGTCAAATATAATTAAAATATTATTTCTCTGACTTTAAATAACGCATCTGGAGAACATCCACAAAATTAAAATATAAAATACTAAATTTTGTATTGCACTAATTATACCCGTACAGAAAATTAACGGGTATTTTATACTACGATTTGAGACAACCTTTACTGCCCCATATGGAGGAACCGGCCAAGACCCACTAAAAGTGGATCTTGCCTCACGACTAAAGCAAAACCAACCACACCTTTATTATTTCTTATTACATTTCATATTTCATCATATTCATTCAACACCATCCATCTTTTTCTTTATCTCTCGGACTCCATCTTCAACAATAATACCAACAACTTGATCGACACCATTAACAATCACAACAATAAGTTCAAAAACAACACCACAAAATAATCATCATCTTTTCCTTCTCATCATCATCGATCATTTATCATCATCCAAAAACCCCGTCTTTCCCTCGAGTACCACCGCCGGCCATCACCGCCGGGACGACCATCAACAACAACAGTAACACCACCAACGAATAGCAGCAGCTCACTGCTCACCACCATCATCATCGTTACCTCATCACCTCCGGTCACCTCCATCCGTGAGCACACATTCCATTTAATAATTTTTCATAATTTTTCTTTATAAATACATATTATTATTCATATATATCATGATTGAGTCCGATTAATTAAGTTAGAAAGTTGGTTTGGTGAATTTAGTCCGTGATTGAAGCTGGAAAATGCAGAAACCCAAAAACAGGGACTTTAAACATTAAATGGGCCTGATTGTTTATACGTTGGGCCGGTTTGATTTGTTTGTATACTGGGCCTGCTGTTTGGTTTAATATGGGCCGAAGGGTTTAATCCAAAGCAAAATGGGTCGAGTTGGTTATTGGGCCGGGCTGTTTTGTTTTGTATTGGGCCGATCCTTTGGTTTTACAAATGGGCCGGTTCATATAAATATATTAACGGATTATAGTTTTAATTGGGCCTAAACTAAACTAATGAGTTTACTAAGTTACAAATGGGCTAAATTGGTTAAGTTTATAACGGGCCTAACAAATAAACATATAGGCTAAACTAATTTAATGGGCCAACTTAAGTTAAAGTATTAATGGGCCAAGGTTATATTGGGCCCAAACTAAATAAAGGGTTAATGAGCCCAAGTACCGTTACACTTTGGGCCGAGCCCGACGGGCTATAAAACGATAAAATGTAAAATGAACCGTGTAATAAACAAGATGTGTAATATAACGTCAAAACGAATAATTAGTTTTATAACGTTACAAGTTATTATTATCAATTATGAAATTATATATATATACGAAATTACAAACGACGATTATACATTTTATATATATACAGGATACGATTTAAATGTACAACTTTATAATTATACGAGAACAAACATATTTATATTTTTGGAACATAATTTTGAAGCGTCACTATCAGTCCATAATCATTTTATAAACTTCAGACATAAACAATTATTGAATATTCTGGACATAATTCAAACGACTAAAAAATCAGACAAATGACATATTTACACGTACATTTACTTATTATAAATCTCATGTGTTTAGGACATTAGGAGGTTCTGATTCGGATCGTACGAGTACAGTAGGATTACTAGCTCTTACAGGTGAGTCTCACGGCCCCTTTTTACAGTTTTACTATTTTAGGGGAGATGCATTGCTTGTTTTACTCGAACACATGTACTTACTTACTTGATTTACTTACTGATTTACTGGTATATCGATTGCATGGGTTTTACTTAATCCAATGAAGTCCCTTTAATCATAGTTGTTAGTTATGGACTTAAGCGAGAGTTTTAGTATATGGATCCATATGGGACTGACAATCCCCACCTGGGGTGGTAGCGCCACCACGAACAGTACTCGTATAAACAGGTGTTTTCTACTCGTTTCATATGAATGTTTTTGGATTAGCATTCACGAGGGCAATTACTTACTTACTGTTAAGCTTCAACTATGGTGCTCATGGCAATGTATATCGAAACTATTGCATACGTGCAATCATTACTTACTTTTACTACTTGATGTGTTCAAAACTGTATTTACTATAAACCTGTGAGATTCACCAACCTTTTGGTTGACCTTTTTAGTGATGCATTCTCAGGTACGCAGCCACAGTAGGATGGCCCAGCAGAATCTACTTATTAGCTCGAGTCGCAATCATGTAGCTAATTGGATATGTTACAGCATTTCTTCTGTACTAGTTGTTATGTACTTTGGAATATCTATGTAATGTACTATTTTTCCAACGTCTCATATAGAGTTGTTCACTGTATACTTTTGGTACTTTGATTATTGATTAGTCACGCCCCGACCCGATTCGCTTCCGCAGCATAAATTTGGGGGTGTGACAGATTGGTATCAGAGCCTAAGGTTATAGCGAACTAGGTTGCATTAGTGGGCCTAGACTATAACCGTTAGGCAGTATTCCTCATTAGATATAACTGGTTCAAGGATTTCATCATACAAGTTTAATTTAACATAGCGTAGCTATCTAAGTACAATTAAACAAAGATGATGTAAGATCTGAAAGGGGTTATATTGAACAGGAATGCATTAGCTGACTCTGACCACGAGAGAACCGGGACTTCTAATTGTTTCAAGCTAGACACGACTAGGTGGATATATTGGTATATATGGTATATACATATATAATTAGGCTATTATGTGATATTGGTATATATAGATACTATAACGCCCCTAATTTAGAACATATATATATATATATTTTTTTTTTTTTTAACATCGCGGAAGCAATATCCCATATATAAAACATTGGATTAACCAAAATATACATGATCAATTACATAAGTATTTCGTTATACAATTACACAACTAGTTGGGCGTTACTTTAACAAAACATTTGAATTTGTACAAAAGTCATCAGAGTTCTATAATTGTCGAACATTCCTTCAATTTACTCCGAGACCCGCCCTTAACAAAATATATTAACCTGCAAGGAGTAAACAACGAGGGATTAGCACGAAGCTACGTGAGTTAACTCATCACTAACACTACACTTAGTTTAACACTATGAGTCTACAACAAATAAACACATTGACTCAACATCACTAGAGGATCGGTGGCCCTTGTGGCACCCTCAGCCGCGGTGGCCCACCAAGCGACACTTACACCAACTGCAGGCCAATACAGTGGTTAACCGATAACGATTTGCTACCTTTAGTCAACACAAGCTCCATTCACAACACATGTTCACAACTCTCGTGTTGACTAACCTGTAGCAAAACGTCCAACAAAATTGACCTCTTTAACACAATCACCAATAGGTTTCTTAACACTTGCTTCTATTTCACAATATGCCTTAACACAAGAATGCATAATTAACACTTGAAGTAACCACATGAGTGATCACCAAACATAGTGAGAGATCAAAGTCCACTCACCTGTTAGTCTCCTTCTCCAACTCAAAAGTCTTATTTTATTGAGTCTTCGGTGTCTCTGTACACACAATTAAAACACAAGTTAATAACTCGTCTCATAACTAATTATGACTATACTCAATTACATACATTAATAATCAAGAAATATCGATAATTAAATAATGTAAATGGTAGATTCATATAAGTTCACAAACTATCAAAATCTTCAAAATTATAAAGGCAAACGCGATCCAGGCTATTGGGTTGGGATCGCGTTCCTCTTAAGGAAAATATTCTGTCACCAAAATACACTGTGAAACGCGATCCGGAAAAAGAGCTTGGATCGCGTTCACAAGAACAAATCCAAACGAACACAATATTCTACTGATCAACGCGATCCGGTAAGGGGCTTCAGGATCGCGTTCATAGGAACAAAACATGCGGTAAACAAATAACACATGGCAACGCGATCCGGGTAATGATGCAGGATCGCGTTCCTCAATTTTTCAGCAGAAACTCAAACCTGTAATTACACAGCACGAACCAAAAACCCAAAATCGACTAAAACTCAACTTGTAACTCAATTTTCTATCGTTTTTAATGTACAATAACACTTGGTAACATTATACAACCACAATCCAAACAACAATTCATCACCAAACCTCGAAATCACTCTAACCTAACTAACACATATTCAAACCAAAACTCAAGAAATCTAACATGTTTTTATCACTTAATCAAGTGCAAGAAGTTCAATCATCATCATCTAATCGATATGCAACCATCTATTTAGCTCATCAAACTTCAAATCATAACAATCAATAATTTACCTAAAATTCATTATATATATATATATATATAACTTACAAGATAGAGAGGAAATCAAGAATGGAATGATGAGGATGATGATCACACAAGAATTCAAGTTTCAATCTTCAATCGATTTGATTTGAGCTTTTGGTTTGAAAGGATTTAATGGATATAGGAGTTAGGTTTAGAAACTAGATGAAATGAGGGATTGGGGAAAAATAAGATCGATCCCCTCCTTTTTATTAAACCGGCCCATTTAAATCACAGTACCATATTATACCACCTTTTGATCTATTGTCTGGAACCTAAATACTAGTTGCGAGAAAATTATTTTATTTTACCGTCGTCTAAGATTATTTAAAACAAATAATATTTTACTAGTCACAATATCTCCTGAGACTTATTTAACTATTTATTTCACAATCAAACATATTCAAACAATTAAATGTACGTATTTAAATTTAAATAAATACCTGATTCTACTGGGCCCAATTCAGGGTGTTACAGATACATAGGCCTCGAATACATACTACTCTACAGGCTATTATATACTGAAAGTATAGGAATATGCCTTATACGATGATACTCTCGTTACTACCTACCCCACTGAAAACGACAAATATAGTTACTCTAGCATCCCTTGAAATGAGGAACAGGACTTTGTATTTGCTTACTACCGTCTACCTAACTATGCACTTATAACATTTGTAACACACTTCACTGTATCGTTAGGTGTATCCTAGGAAAAATTGTTTCAACAAATTTCAGCAGGCTTTTACCTCGAAATTTTTCATGATTCCTGTTTTTCAACGGATTTTGTTAAACAAAAATTTCAAAGCCTTGTCATTGACAAGGGTTTCAACCGAACTACTTATCGATACAAGTTTCAACAGACTTTCACCATTATAGTTTCAAAAAAAAAAAAAATGTATCTTTTACAAAATGTAAAAAAAAAAAAAAAATTATAAAAAAATAAAATAAAAATAAAAATTTCTCACATGATGTTTTATAAAATTCTCAAAAACTTCATAACCGTGTAAACTTATTTTATAGTACTCAACTTTATACAAAATTTCAAATTTTAGATGGTCAGCAATGACATCCTTGCTTCTAAGATAAAAATCTACTAAGACTCGAATGAGGACGCGGGTGGCCTCATTCTTCGACAGCCTAACTATTCTTGTGATTACTTACTTTACTAAACCTTGATTGTTACTTGTTACTACATTCTGTGCTTTAAATCCTGGAAATATGTTAGGATTAGAAAACTACAACTCGACTTCTACATGATTCCGACAGAGTTAGGGAAAAACGAAAATTTAGTTTCTATAGTTTCTATATATGAGACGAGGTTTAGCTCACATATGTATAGGAATAACATATCCTACACTGTTTATACCGGAAGACATACCGGTTAACTTTAATATATTGGGTAACATCCCACATAAAACTAATTTATGCTAAACCACTTAGTTTCTATATGAGACTGATAGAGACTTAGTTTCTAATTTGTGCTACGACATTATTGTCCCTTACAAACTGTATGGCTACCGTGGAATTTACTGTTTCACTTTAGGCTACAAGTGCAAAATGTAGCTACACCCTAGCGACTGGCTAACTGACTGAATTTGCTTTCATAGACAAAATGGCTGTATATATTGAAACTCATTCCATTATTTCCTTAGTCGCTAGTAGAGAAATAGTTCAACAAGGGGAGATAGACAACCCTAGATATACGATCGTGTCACTCTCAATGATTTCACAAACCTTCTTAGGATATGCACCGACCGAATAACTCGACACGTCAATAATTACTACGAACAAAATTTCGGGACGAAATTCTCCTAACAAGGGGAAAATGTGACACCCGGTCAAAAATGGCATTTTTAGCGCCAAATTAAAACTTTCAAATCACGTATTATTTAAAGATAATACCGAAGTAATTGAATAGGATATATAGAATTATATATACATAACATTTAAAGATTATTTAATAATCTTGTATTTACGAATATGACCGAATGCGTAAACTAAAATACAAAAGTTGGTGACACAAAATAATTGATAATTCAATTATTAAATACGAGTATTATTATATCTATAATATATAGATAAAACGTTTAAAGTATACGTTTTACATAAAATGTATTATAATTCGAACAGAAACAATTGTAAAACATACCCAAAGGTCAAAATATTAAAAAGTTCTATTTTTCTCATCCGTCTGAAAACATTTGAAACATTACCTTATGATATGAATTCGAAATTCAACTGAAATTTGGCACCCAATTGGATACTCGCGGTAACAAATGTACAAAATGTACAACAGTCAAATATAATTAAAATATTATTTCTCTGACTTTAAATAACGCATCTGGAGAACATCCACAAAATTAAAATATAAAATACTAAATTTTGTATTGCACTAATTATACCCGTACAGAAAATTAACGGGTATTTTATACTACGATTTGAGACAACCTTTACTGCCCCATATGGAGGAACCGGCCAAGACCCACTAAAAGTGGATCTTGCCTCACGACTAAAGCAAAACCAACCACACCTTTATTATTTCTTATTACATTTCATATTTCATCATATTCATTCAACACCATCCATCTTTTTCTTTATCTCTCGGACTCCATCTTCAACAATAATACCAACAACTTGATCGACACCATTAACAATCACAACAATAAGTTCAAAAACAACACCACAAAATAATCATCATCTTTTCCTTCTCATCATCATCGATCATTTATCATCATCCAAAAACCCCGTCTTTCCCTCGAGTACCACCGCCGGCCATCACCGCCGGGACGACCATCAACAACAACAGTAACACCACCAACGAATAGCAGCAGCTCACTGCTCACCACCATCATCATCGTTACCTCATCACCTCCGGTCACCTCCATCCGTGGGCACACATTCCATTTAATAATTTTTCATAATTTTTCTTTATAAATACATATTATTATTCATATATATCATGATTGAGTCCGATTAATTAAGTTAGAAAGTTGGTTTGGTGAATTTAGTCCGTGATTGAAGCTGGAAAATGCAGAAACCCAAAAACAGGGACTTTAAACATTAAATGGGCCTGATTGTTTATACGTTGGGCCGGTTTGATTTGTTTGTATACTGGGCCTGCTGTTTGGTTTAATATGGGCCGAAGGGTTTAATCCAAAGCAAAATGGGTCGAGTTGGTTATTGGGCCGGGCTGTTTTGTTTTGTATTGGGCCGATCCTTTGGTTTTACAAATGGGCCGGTTCATATAAATATATTAACGGATTATAGTTTTAATTGGGCCTAAACTAAACTAATGAGTTTACTAAGTTACAAATGGGCTAAATTGGTTAAGTTTATAACGGGCCTAACAAATAAACATATAGGCTAAACTAATTTAATGGGCCAACTTAAGTTAAAGTATTAATGGGCCAAGGTTATATTGGGCCCAAACTAAATAAAGGGTTAATGAGCCCAAGTACCCTTACACTTTGGGCCGAGCCCGACGGGCTATAAAACGATAAAATGTAAAATGAACCGTGTAATAAACAAGATGTGTAATATAACGTCAAAACGAATAATTAGTTTTATAACGTTACAAGTTATTATTATCAATTATGAAATTATATATATATACGAAATTACAAACGACGATTATACATTTTATATATATACAGGATACGATTTAAATGTACAACTTTATAATTATACGAGAACAAACATATTTATATTTTTGGAACATAATTTTGAAGCGTCACTATCAGTCCATAATCATTTTATAAACTTCAGACATAAACAATTATTGAATATTCTGGACATAATTCAAACGACTAAAAAATCAGACAAATGACATATTTACACGTACATTTACTTATTATAAATCTCATGTGTTTAGGACATTAGGAGGTTCTGATTCGGATCGTACGAGTACAGTAGGATTACTAGCTCTTACAGGTGAGTCTCACGGCCCCTTTTTACAGTTTTACTATTTTAGGGGAGATGCATTGCTTGTTTTACTCGAACACATGTACTTACTTACTTGATTTACTTACTGATTTACTGGTATATCGATTGCATGGGTTTTACTTAATCCAATGAAGTCCCTTTAATCATAGTTGTTAGTTATGGACTTAAGCGCGAGTTTTAGTATATGGATCCATATGGGACTGACAATCCCCACCTGGGGTGGTAGCGCCACCACGAACAGTACTCGTATAAACAGGTGTTTTCTACTCGTTTCATATGAATGTTTTTGGATTAGCATTCACGAGGGCAATTACTTACTTACTGTTAAGCTTCAACTATGGTGCTCATGGCAATGTATATCGAAACTATTGCATACGTGCAATCATTACTTACTTTTACTACTTGATGTGTTCAAAACTGTATTTACTATAAACCTGTGAGATTCACCAACCTTTTGGTTGACCTTTTTAGTGATGCATTCTCAGGTACGCAGCCACAGTAGGATGGCCCAGCAGAATCTACTTATTAGCTCGAGTCGCAATCATGTAGCTAATTGGATATGTTACAGCATTTCTTCTGTACTAGTTGTTATGTACTTTGGAATATCTATGTAATGTACTATTTTTCCAACGTCTCATATAGAGTTGTTCACTGTATACTTTTGGTGCTTTGATTATTGATTAGTCACGCCCCGACCCGATTCGCTTCCGCAGCATAAATTTGGGGGTGTGACAGATTGGTATCAGAGCCTAAGGTTATAGCGAACTAGGTTGCATTAGTGGGCCTAGACTATAACCGTTAGGCAGTATTCATCATTAGATATAACTGGTTCAAGGATTTCATCATACAAGTTTAATTTAACATAGCGTAGCTATCTAAGTACAATTAAACAAAGATGATGTAAGATCTGAAAGGGGTAATATTGAACATGAATGCATTAGCTGACTCTGACCACGAGAGAACCGGGACTTCTAATTGTTTCAAGCTAGACACGACTAGGTGGATATATTGGTATATATGGTATATACATATATAATTAGGCTATTATGTGATATTGGTATATATAGATACATAGGCCTCGAATACATACTACTCTACAGGCTATTATATACTGAAAGTATAGGAATATGCCTTATACGATGATACTCTCGTTACTACCTACCCCACTGAAAACGACAAATATAGTTACTCTAGCATCCCTTGAAATGAGGAACAGGACTTTGTATTTGCTTACTACCGTCTACCTAACTATGCACTTATAACATTTGTAACACACTTCACTGTATCGTTAGGTGTATCCTAGGAAAAATTGTTTCAACAAATTTCAGCAGGCTTTTACCTCGAAATTTTTCATGATTCCTGTTTTTCAACGGATTTTGTTAAACAAAAATTTCAAAGCCTTGTCATTGACAAGGGTTTCAACCGAACTACTTATCGATACAAGTTTCAACAGACTTTCACCATTATAGTTTCAAAAAAAAAAAAAATGTATCTTTTACAAAATGTAAAAAAAAAAAAAAAAATTATAAAAAAATAAAATAAAAATAAAAATTTCTCACATGATGTTTTATAAAATTCTCAAAAACTTCATAACCGTGTAAACTTATTTTATAGTACTCAACTTTATACAAAATTTCAAATTTTAGATGGTCAGCAATGACATCCTTGCTTCTAAGATAAAAATCTACTAAGACTCGAATGAGGACGCGGGTGGCCTCATTCTTCGACAGCCTAACTATTCTTGTGATTACTTACTTTACTAAACCTTGATTGTTACTTGTTACTACATTCTGTGCTTTAAATCCTGGAAATATGTTAGGATTAGAAAACTACAACTCGACTTCTACATGATTCCGACAGAGTTAGGGAAAAACGAAAATTTAGTTTCTATAGTTTCTATATATGAGACGAGGTTTAGCTCACATATGTATAGGAATAACATATCCTACACTGTTTATACCGGAAGACATACCGGTTAACTTTAATATATTGGGTAACATCCCACATAAAACTAATTTATGCTAAACCACTTAGTTTCTATATGAGACTGATAGAGACTTAGTTTCTAATTTGTGCTACGACATTATTGTCCCTTACAAACTGTATGGCTACCGTGGAATTTACTGTTTCACTTTAGGCTACAAGTGCAAAATGTAGCTACACCCTAGCGACTGGCTAACTGACTGAATTTGCTTTCATAGACAAAATGGCTGTATATATTGAAACT
Source organism: Helichrysum umbraculigerum (assembly GCA_949592205.1). NCBI lineage: Eukaryota > Viridiplantae > Streptophyta > Magnoliopsida > Asterales > Asteraceae > Helichrysum > Helichrysum umbraculigerum. The sequence continues at coordinate 10,807,246 of CATIUR010000005.1, read as the reverse complement.
CATTCCATTATTTCCTTAGTCGCTAGTAGAGAAATAGTTCAACAAGGGGAGATAGACAACCCTAGATATACGATCGTGTCACTCTCAATGATTTCACAAACCTTCTTAGGATATGCACCGACCGAATAACTCGACACGTCAATAATTACTACGAACAAAATTTCGGGACGAAATTCTCCTAACAAGGGGAGAATGTGACACCCGGTCAAAAATGGCATTTTTAGCGCCAAATTAAAACTTTCAAATCACGTATTATTTAAAGATAATACCGAAGTAATTGAATAGGATATATAGAATTATATATACATAACATTTAAAGATTATTTAATAATCTTGTATTTACGAATATGACCGAACGCGTAAACTAAAATACAAAAGTTGGTGACACAAAATAATTGATAATTCAATTATTAAATACGAGTATTATTATATCTATAATATATAGATAAAACGTTTAAAGTATACGTTTTACATAAAATGTATTATAATTCGAACAGAAACAATTGTAAAACATACCCAAAGGTCAAAATATTAAAAAGTTCTATTTTTCTCATCCGTCTGAAAACATTTGAAACATTACCTTATGATATGAATTCGAAATTCAACTGAAATTTGGCACCCAATTGGATACTCGCGGTAACAAATGTACAAAATGTACAACAGTCAAATATAATTAAAATATTATTTCTCTGACTTTAAATAACGCATCTGGAGAACATCCATAAAATTAAAATATAAAATACTAAATTTTGTATTGCACTAATTATACCCGTACAGAAAATTAACGGGTATTTTATACTACGATTTGAGACAACCTTTACTGCCCCATATGGAGGAACCGGCCAAGACCCACTAAAAGTGGATCTTGCCTCACGACTAAAGCAAAACCAACCACACCTTTATTATTTCTTATTACATTTCATATTTCATCATATTCATTCAACACCATCCATCTTTTTCTTTATCTCTCGGACTCCATCTTCAACAATAATACCAACAACTTGATCGACACCATTAACAATCACAACAATAAGTTCAAAAACAACACCACAAAATAATCATCATCTTTTCCTTCTCATCATCATCGATCATTTATCATCATCCAAAAACCCCGTCTTTCCCTCGAGTACCACCGCCGGCCATCACCGCCGGGACGACCATCAACAACAACAGTAACACCACCAACGAATAGCAGCAGCTCACTGCTCACCACCATCATCATCGTTACCTCATCACCTCCGGTCACCTCCATCCGTGGGCACACATTCCATTTAATAATTTTTCATAATTTTTCTTTATAAATACATATTATTATTCATATATATCATGATTGAGTCCGATTAATTAAGTTAGAAAGTTGGTTTGGTGAATTTAGTCCGTGATTGAAGCTGGAAAATGCAGAAACCCAAAAACAGGGACTTTAAACATTAAATGGGCCTGATTGTTTATACGTTGGGCCGGTTTGATTTGTTTGTATACTGGGCCTGCTGTTTGGTTTAATATGGGCCGAAGGGTTTAATCCAAAGCAAAATGGGTCGAGTTGGTTATTGGGCCGGGCTGTTTTGTTTTGTATTGGGCCGATCCTTTGGTTTTACAAATGGGCCGGTTCATATAAATATATTAACGGATTATAGTTTTAATTGGGCCTAAACTAAACTAATGAGTTTACTAAGTTACAAATGGGCTAAATTGGTTAAGTTTATAACGGGCCTAACAAATAAACATATAGGCTAAACTAATTTAATGGGCCAACTTAAGTTAAAGTATTAATGGGCCAAGGTTATATTGGGCCCAAACTAAATAAAGGGTTAATGAGCCCAAGTACCGTTACACTTTGGGCCGAGCCAGACGGGCTATAAAACGATAAAATGTAAAATGAACCGTGTAATAAACAAGATGTGTAATATAACGTCAAAACGAATAATTAGTTTTATAACGTTACAAGTTATTATTATCAATTATGAAATTATATATATATACGAAATTACAAACGACGATTATACATTTTATATATATACAGGATACGATTTAAATGTACAACTTTATAATTATACGAGAACAAACATATTTATATTTTTGCAACATAATTTTGAAGCGTCACTATCAGTCCATAATCATTTTATAAACTTCAGACATAAACAATTATTGAATATTCTGGACATAATTCAAACGACTAAAAAATCAGACAAATGACATATTTACACGTACATTTACTTATTATAAATCTCATGTGTTTAGGACATTAGGAGGTTCTGATTCGGATCGTACGAGTACAGTAGGATTACTAGCTCTTACAGGTGAGTCTCACGGCCCCTTTTTACAGTTTTACTATTTTAGGGGAGATGCATTGCTTGTTTTACTCGAACACATGTACTTACTTACTTGATTTACTTACTGATTTACTGGTATATCGATTGCATGGGTTTTACTTAATCCAATGAAGTCCCTTTAATCATAGTTGTTAGTTATGGACTTAAGCGCGAGTTTTAGTATATGGATCCATATGGGACTGACAATCCCCACCTGGGGTGGTAGCGCCACCACGAACAGTACTCGTATAAACAGGTGTTTTCTACTCGTTTCATATGAATGTTTTTGGATTAGCATTCACGAGGGCAATTACTTACTTACTGTTAAGCTTCAACTATGGTGCTCATGGCAATGTATATCGAAACTATTGCATACGTGCAATCATTACTTACTTTTACTACTTGATGTGTTCAAAACTGTATTTACTATAAACCTGTGAGATTCACCAACCTTTTGGTTGACCTTTTTAGTGATGCATTCTCAGGTACGCAGCCACAGTAGGATGGCCCAGCAGAATCTACTTATTAGCTCGAGTCGCAATCATGTAGCTAATTGGATATGTTACAGCATTTCTTCTGTACTAGTTGTTATGTACTTTGGAATATCTATGTAATGTACTATTTTTCCAACGTCTCATATAGAGTTGTTCACTGTATACTTTTGGTGCTTTGATTATTGATTAGTCACGCCCCGACCCGATTCGCTTCCGCAGCATAAATTTGGGGGTGTGACACAATGGCACACTTATTTATATGATTATAAAAATAATTCCACGTTTTCTAGTGATATCCATACATACTAACATCAAAAACTTCCCTGCTACTAAAAGAACAACATTTTGACTTTAGGACCAAAAGTTTAAAATTTCAATCCAACAAAACCCACATAAATTCTCACACAAAAATCATCCAACAGGTACTACCCATTATCAATTTCAACCCAGTTACCAAATTACAACCCAAATTGTTAAAACCCCAACCCATCATGAACTTAATAAGTAAATCCTTTGAATTCCAAAAGTCATAGGAGGGCTAATAAATACAAGTTTAAAATTAAACTACCTCAGCAGGGGCAGCAAGAAGAAGAATCCGTTCAGACAAAGACTTGGATCCGAGCAAATTAAAGGTGCCAGAGATTTCTGTAATGGGTTGCAACACAATTCATCATTCAAATTCAAATTCTCTGTAAACAAAATGTATAGTTTATAACCACAATATATAATGCACCAATGATAAAATTATAACAATCGTAAATTTTTTTTACCCCAAGTGGAATAAAAATGGTTTCTTATCTTTAGAGGCTTACATAACCATCACCTACAACAATAACCAAATATTCTAAGGTTAGCTATTGATAATAAATTACCAGATCATATTTGATGATGTTACAACATCTGTTAACATAACCCAAAATCATTGACCTGTTTTTCAGATCATGTGAAGTAACCGGGTTTAAGTAGAATCGTGGTATATCGTAAAAAAAAACCCTAGATATTTGTCAAAATACTTACCCGATATTCACCAAGAAAACATTGAGAAGAACAGGTCGCAAAAATTCATATTAGAGTACTTATTGAAATGATTCGATGGAAAGAGATGCTTTCATTCAAAATTCAAGCGGGGATGAATGCAAGTAAACATTTGGATGCTGATTTTTTGGAATTGACTTCAAAAGGAACGTAATAAAAGCTATTAATATCCGATTTTAATGGTAGAAAGAGTCAAAGCATTTAATTTGAATTTTAAAAGTTAATACATAATTAATCCGTATTATATAGCAAATGAGGGTAATTATGTAAATTAACAAGCACTAACACAACTTATTACATGGACATGGTTGGTGATTAACATCAATGGTGGATAATTAGTTAGGTTTAAACATTGAATGGTTAAGATTTAATTATGGGGGGTTAACATTAGGTTGTCTACTGATTTTTGATTTTGTTATAAATATAATAGGGATTTTGGAGACAAGTGTTTGACGATTCATTCAAGGGGAAATCACAAATTTGATCCGTTTACCAACCCCATTTTAATAAAATAATCCGTTGACTTCCCTTTTTAACAAAGTAATCCATCGATTGGCGCCGCAAATGGCGCCCCGGCGCCCCTGACACAACCAACCACCCAAACATTGCCACGTGTACGAGGATCTAGCGCCAAACAAATTGATGGGCGCCAAGAAAATTCATGGGGCGCCAAAAATGAAGGAGATGGGGCCAAAAAAAATCATGGGGCGCCAAAAATAAGGAGAGGGGCGCCAAAAAAATCATGGGGCGCCAGATGTTTTTTTTTTGGCGCTGGATCCTCATACACGTGGCAATGTTTGGGTGGTTGGTTGTGTCAGGGGCGCCGAGGCGCCATTGCGGCGCCAATCGGTGGATTACTTTGTTAAAAAGGGAAGTCAACGGATTATTTTGTTAAAATGGGGTTGGTAAACGGATCAAATTTGTGATTTCCCCTTCATTCAATTTGTAATTAATGTGTATCGTGTGTATCCTATTTGTTATTTAAATTAATTATTAATTACTAGTAAAATTCTCGCGCTATGCAGCGGATCGTAAAACAAAAACAAAAACATATATGACGTAGGTAAGTAGTACAAAAACTCGTATCGTACATTACCCCAAAGCTAGTATGGTACTACAAAACGGATGTTTAAAATCGATGAAATATAACCTTTTACTTCAACACATTAATAATATACATGTGTGAAAAATAATGCATGCATCTGAAATCAAAAATGTAAATTTAAATTGATAGAACAACAATTGGGTGTTCTTTCTATACACATTAGGTACTTTCTTGTAATCAATCATGCATGTTAATTACAAAAAGTTTTCTGTCAAAACTTTTCATTTCTCTTTCAACTTAGCTTGTTATCCTCAAACTCAAGCAAGACATTAATTATTTTTCAAATCCGACTACGCTAGTCATACAGGGTAGCTCGTCCATGTTGACCGATGGATAAAAAATGTATAGGTCCAAAATTCAGATACAGTTTTTAGCTTGTTCGAGATATTTATTATTTTAAAAAAAGTTTAAGGTTACTACTACTTTTTCAAATCACCCATTAATAATTTTTTTTTCAATTTCGTGATTATAATTTAAATTTCATAACAACTATCAATTTAAAAGTCAAGAACCTTTAACAACTATTTAGTAGAAAGATAAATGACGTTTGAAAAAAAAAATTGATGGTTATTAATTACATTTGACATAGTAACTATTATAAATAAGTATAATGTGAGAAAATATTGTTTTCTTTTCATTTCAAATTGATTGAGTATTCAATTTAATTTAGTTTCTGTATTGGTTGAGTTAATGAGGGCAAAATTGATATTTCCGATATGCCTTTTTGTAAGGATTAAGTAAATGTCTAAATGCTTTATAGTAGAGTAAAGATAAAGATAAAGATTAATACAATATATAATTGATCGGCCTTAATAAAACAAATCCAAGTCATTTTGATGACCAAATTTATTTAATTTAATGGCATTAGTATAAGTCGGTTAAACTAAAGTTTCTTTAATAGTATACGATTTGCCCAACAAGTCGTCATCTCCAAAGACGAATTCCGTTAGGATACATATTCCATGTATATTATCTTTTATACCTTCCATATTGAGACAAACCCCCGTTTTGATACCTTCATTATCAGATATCCCAATGTTCGTCCGCTTTACAACGTTTGTACGGATCTCTCTGCAGAAGGTAAATACATCGAGACGTTTGTATCACCCAATCGTTATGCAAATTAGTTGCTTCGTCATAGACTTTTTGTTAAGAAATGAATTCCCCGTGGGTAATATGTATTTCATTCATCACTATTTATAATACAAATGTTACATTCATATAAACCCTAACGGACCCGAGCCCACTATTACAATTGGGCCGGGTCATACAAACCTATACTCTAATACTTTTAGCCTAACTATTGTTGGCTTTTTACTTGTGCATTTAGTTTCCCTTTTAATAAATTAACAATTTGCCTTATAAATAAGCTTTCAACTATCATACTTATTATCTAATACCGACTACTGTATTATCTTTACATATTAGCTTTACATGGCAAATAAAATTAACAATTAACAAAGCAATAGATAATTAATTAAAAAAAAAAAAAAGAATAAAAAGCTTACTTGATTATAAGGGGGTGAAATTAGAAGACACAAAAGAGAAAAGTAAAAAATTGTTACCAGGAGTGGCTCAAGCTCATTCGGGGCCTAAAGCGAACTTTCAAAATGGGGCCTTTTTTACTAAAACGTTTTAATTTATTTTATTTTTAAATAAAGTTTATTTTTCTCGATTTTTTTGATGCAAAATCTTTAATTACGCCAATAATATCAGTTTCATTTACTAACTCATTTTCAAATGATAAAGTAGCTAATCCGTTTAATATTTATTGTGACATTGAAGATCTTAGATAGTTTTTTACAACTTTAAGCTTCGAGAAACTTCTTTCGACCAAAGCAACTGTAACGGGAATGATTAACATAATTCTATATGCAATATAGGCATTTAAAAAAGAATCAAGTTTCTTAATATAATTATAAGTAAATCAATTGGTTTGTCATTTTTACATTTATGATTTCTCTTGAAACCCTTACCCTTAACTCTGAAAAATTAGATAACCAATAAAATTCGGAAGCAAGATAATTGATAATTGATTTACTAGCATAAATGGAGATGGAAGACTACAATTAACAAAGAGCCGTTTGGAAAAGAAAACAACGTAGGAAATCAAGCATCAAACAGTCACGTTATTTAGAAATCAGTTAATTAGATGAGAAATTGAGAAAATCACGTTATTTTCTAATTCTAATTCTAATCTAACTAGTCTTAGTCTTTTTCTCACCTAATGGGCTATCAAATGGACCTTGCAGGCTAAAGATTTAAAACTGAAACCTTATAAATGAGCTAGATATAAAATTGAGGCCTTACGAGTGCTAAGAAAAAAAGTCTACCAATATATAATTATAAAGGAATATTTAAATGCCAATAATTATATATATATAAAATACATATATACATATATATGGGGCCTTGAAAATTGTGGGGCCTAAAGCGAGGGCATCACTGGCTTTACCCTTGAGCCACCCCTGATTGTTACGCACCTACAGTTACTTTTGTTAATTTCGACTAGGCATGAACAAAACCGGGATTTCACCTAACCCGACCCGAACCGGGTTTTGGTCAAGAAAGTCAAAAACCGGGTTGGACCCAACCCGAACCGGGTTTTTTTCGGGTTTTCAACCAGGTTTTTGACCGGTATTTGACCGGGTTTCGGGTTTTTGACCGGGTTTTAAACCCGACCCTATTTCAACCCGGGTTCAACCCGATTTCGAATTCTAAAAACCCTACCCGGGTACATACACCCGTCGGGTACTCAAAAAACCCGAACCGGGTAGGGTCATACCGGGTTTGACCGGGTTGGGTTTTCGGGTTTGAAACCGGGTAGGGTTTAAAACCCGGTTTTTTTGTTCAAGCCTAATTTCGACTACAATTATTTCTAGAAAGAAAGTCGGGCCAAAAAAGAATATGGGCTAAGAAATTGATTAACAGGGTTGGCTGGGCCAAAAAAGATACTGGGCTAGGAAATTGATTAACAGGTAAAGTTGAACAAAAAAACCGGTTCCTCAACCCTACTCGGTTTCAAACCCGAAAACCCGACCCGGTCAAACCCGGTTTGACCCTACCCGGTTCGGGTTTTTTGAATACCCGGCGGGTACGTACCCGGGTAGGGATTTTAGAATTCGAAATCGGGTTGGGACCGGGTTGAAATAGGGTCGGGTTGGAAACCCGGTCAAAACCCGGTCAAATACCCGAAACCCGGTCAAATACCCGGTTGAAAACCCGAAAAAAACCCGGTTCGGGTTGGGTCCAACCCAGTTTTTGACTTTTTGACCAAAACCCGGTTCGGGTTTTCGGGTCGGGTCGGGTAGGGTCGAAACCCGGTTTTGTTCACCTCTATTAACAGGGGTAGCTGGGCCAAAATTTGTTAGGCTACCCACAGGGCCACAGGCCACAGAGCAATATTAGACCAAAAACGCGGCTAATTATATACTTATAATTTGTGTTGTTTTCAACAATTACATCGTTATAAAATATCAATGCTCATAACATATTTTTTAAAATATTATGATATTCTTTTTTATATATAACATAATAACAAAATTAACAATACATACAATTTTTAACATAAATTATCCACTAATTAATTACTACAATATAAGTATAACTTCTTATTTATTAAAGGAGTTTGACTTCCTTTAGACTGATCATTTCTAATCGATAACACAACTAAAATAACGGCAAGCAAGTGATCAATTTAGTTAATATTGAGAAAATAAAAGACATGCTAGAATTGAACCATAGACTTTGAGGTTATATGAAAATAACCTTACAATCAAGTCAACTTGTATATATCGTATACTTTTTCTCATCTATACCCCTTATTATGCATTTACCAATTTCTTCCTTAAACTTAGTTAAAGAGATATGGAAAATCTCCAAATTACCCCTTTCATTAAAATCTTGAAAAGTTGTCATGAAAGCTGTCAACCAAAATACCCCTATTTTGAGCGTATATACGAAATAAAATACATAATTTCTAGGGTTTTCATAAACCATCGCCCATGTTCATCTCTATTTACTGATCCAATTTGACCTCATCGAAGGGGAAGGAGAAAGGGATGAATAATGTGTGGAGTATAGATAACGACGCCGCGAATGGAGGTCGTAGTGGTTGAGATCGACGGTGAAGCGACGGAGAGGGAGAGTAAGTGAGAGTGATGATGGAGTTATGGTTTCATTTTCGGTGTTGATCGCGAGTGAGAATGTGTTGCAAACTCAGGTATTAATGTTTCAATATTTGTTTTTGGGTTCTTTAGCATCTGTTAGATCTATGATAGGGTTTTGATTAGTATATAATTAGTATAGTACATCAAACAATGAGGGATCGATTCCTTACCATTCAGTTCCATCCCCAAGTAACATATATATTACTTGATTTTCCCCCCTTTTTATTCTCGATTTTGATTTTGTTCTCATGTTGATTGTGCTGTGAATTGTAATTTTAGATGGAAATGATAATGATTATGTGGCTTGTATGAAGATGGGATCAAAATGAAGGTACTTTCAAGAAACAAGGCCAAGCTTGGAATCTTATATTCTGTAGTTTCTTTCTGGTGATCAATTGTATATATGTATACATATATTTATGTGAGTATTCATATCTAATTATCTATATCTATACTTATATTACCCACCAATAAAGAGTTTCCAACTCTATAACTTGACGCTTTGAAGATTGGAAAATAGTAGATCCAACAAATTGAAAAAAAGTGGTGTGGAGTACTGGTGATGATGGCGCTGCAAGAATGGGAGAAATCGATTTCTTACTGTATATTATGTCCACAAGTAAGATCTACTTTGTATTGCTCGGTTATTTTATTCTTTTTAGTTTTTGGATTCTTTTGTTTTGTTCTCATCTTGGTTGTGTTGTGATTGTAAAAGGAAGTCATGATGATTATGTGTATAATTTTGATTGGATTGGATTTTTGACAATGCTGATATTGTCTGGTTTTAAAACAGGTATAAGCCTTTTCATGTTTCTATCTCTTATCAATTAAAACTTTTCGGCTTTACAAGGTGTTCATATTTGTTTTAGGAATATTGATTTCTTTGATGCATTGATGTTTTTCTCAATTGCAAGTTACCATTTTTTTATGTATCTATACGTCAAAATCTATATGAAAACTACTTGCAAGTCTTACCATTTTGATATGAATAGACGGTATGCAAGGCTATAAATGATACAACAATGTCCATTATTGCCAGGATAGTTAAAACGATTGTTATTGATCGGACGGAGTTGGATAAGTCTTCACTTCTTACATTTCAAGGTAATAGTTTTCCCTTATTGTGACATCTTATGACTTATATGCATATGTCATACTCTGTATTTCTTTTTAAAACTTTTTTGTGGCTTAGTTTCACAAAATCCGATTTGACAAAAGTTATTTCGGTCAGTTGAATTGCAACATAAAGAGGTTCAGTTCCTCATTCTTATAACTCACTATTAGATCGTTTAATTTAGATATAATTCGTCTCTTTAATATTAACTATAAAAACAATTCATCTTAAAAAGGTACAGGTTTTTAAAGAAGAGTTGTTAATTTTTTTTTTCTTTCTATTTTACACTACCAGCTAGCATAGTTATACCAATTGGATTAGTTTGTAAATGAATTTTATTGGTGAAAACATAGAGAAGCAACACACTTGGGTACATGTGGGCAGTTGCTAATTTATAGTTTCACCTCTAATTTCTATGATCTTCTGTTATTTATTTTTTCTATCTTTCAGCTCATATTAAGTTTATGATGAACTGTATGTTTGTGATTGAACCCTCTTTATTTAGTAGATGTAACTAAAGTGATGAATGATGTCTCGAAGCCATCAACATGCGTGAGAAATATGAAAGGGGTCAAGTCTGTGCAAAAACCATAGTAGGGAGTTGGTGCAACCCTTCAGAGATGCAAGAGCTAGACACAAAGATTGATGGTAAATATTAAGTCTATATTATTAACTGATACTATGAAATGAGTACATCAAAATATGATGATTAGTTTAGAACAATGGTTGTCAATTTCCCATTAGCTTATAATTTGGTTGTATTTATCTCGAAGGAGCCAAATAAATTTTTTAGCTAAATTTGGAATGTTTCAAAAATGTTAAACTTCTCCCCAAATCCATTTTAACACATGAAATCATCTTTTATTTTAACCAAAGGGCCTTTGGCCTAATGGTATATGAACTATGAAGGGCCCAAAAACCAATAGGTTGTGCCGTTCTACCTGTGAGTTCAAGTCTCACCATGAGACAATAATTTTGCAATATCGTAATATTTTTTATTGATAGATATATAGTGATTCTCGATCTGTACCAAATATATGTAGATTAAACTATTTAACATGTATCCCCTTGATACTCTAATCATTATACCCCTCCCAGCGTCATATACTAGACTGTGTCAACATGTTTTGTCACTTTTATTTGTTTGTTATATTACTGTAGAACTTTTTCTTGGCATATGGATATGCAAATAAACGAGTGTTGCGAAAGAGACCTTGGGAATTGGAATCAACGACCAAAGATCAAGCAACATATAATGCCATCCTTGACCTCTTTCTAAGTTTGTAAAATTCTCAACAACTGATTTAAGTATAGTTTGTTTTTCTATTGTTACAAGTAATTAAAACTACACTTAAATATTCTTGTTAAAATTTACTTTAATTGAATTTTGGGGTAGGTCTTAAATGTTAAATGTGTAATCGTTTGTGTGTTTGATTTGTATATGTGTGAAAGCATACAATGAAGAACTAGCAACGCTGTTGTGTCTAACTTGCAACTCATTGTCACTGTGGCTGTCTCATCCTATTTTTTTTACCGTCGCATTGCGCGGGTACTCTACTAGTATTGTAATTATTAAGAGAGATAAAGTGGGTTAAACAAATAGACAAAGAACTTATTATGTCATAAATGTTTACAAATTGATATCAAGGGATAATAAATATCTTATTATTAAAACACAGCGACACCGATACTTGTTTTTATTTTATTTTATTTTCTGGCACATTGTTCTTATACTTTGATTCCGCTTTACCCTTCTACACGTTTTAATCCTGATCCTTCTATAACACCGATTTTCCATTTTTAATTAATAAAATGTCAAAGACATTTTGTTCCAAAACATGACCAAAAAACCATCCTCGCCAAGAAAATAAACTAAAAGTTCACGCAAATGTTGCGTATGCGGTACGTCACTATCTTTGACTAAAATAATAAATATATCCAAAAAAAATAAATTCATTATTTGCACATCCTTGAACATCTTTTCTTTTCTTATTTTTACATTCGGTTTAATATGAATCATATTTTGAGCATGGACAATATTCACTTTCCATGTTTATTTTCACGTACCTATCATAGATTTAGATACGAAATCTCCATTATTTATACGGAGTATATCCTAATTAGCCAAATCAATTATATTAATATTCGACCTCTCATTATATTATATATAATTAGATTAGATAGAAGATTAACGTAAGCATATATAAAACGACGTGTTCGTTACATAAACTAGAAAAACAATCGTGATTTGTAAGATCGACCATGGCGGATACCTGGAATATTCCAAGCGGCATACTATTGTTTCACATATTACCACAGTTGCCTGTTGATTCACTACGCCGATTTAGAAGTGTTTGCAAAGATTGGCATTCGTTCCTAAAAACACGAATGTGTGTCAACATGCATAACAACCACGTGATCAAAGGTCACCTTCAACTCCCTCCCAAACTTGTCTTCATATCTGAAACAACACCACCACCTGAGTTCCGCACTATTGACTGTGAAGCGCCTGATAATGGTTTATCGGTAAGCCGCTTTTTGCCATTCATAACCAGTGGAATAAAATTTGAGATTCTAACATCTTTTCATGGACTAGTATATATGCGTAAGTATATTAGAGGCTAACGCGTATAATTATTCTACGTATAAGCATTCTGATTTAGTTTTATGGAATCCTTTGACGAGTGAGCATAAGACGTTGTCTAAAACCAATTTTCCAATCGGATGTTTAGGAGGGTATTATAGCTCTTTTGATGATGACTACAAGCTCCTAAATTTGGTATCTAATCGATGTGTTTGCATGTACTCATTGAGATCCGACTCGTGGAGAAAGGTCGAAGACTCAACCATCGAGTCGATAAGCACATTAAACGTAAACGATGGGGAGCTGAGTATTTGGTTGAATGGAAATCTTTATCTTTTGAATGGAATGAGTGACCCATATTCAATTATAAAGTTTGACACAAAGACTGAAAAGTTCACGGAGATTGCAACTCCCTCTTTAGAAGGTCGAAACGTATGGTGTTCGACTATTATGGTTCATAGAGGCTGCATTGTCTTCTGTGTGAAATGTAACATTATTGGGGGGTATAGGGAGTCATATATTCAGTTGTGGAGTCTGAATGGAGATGGAAATTGGTGTAAGGTCAAAACTTATTGGGAGCTGCCGGATGAGGTACATTGCTTTTTCATGCCATTGCATTTGACGAAGAACAAAAAGTTGCTCGTGCATCACCCATTCGAAGGTCGTCTGTATAAACTAGAGGATCTGAACGGCTTTTCCAAAAGCAATGAGTATTCGTATACCGGTAAGACTGCGGGTACCTTTAAAGAGGTGAGATACACCGAGACTTTTATTTCACCTAATCGATATATGAGCAAGTAATTAGCTAAATATGTGTTAATTGATCATGTAGTTTTACGTTACTATATATATATGTAACTATTAATGATTATTTTGGAGACAAGTGTTTGACGATTCATTCAATTTGTATGTAATGTGTATTGTGTATATCTTATTTTGTTATTCAATTTAATGCAATATATAATTGATCGGCCTTAATTAAACAAATCAAAGTCATTTTTTGATGACCAGATACATTTAATTAATAAAAGTCGGTTAAGCTAAAGTTTCTTTAATTCTGTACGGTTTGCGCACAATTAATCTCCAAAGACCAATTCCGTTTAGGATACACGTATTCCATGTTTATGTATATATATATATATATAGGAAGTTTAATCAGCCGTGCTAAGCACGGCCCATGATAATTCATATTTTTTTTCTAAGTGCGAATAAGTATCGTTATTCAAAAATATGACAAAATATCCGGAAGGAGCTGTCATAAGAATGAAAAACAAACATATCAACCTGTAAAGCTGTGGGTTCAAGCTTCTTCACTTGACTCAATGGGCTGAAAACCCAACATGAGTGTCCCTTTCCTTTAATTCATAAAACCTTTTTGAGATTAGCTACGTGCAAGGCTAATAAATAGCATAGAAATAATTCACGCGGTCAGTCAAATAATTACATTTTTAAAGGAAAAATGACAATAAACATTAAATATGAATGGTAAGTGTTATACGTACCACATTTGAATTAATACCATTTACAGATTTACAAATCATGCTTCAAAACGAAATTTGCCTCATTGCCTGCCTTATACGTTTGACAAAAACCAAATATAATCTCTACTAATGTCTTGCAAGTTACCATACTTCATCTTTCTTTGTTTCTTTTTTTTTTTTTCATTTTTTTATGGTTTCATATATATATATATATATATGTGCAAATGTTTTTTTATTTCAAGTTTAGTAAAAAAACTTGTAATTATCGAGTACTCTCCGGGAGACTTCGTGAAGTGCTTCTTTAGGAGTTAAACTTCCATTTGTCCATATTTCGAGCAATAGTATTTATTTGTTACCATTTTCATTATAATGAATACTATGATTCGCATTTCGAACGGGCATGAATATTGGATCTATAGGATAACTTCCATCTTGAAAGGTATTTGACGCTTTTATAAGATATCCGCGATTCTTCTCCGTTTCTAATCCAATAACCAGCTCAATGGTAATTGATAATCCATTAATTAATGCATTGTCTATTTCAATTTTATGCTACTTTATACGTACGTGAGTGTATAGTGTATGTTACATGAATAATACTCGTATAATTTAATAACAATTAACTTTTGAGTAACATGGAAACTTGTCCTCCCTACTGACTACAAATTAAAGTACTCCCAGCCTGACTTTTCCAAAGTTGTTTGCCAACTCCACCACCCCTCCATACCCCTCTAAGCTGGGCCTAGCTAGTGACCAAACACCTCAGAAGTACTCCTTATTAAATGGAGACAAATATATCGGATTACTATGGATTTTAGATAGATAGTTGATCCACCTAGTTTTGTTTAAAGAATACCGAGTTGTGAGAAAGTGGCAAAACAAGCACTCGGTAATCGTATGTATTAGTCAACACAAATCTTAAGTGAATTCTTTTTTTGTTTTTCTTTTAATTTCCTTCCCTTTTATGTGAATGAATGACACGTACTCGTCTATCACTTTTGTATTTGGGTGATCAATAACGAAATTTAACTAAGAGTTCATAATGCATTAACACAATAAATTTAAACACTGTAATATATACATACAGATACAATGCCAACAAATACTAATTCGATCACAAATATGAATGTGATACATACAACGTAGTACGTAAATATTTATCTTGATGAAGAGAAATAAAATTTAATTCTTATAGACAATAATATAATCTATGATGATTATATTAATTAACAAAACCAGTATGCATGTATGAATATGAGTTGAAATTGGTGATGAAAAGTAACAAAAGAACAGAAAATAAACACACTGCATTTTCCTTCCAATCCTTTGTTTATCATTGTCTCTAATTAGAACACTCGATCTCAAGAAACTTTATCCACAGTAGTAACTATGGCCAAGTACGTGGTACCTTATGAAGTTAGAAATAACAACAACAAATTAAACTCTTGAAAAAAAGTAAAGAAAAGGAAAACATGTAAACTGTTGCTTCAACACTCTTGTCAATGCAAGCATGAGTGCATGACCAAACTCCATCCATGATCCGATAACAGCTAACATGTCCCTAAGCCAGATTGTTATCATCATCTTTTAACGTACCCTGCAAATAGAATCAAAATAAAACCAATAATAAGAAGTTAAAAGAAATAGACGGACTTAATTAACCCCTTGCCCCTTGGAGTGCCTAACTGATTAGAAGCTATAAAAGGAAGAAACTTTGTAGTGAAGGAGAACTAACCGTCCAAATGACGCAACAATCATCATATCATGACTGAAGGCTGAAGAAGAAGTGAAGAACATGTTGGGAAATGACCACGTCAAATAAACGCATGTCCGGAAACGTTTAAGCCTACGGGGTCACACGCGTTAACACGTAGATACCGCTTAGTTAACCAAGTTAAGTTAACTGTAATAACTAGTTGAGTTATTAGTTAATTTGTGATTATTTAATAAATGTTATTAAATTATAAGGTTCAAGGTAAAAGTTATTAGGACTAAATTGTTACTTCTAATTACTTAAAGGGGTTGTAATTAATTAATAATAAAAGTTATTATTTATTAATTATAATAAAATCTTATTATATATATAATAATCATAACCTTGACCGACTATCAATTAATTCCATTCGATCATTCCATTTGCTTTGGAGTTAAATCGATTATTATTTTGGCTTGGGGTTTTCGAAAGGCAAAAAGTAAAACCACAAGATTTGGTTGTTTACTTTTGACGTAAAACTCAAAGAACGGGAACTAATTAATTTGGTTAATTGAACTAGCATTCGGGTGGTTATCAACGACGTGTTGTGTGTGCGATCGTAGAGGGTTTTACCATTAGTGAAACCTATTCGTTTAATAAACGATTAATTGGAGCTAGCTAAAAGGTACACGTTTTCTATCTTAACTAATTATATATACGTGTTTATGCTTCCGCAATTGTGTGACAATTTGTTTATATTTATTTGCTATAATCTAACAGTGGTATCAGAGCCACACGTATATTTGTAATTAGTTAGATATGTTAAACATAAAATTGGTGGGGTGTTAGCTTGTTCGACTATCACAAGTGGAAAAAAAAAATTGTTTTTGTTTGCATGATATGAGTCGACGAACGGAAGTAAAGAAAACAATTATTATTTCGTTTGGTTTTTGTTTTGTTGTGACGGACAACAGGAATAAACAAAAAATAATAATACTAATAATAATTTTTGGCTTGCATGTGGATCCAGCAAAACGAACAGGAAATTTTGCTTGTGACTTGGTGTTTTTTTTGTTTTTGTTGGATCTAGTGGATGAAAACAAGAAAAAAAAAATTAAATTATTTTTTGGTTTTGGGTATCATGGCGATGAGGAAGTTAAATTTTTTTTATTGAGTGGATGCAAGTCGATGTCTTTTTCTTAGTTAAATCGTTAAACTTTAATCCCATAGCAAATTTTATGTTTAACAATAATAATAACATGTTTAATGTAAATTGATTTGTTATTATTAGTGTACTTTTAAATTAGCTAGTTAAAGGGTGTCCATGAAATTCATGCATAATTTGTCATGGATATCACTTTGATATATTGATATGCTAGTTAGAATTAATTGTTAATTGTAATGGCATGCTTTAAAATTGATTAATGTAATTATGTGCTACTTGTTTAAACTGTTTAATTGACAAGGAATACATGTCCCTAGTTTGCCATGCTTTAGGGTTCCACTCACCAAAAGTTGCATGAAAATTAATTGTTAATTGTTTAATAGTTTTAGTAGTTTAAATGACACATACTAAAACATAGTGGCCATAGGATCAATGCCCCTAAGCTAGTCGATCGTAGTTTAGTTTAATTATAATTTTGCCAATTGTTGACTTGTGACGCAAAAATTATTTTTTAGAAAATAAAATTAAACTTGACTAATAACTATGAAATACGATTTATTATTTTCTTGCAAATCTTATTGTCAATTCGGGTTGGGCTCACATACCGTAATTTTCTCCCACGACGAGATTTGCAAGTTAATAATTTGTTTTAAACCACGACTAGGAGCTTGTATAGGAGAGGTATCTTCGGCTTGGTGCCTAGATAGGGGTTGGATAAAACGATAAAAAAGATCTTAGCCCCTCCTCTGGCCTCTTCATGGCCTCTCTTGTACATGGCCGAAAAGGTTTAAAACATGTTGAATCGTCAATTTTAATAAAAGTGCAATCTCTAATTTAATATAAATATTAAATTAGACATCTTGACACACATAACTTAATTGAATAATGTTTTTATTAAAACCTATGATACGAAGATGTGTGCATGCTTCTTCGTACATATTTGATATATATTATCAAATAAATTACCCATTAAACTTAAGTCATTGCCATCCAATCGTAAGAACACTTGCAGTTGCTTTTTACTCTGCGTGAGACGTAGGTAAATTGCAATCCCAATGTAAATTACCACTCATTGTGAGACGGTGGTGGACTATTTACAGTTCTTAATTGGACGACTTAAAACGAGTTAAGCGGTGAGATCCTTAAGCCCGTGGCAAAAGATGGGATGAAACATGTTTACAAATTTACTTATGCTTGCTTCATAAGTATTATTTGTAAGTCCCATAACTCTAGGAATTGCACTTGTAATGCAATTATTGATCGTCACTTACCTTTTGAGTACCATCATTGCTAGCAGATCAACTGATGTGATGATGGTATGTCAAGTAGGATCCTAGCCTTAAGAAGATTAAATGTTTATATGTATATATAAACATTTGGGTAATTAATTTTCTTTAAGGATGTATTATCGAAAATACTAAATTCGAACTTTTATCTGGTTGTAGATGGCAAATCCTGCACCGAACTCGAATTATTCGGCTTTCTGGTAAATGCTAGAAAACGAAAAACTTTCTGGAATTAATTTCAATGATTGGTTTTTTCAACTAAGGATTGTCCTTCGTGTTGAAAAGAAAACTGACATCATTGAACAACCGTTAGGACCTGCTCCTGAGGCTGCTACTAGTCCTGTTGAGGAATTAGCAGCATGAAATGCTCTTTATGATCGTCATAATGAAGTTGCTTGTTTGATGCTCGGCAGCATGACTCCCGAACTTCAAAACCAATATGAAAATCATATTCCACTTAATATGATTACAGAGCAGAAATCGATTACTCCATAAATCCTTGCGATTAAGAGTGGAAAGATCCAGAAAGATAAGAAACCGCAAATTAGAGGAAAGGCTAAGGGAAAGCAAGGTGCTTTTGTCCCTAAACTTAAGCAAACCCCTCCAGCAAAGAAAGAGCATCCGGCTAAGGATGAGGCGTGTCACCACTGTACTTAAGTGGGTCACCGATAGAGGAATTGTCCTGCCTATCTTGCTGAGTTGATGAATAAGAAGAAGAAGCTAGCCGGCTCGACCGGACCTTCTAGTATCTTCATGATAGAATTATATTCTTTCTTTCAAATTCCTAGATATATGATACTGGTTATGGTACTTACATTAGTAATACCCTTAAAGAATTTAGAGGAAAGAAGAAACTGAAACATGAGGCACTCTGCTTGTACAATGGTGTACGTGAAGTAGTAGAAGCAAAAATTGAAGTTTGACTTAAGTTTGCCTTCGGGCTTAGTTATTGTATTAGACAATTGTCATTTTACACCTTACTATTTCTAGAGGTGTAGTTTCAGTTTCATTTTTGAAAGATAATACTATTCCCTGTGATGGTATTTTTAAAATTGATAATTGATATGCATAATTGTCTTTCAAAAGTTAATTCTATGTATTCTGTTAGCAATAAAAGAGCCAAATCTAATTTGGACTCTACCTATCTTTGGTACTATCGTCTTGCAAACATTGGCAAGAAACGCATTGAAAGGCTTCAATGTGAAGGGCTCTTTAAATCAAATGATGATGGATCTTTTGATAAATGCGTATCTTGTGTTTGTGGCAAGATGGTAAGTAAACCCTTTTCGCATCAAACGCAAAGGGTTAAAGATCTAATTGGAATTATACATACGGATGTTTGTGGTCCATTTAGATATGTGTTAAGACAAGGTGCTAGCTACTTCATCACTTTTACTGATGATTTCAGTCCTTATGGTTATGTTTACTTGCTTAAACATAAACATGATGTCTTTGAAACATTTAAAGTGTTTAAGAGTGAAGTAGAAAATCAACTCGGTAAGACCATCAAGATCTCCGTTCGGATCGAGGTGGTGAATACTTAAGCCAAAAGTTTAAGGATTATTTGAAAGCGTGTGGATTGTCCAACAGCTTACTCCTTCATACACGCCACTACATAATGAAGTGTCTGAGAGGAGGAATCGAACCTTGTTAGACATGGTGAGATCCATAATGAACTTTACAACTCTCCCATTATCATTTTGGGATTATGCTCTTGAATCTACTGTACGTATTTTGAATATGGTTCCAACCTAGAAGGTTGATAAGACACCACATGAATTGTGGCATGGGAAAGTCCCTAATTTGTCTTACTTGTAACATCCCCAAATTGGGCCTAGGAGAAACAGGTATTTCTTTATATTTAATTGTGATATTTAATTGTATTGTGTTTGATTGTGAAATTTATAGGTAAATGAGCCTCAGGAATTATTGTGACTAGTAAATTATAGTTTGTTTTAAATAAACTTAGGTGACGGTAAAATAAAATAAATTTCTCGTGTTTGAAAACGAGGTTCCAGACAATAGGTCAAGAAGGGGTATAATATTACACTGTACATTAAAATGGAAGTCGGTTTAATAGTTGGAGGCCGACTTATGTTTTTCCCCAAATCTTTGTTCTTCATTTTACCTCACAAATTACTTCCTAAACTAAAATCCATTCAATTGCTAGTGAAGTTTAAACAAGAATTGGAGCTTGAATCTTTAGTTATATCATCTTCAACCTCATCTTATTGTGTTCTTCAATTGTAAGTATTTGTTGATAGCTATTTAGTTCATAATTAAGGTTTAAGTTGAAATATATGTGATTTGGTGTGTACATGATAGGATTCAAGTTTAAATGATATATGTATGCTTTATAAACTGATTTGGGTGATAATATCATGATTTTTACATGAAGAACTTGATAAATTTATTGAGTTTTAGGTTGAATATGGATGAACTAGGTTATATGTGATTTTGATGGATTGTGATGAATTGGTATTTGATTCTTTGTTATAAGTTGTTAGTAGAAGTTCTTGTGGCGAAATCTTGATGAAATTGCAAGTTTTGAACTCAGTTTGGTGTTTTTGTGAGTTTTGGTTCGTAAGTGAAGTTGCAGGAAATCTGCAAATGTGCAGGTCTGGTATAGCTTGGGAATACGGTCGGATTCCCCTGAATCCGGACGTATTCAAGGGAATACGGCGTATTCTCGGGGTGTATTCCCAAACGTATTCCTTAGTTTAAGTTCTGGTCTGATTTGAAGCTGAAAAGGGTTGGGGAATACGGCGTATTCAATGGAATACGGACGTATTCATATGAATACGGCCGGATTCCAAGGAATACGGCCGGATTCCCTTGGCCTGGCAGAGATTTTAATTTAAACCTTAGAATATGATATCTGTTTGCTTAATATGTTTATATAACTTTATACTTGTTTGATTGTTGATATTAAGTTATATATACTATGTGATGTGAGGATTGATTTGGAATTCTTTTGTATTTCAGATCCGACCACGACTCAATAAAATTAGATCTTTGAGTGAAGCTTGAAACGAGACAGGTGAGTGACTGGTTCTCACAGTTTAAATTGGTGTTAACAATTTAGTTACATCAATTTTTAGTAGATTGATATTGTGAGTTATTGATAAGTTGATTGCGGTTAAATGATTGATTGCTAGTGGCTCATTCCATGATAGGTTGGAATGATAGAGGTCAATTTCGGTTGGGTTTAGTTGCTATAGGTTAATCTTTATGGTATTGATGAACATTCGTTGTGAATTCTTCCATATTGATTAAAGATAGCATCGAACTATCGGTAAAATCTCTGTATTGGCCTGCAGTGGATTATAAGTGTTCTTGGTGGGCCATCCGCGGGCTGAGGGTACCTCAAGAACCACCGATCCTCTAATTTGATTGTTACTATTAGTTGATTGTTGTGAGTTGATTGTTTATGCTAAGTTAGATTGTTGGAATCGTTATTCACTTAGCTTCGTGCTAATCCCCCACCTCACTTTTGCAGGTTAAGTTTGCTTATGCTCGGTTGAGAGGTTTTGTGTGAAATGTTTGACAAGCTGGGCGACTCTTGATTACTTTTGTTGGTCGTTAAACTGTTTGTATAAATAACACCACTAGATTATGAGTTTGTAACAAAATAATTTTAATGATAGTATGTGTAATAACTAACCTTTGATATTATGTATTATGTAAAGTTTGTTGAATGGGATAACGCTTCCAGGTAAAAAAAAAAAAAAATGGCTTGAAAATATGGGGTGTTATATTACTTAAAGGTCTGGGGATGTGAGGCGCTTGTGAAGCGGGATACGCCTGACAAACTAGAGCAAAGATCTATTAAGTGCATCTTTATAGGATACCCAAAGGAAACAATGGGTTACTACTTTTACAATCCGTCTGAAAATACTGTTAAAGTTGCTAGATATGCTGAGTTCATTGAAAAGAATCTTATAGCTCAAGAAAACAGTGGGAGGATAGTAGAACTTGATGAGAATCAAGAGGAAGATGCATCACCTTCTAAAAACACTAACGAACATCAACTTGGGGGGAAAGTATTCAAAGTGCTGAACCTCAAGTCGATGTTGTTCCAATTCGTAGGTCCACAAGGACAATACGTGTTCCAGAGAAGTTGTGTCTAAATGTAGAAAATGAGGAACACATGTTAGGGGATCTTAATGAACCTCCTAATTTCAAAGCTGCATTATCAGATTCAGAATCTGAAAAATGGCTTGAAGCTACGAATGTGGATGGGAATGTACACACCTATAAAGCTCATCTCGTAGCGAAGGGTTATACTCAAATCTACGGAATTGACTATGATGAAACCTTATCTCCTGTAGTAGACATTAGGGCTATTAGGATTCTCTTAACCATAGCAGCGTACTATGACTATGAGATTTGGCAAATGGATGTCAAGACTGCCTTCTTTAATGGTTAGTTAGACGAGGATGTCTATATGGTTTAACCTGAAGGTTTTGTTGATCCAAAACATTCTAGCAAAGTATGCAAGCTTCAATGGTTCATTTATGGACTAAAGCAAGCATCGAGAAACTGGAATAAGAGGTTTGATAAGGAAATCTTTAGATTTACTCAAAACCCTGATGAGCCATGTGTATATCAAAAAGGCTAGTGGGAGTAATGTTACTTTCCTTGTCTTATATGTTGATGACGTATTGATCATAGGAAATCACATTCCAAAGTTACAAGATGTAAAATCCTACCTTGGAAAGTGTTTCGCTATGAAAGACTTGGAAGAACCAACATTCATACTTGGAATCAAGATCTATAGAGATAGAACTAAGCGGTTAATTAGACTAAGTCAAAGTGCTTATATTGATAAGATCTTAAAGAGATTTAAGATGAAGAATTCTAAATGTAGAGATGCACCAATGTTAGAAAGACTTGACTTAAATAGCAAACAGTGTGCTTCTACACCTGCTGAGGTGGAGCGTATGCAAAGGGTTCCTTATGCTTCGGCTGTTGGATCTATTATGTATGCGGTTAGATGCACTAGACCTGATGTGGCGTTCGCACAGAACATAGCCAGCCGTTTTCAACAGAATCCGGGTGAATGTCACTGGACTGCTGCGAAGAATATTCTTAAGTATCTAAGGGTTACTAGTAAGATATTCCTGGTGTATGGTTGAAATCCTAAAGCTGAGCTCGAAGTGACTGGTTACAGTGATGCTGGATTTCAAACCAATAGAGATGATATGAAATCTCAGACATGATACGTCTTCATCTTGGATGGAGACGTAGTGAAAAGGGTTCCTTATGAAGCAATCAAAACTGCCATGTCTGCAACTGAATCAGAGTACATAGCACCTTCGGAAGCTGAGATGGAAGTAGTCTGGATTATAAATTTTATTTCTGGGTTTGACGTGGTACCCACAAATACAAAACCCCATAGAGTTATACTGCAATAACTCATAAGCAATTATAATTGCTAATGAACCTGGAGTTCATAATGGGGCCAGACATTATCCTAGAAGATATCACTATGTTTGAGGGCAAATCGAATTAGGTGAAATCAATCTACTCAAAGTTCACAGATGATAACCTAGCTGATCCATTTACGAAGGCTTTACCTAAGGGAAAGCTTAATCAACATGCCTAGGGCATTGGACTTCATATTGCTAGATATTTCATGTAACTCTGTATTTTGGTATTTGGATAAAGGATATTAGACAATTATTATCTAATAAATGAATTAAAGTACCTGGTATGTTTGTTTTCATTTAATAATTAATTGTATCTTATATTTGCATGTTTAATCCATGAATAATTATATTATTCTAAATTGTCCATTATCGATTAACTATGTGGGAATATAGTTAAACTGAGATAAATCTGAGTGATTGGTATGGATGGTCCCTCCAAACTCATATGATACTCATAAGATGCATATCGGACTACCCCAACTGACAAGTTATCACTTTATGGATCGGCGTCATTAAGTGAAACTTGTAAATGGTTGTTTTGTTTATCCTTAGACTTGAGATACAAGTAGGTCTTGCATGTATGAATTGCATCTTCTTGATATAGTTCTAGCTATCCTGAATAAGGTAGTAATAAAGGGCTATTTTCAGAAGTGTAGTGAAGTACATGACTGATACGTGTAGTCAAGATAGAATTTGTTCCTTCAACTAGCTATTGAAGTATGATACCACTGGGCCCTCTCATTAGAATTAATTAAGATGTTTGTATGGCCATACCCAAATGAAATCCAGATGTGTCTCGATTGATTTGGTAATCTTAATTGATTATTGGAATGAGAAACAGAATCGTTAAATTATGAAATGACTTTGATCCATATTCATATTTAACAAAGGTATCTGAAACAAAGAGATAGTAAACACTGGAATCATTTTAATATACTTCAAGAAACTATACTTAAATATTTCTGGGAGCATTGGCGTGTTGCTAGACGCTTACCAATGTTATTGCCTTTATTATGACATGCTCAAGTGGGAGCTGTTGGGAAATGACCACGTCAAATAAACGCATGTCCGGAAACGTTTAAGCCTACGGGGTCACACGCGTTAACACGTAGATACCGCTTAGTTAACCAAGTTAAGTTAACTGTAATAACTAGTTGAGTTATTAGTTAATTTGTGATTATTTAATAAATGTTATTAAATTATAAGGTATAAGGTAAAAGTTATTAGGACTAAATTGTTACTTCTAATTACTTAAAGGGGTTGTAATTAATTAATAATAAAAGTTATTATTTATTAATTATAATAAAATCTTATTATATATATAATAATCATAACCTTGACCGACTATCAATTAATTCCATTCGATCATTCCATTTGCTTTGGAGTTAAGTCGATTATTATTTTGGCTTGGGGTTTTCGAAAGGCAAAAAGTAAAACCACAAGATTTGGTTGTTTACTTTTGACGTAAAACTCAAAGAAGGGGAACTAATTAATTTGGTTAATTGAACTAGCATTCGGGTGGTTATCAACGACGTGTTGTGTGTGCGATCGTAGAGGGTTTTACCATTAGTGAAACATATTCGTTTAATAAACGATTAATTGGAGCTAGCTAAAAGGTACACGTTTTCTATCTTAACTAATTACATATACGTGTTTATGCTTCCGCAATTGTGTGACAATTTGTTTATATTTATTTGCTATAATTTAACAGAACAAATCACCGCAAGAATAAAAAAACTCCTCCCAACGTAAAATCTTCTATTTGAAGATCATCACTGCAATCAGTTTCAATTCATAGAAACAAGTAAAGAAGATATATAATCGTCTATTTTTGTTAAGAAATTCTATTTCTTTTTGTTGTCATGACAAAGTTAAAAAAGGGGTTTCTTTGTGAGAGTGATATATGGTGAGAGCAATGATGGAGAAGAGTAGAGGTAATGTGGTGAAAGAGAGTTGGAAGGTCTACATGATTGTGTATTGTTTTTGCTAGAGATCTTTAAATTCAACCAATTTCAACAGTACCACACTATTTGTGCTTACATGGCTTCTTTTGAACTTGGTTACAGTAAATAGGGCTTTCTTTTTATATAGATGGTAGATTGAGATAAACCCCGTTTTGATACCCCAATGATCGTACGCTTCACAACCTTTGTACCAATATCTCTGGAGAAGGTAGGTACATTGAGACTTTTGTATCACCCAATCGTTATGTAAATTAGTCGCTTCGTCATAGACTTTTAACCTAACTATTATTTTACTTGTATTATATTTACATGATTACATCTTAGCTTTACATAGCAAATAAAATCAACAATTAACAAAGCAATAGTTAAAAAGGAAAAGAAAAAAAAAGCTAGCTTGATTATAAGGGGGTGAAACACAAAAGAGAAAATAAAAAATTGTTGCACGCCTACAGTTTCTTTGGTTAATTTCGACTACAATTATTTCTAGAAATTAAAAAGAAGGGTATTATTAATGACAGCCCTGTCAATAACGTGCATCAATTAGTTGTACTTAAGGGATATTTATGAAGGGTCAACTAAAATTCAGAGGGGTCAGATGTTTTATTATAGTATGGGTACAAGTATTAATGCATGTTCTAAATTCTTATTGACAGTCCTTCGTTATCATTTTCCTAAAAAGAAAAAAGAAAGATGTTTGTCAATTGGGCCAAAAAAAATAGAGGACTGGACTAACAAATTGTTTAATAGGGGTGGTTGGGCCAAAACTTGTTGGGCTACCCACATCAACTAGATCAAAAGGTTAAAGGGTGAAGCCTCATGGAGTCATGGATAGTCTTATTACTTACAAACTAATTTTTTATAACACTTACAACCTTAAAAAATAAATAATTGCACCTAACATGTTTTTTCAATACTGCGATATTATATTTTTCTTTATATAACTTAGAGGTAGGTTATTACAAGGGAATTGATATTTCCACCATCCAAAATGATAAATCCACCACATGTATGTATTAACAGGTTGTACAGTACAATCTGTTAATGCATACATGTGGTGGATTTATCATTTTGGAAGGTGGAAATATCACCACCCTTCTTATAAGAATGCAAAAAAGTAGAGAATGAGAGAACTAATAGAATTGCTTCATTTCTCTACAAAACCCAATTATATTTTTACCCTCATGGTTAATTATCTCACAAACCGTAAGTCTATAAATTATAAAAATTACATATTCGGAACCAACGTCTTTTTCTCTTCGATTAGAGATGTCATAAGCTATACTTTCGACGAATTTTTTTTTCTTCATTTTTTTACCGAATTCTACAATATTATCACATGTGATTTATGATAAAAAATTAAACTTTGTTCACGATTATTTATTCATGGTATATGTTATTTAACACGTGATTACAACTTAATATTCACATTAAAAGTTATGAATAAAAAATTAAAAATTGCATTAGTTTTCATTAAAAATCACATGTGATTGTTATTTTTACATTTAATCACAAGTGATTTGTTATATAATCACATATGATTTTTTATATAATCACATCTAATTTTCATCTAAAAATTGATATTCGATGATAAATTTACTGATATATGATAATTCATGTATGATTTCAACTTGATTTTTACTTAATTACTCCGTATATATTTATAGTCAATGATTTGAAAATCCTTATTTTATTACTCTTTAATCACATGCGATTGATAATATGATGTTCAATCGCATGTGATTACAACTTAGTTTTTTCATGTTTTAATCGCTTTAAATCATCAATGATTTGAATTTAAAGTTTAATCGGAGATATAAGTGGGTGTGATTATTTTTTAGTGTTATATCACATGTGATTTCACATTACAAATTTTTAAAACCCAATAAAAATGAAAAAAAAAACTTTGTCGAAAGTATATTATGTTGAATCTAGAATCGAAAAGAAAAAGACGCTGATTTCGAATATATAATTTTAATAATTTATAGACATACGGTTTGTGAGATATTTAACTTTGAAAAAAAGAAGAAGTGAAAATGGGTTTTTTAAATGGAGCAATCCTATTGGTTCCTTCATTGTCCATTTTTTTACCATTCCTTTTTAAACTTTCCTCGTATAACTTAATAACAAAATTTGCAGTACATACCATTATAACTTAAATAATTTACTAATCTCTTTAATATATTATAATATAGTGTATATTAGGTTGTCATTATTAATTTAGGCAATCCTAATCTAATCCCAACCCTCCATTAATTAACCTTTTTAAATTAAAACCATTGATAATCTTCTATATAAATGACAACCTAAATAGTAAATGTGTATTCTTAAAAAGTCATAATTGTCCCTCTTTAAATATTACAAATTTATATAATTTAATTTATTCTCTTTATATATTTAATTAAAAAAAACCCGTAAAATTACAAAAATAAAAAATGTTTTTTTATTAAAATTATGATAAAAAATAAAAAACTCGTAAGCAGAAAACCTAACCCCTGCACCAACTAATACCACACATAAATTCAACCGGTCATGGTGAAAAAGCTACCAATTTAGAAGACGATAGTTGGGTTCACAAACAAAAGGGTGAATTATAGCCTTCAAGGTTGTACAAAGAATCCAAAGTTCAAGTTTTTTTTTTTTTTTGTTTCCTTGAAGTTTTGCATTTGACGAAACAAATCTTGAGACCACAGCTTCTTTAATGTAATAAATGGTGAAGACATTACAATTGAAAGCAATCGTTTAAACATCGATTTATCATCTGTTGATTACAACTCCGTTCATCTAACTCCCGCCGAATATTTCGGCATCAAAAGGTTAGGGTTATACAATTGAATTGAATTATTTAGTTGCATATAGATAGTTAGATACATGTATAGATGTATACTGCTATATATATGCATATCGAGTATTGGTAATTGTTGTTCATCTACGTGGCTGTTAAGGAGTTTTAGGCATAGTCTGTTGCAGTCCTTTCATCTCACATTAGCAGCAATCTCGGTTTTTTTAATGTAATTGATTTTTGTTGTGGTTTGATAATCTCAATCCCATGATTTGTTATATTTGTATGATTTAAATGCTGATATTGGTGTTTTATGTATCGTGAAGGATATTGAGTTCATGAGAAGAACAATACCTTATTTATACTTTTCACACAACCAGGCAAGAATACCCGATCGAATGTAAGTATAGACCTGGTAAGTCTGAGTCGATCACAGGGAACGGTGGTATCTTGACAAGCAGTTTTAAGGTATTTTCATATGGTGCATGAAAATAATATGTTGTTTGAAAAGCAATTGAAGTAAGTTAATCGATGTACTTACATTTCAAGGTTCATCTAAGTATGTGAATTAGTTGAGTATATGGCTTACTCTGTGTTATGCTTATATTTCAACATCATTATATTTGGTGAATCAGTTTTCCTAATTGATATAAAAATGGTACCTGATACATTAAGTAATGTTTCAGGCCACTAATGGAGTCATTTGAGACAAGCCCCTATTGCAACTTAGAGTTTCAATCATTTACCATTGGTTGTAGGATGGTCAATTGCTCTCTTTTATGTTCATGTTTAGGTTCAAGGAACTGTTGATTATGGTAGATACTTGTCAAGTTGCTACTCTTTTCCCAGGTATTAGTTTTCGCCTTATAGGGAATAACTTCTTCATAGGTTAAAATTTACACTAATCCCATAGTACTATATAGTTGTAAATTTTTCTGTTTTGAGTAATGGGTCGGTCAAAATGGGTATCCATTTGATAATATGCTTGAATGAAGAAAGATATTTTTTTAAAAATTCATGGCTTCGTATGGAATCAAATTTATTGAAGAAGATGGAAATGATACTGATTCAATTAGATAGGATAAGATTGTATTATTATTTTCTGCACAAGTGTAAAGTGCTTTTAATATACTCAAGAATCCACAATAGCATCTCATCTTCTTTTTATAGTCTTTATTTAGCTAATGTGTGGTTTTCGTATTCTGACATTCATTTTTTATCGGTTCCATATGGTCAGGGTAACAAAATCATTTATGACTCGCGTACATCGATAAATACTCTACTAACTTATGGGAGCATCAGAATATCATTTTCTAGACGAACTACCAGTCAGGTATGTATTGTTTTTGAAGTATTACTTTTAAACATAATAAAATGTAGAACAAGATTAAAAATAACCCTTAACCGAAAGGCGTATGGGATATTGATAACGAACAATCCCAAGGTTCATTTCTTCCTTTAAAGCCTCATCTTTTTTTCCTCTGCCTTGCCCATAATCATTTTCTTGATGAATTGATGTTATGTGTTGCTTGACGTCAGTTATAATTACCTTATAATTCTTTTTTATTTAATGCTTGATGTGGTTAGTACTTGCTGCTCACGTTGGCATTAATTTCTTGATGCGATATTCAATTGGAGTCTGTGGCTTTTGGAAGCACTTCTATATGTGGAAGAAATAAATTTTGGGTTCCGATGATTTCGTCTGTTCCGTTTGATGGTGCTACTTGTGAACAGTGAGTTATTTGGCGGCAAAAATGTACTATATGTTTCCTGTAAATCTTTTTATAGGTTTTATTTGGCTAGCCAAAATTCTTGTGGATGTTGGTTTCCATGGCCTTGGCTGTTAGAACATATCATTATGATACTGACAAGGAAGTCAAGGTTAGTCCATTGGTAATTAAAATCAGAGATTATGATTATTAGTGCATCTTCAATTGTTAGTTCTTTTGCTGCTGTTTCTACTGTTATTACAGCTTAGGCTAAACATTTGGCATCTATTTGATGGAATTACTCTTATGTTTAGGTATAATGAAATTCAGTTTTTTGCTATATATGGTTATGTCCCTTACAACCGTAGTTAATTAATAAAATCCCATTTTTTATGTATGTCGTTTTTCAGTTGTTGTGCTTATTTCCGTCTACCAGGTTAATGGTTAATCGGTGAAATCAGGTTTGAACCAAAAAGACTAGCAACCACCTTGCAGACAGAGTATGAAGAATCATGTACCATTATAACATGTTTAAGGTGCTAATATATCAAAGATGTATTCCGATGTTTTCATGGACACATTTAATTTTATCGATCAATTTATATTTTTGTGTTATTATGCAGGTATCTCATAATTTATTTAGCTGGACCAAAGAAATGGCATATGCAGATTATTATGAACGGCCTTTGAAAGAAGAACCTGGAATTATTATATTTATATGTTTCCATTAGGCCCCGGAATGTCAGAAGCTACAGGATAGCACAAATCGGGAACAAAGTTTGATTTTCTTGGTGTTGTTATGGGCAGGTTTGAAGGTTTTATCGATCAATTTATATTTTTGTGTTATTATGCAGGTATCTCAGAATTTATTTAGCTGGACCAAAGAAATGGCATATGCAGATTATTATGAACGGGCTTTGAATGAAGAACTAGAATTATTATGATTTATATGTTTCCATTAGGCCCCGGAATGTCATAAGCAATAGGATAGCACAAATTGGGAACAAAGTTTGATTTTCTTGGTGCTGTTATGGGCAGGTATGAAGGTTTTATCTCTTACATTTTCCACATATCAAATCAAATGTCCATAGTTTTTTGTTTCATAAGGTTGGTGCTGCTGTTTGTTGGGAAAATAAAATGCCACTATTAAGGATAACAAATTATGCTAGACTCTGCTCGGCAATCCTATTTTAGAAGTAGCATGTTACTAAAAGGAAATGGGTAAAGCTGGCCAAATGGGTGAATTTTTACATGAGTGTAATATTATGCATAGTACCCCCTAAATTCTTTTTTGCTTCTTTTAACTCATTAACTAAATACTTGACACAAAATTTTTATGGTACCCAGGGTGTGATGAAAAGATGGAGGATGATTTTTTGTGATCTTTAAGAGTTATAACTGATAGATAAATATCTTCCAGTTCGTTTATTTTTTTTTTGGTGCAAATTTGCTTTGGGTTTGTCATTTGTTTTAATGGTCAAGTGCATGGTATTTCAGCTGAGATTTGAAGAACATAAAGAAGTTGATTCGGTGACGGTTCAGGCAACTCATACAATCTCAAGGGGAAACCATGATATGGTACTTTATCATTACTCAGGTTATTACAGTGTTAGTTGTCTAGAATGGATAATTGATTGGTCTATGTATGTCATTTTGAAATAAACTGTTTGACATGCAATTGTTTCATGGCATCTTAAAATATATTGTATATGCTTGAAGTGGCATGGGCGGGTCAGACGGTTTATGAGGCAATATCCTCATATTTTAGCTCTTGACTCACAACTTTGATCTTGGTATTTTTGTGGTCGATTGGTCTGATTAATGACATGTATATATTTGATCTTGCTATTCGGATATAGATTATGATATGAGGCCATGAGCTATTATTAATTATATGCTATTTGAATTTTAAAAATGTCCAGTGGTTACTTTAGTGGAATCAGTTAGATACATCATAGGTCTAGATGTATTGAGGATGGTCCTCGCTTATTATAAAGACTGGGAGATGTGTTTAAGTTTTCAGTTTTCTTGAGTCTACGTGCTGCTCCAAGTTTTGCTTTGCTTTGCTGGTCATCGCCACTGATACTATACTATATTTAATGAATTGTTTTTTATAATATTTACCATTTGTGTAGTATACGATTAATGAGCTACAAGACGGTGAAGGAGACCTTAAAAGGCAGGTCATGTTTTGGTGGTTTTGAATTATTTTCCTAAATATATAATTATAATAATAATGTAAATATTTCATGTTGGCATAAAAGAATTTAGGATGTTTTATCTAAACTTTAGGTGACTTTCGTTACATGGACTGTAATTGCTTTTTTGTAGTTATGGGATATCAACATGGACTCAACATGGACTCTCTGGTATACTTTCAACATTTCAGGTGCATGGATATTTAAGACCTAAGGTATACCTCTCAACTTCCGGTTTTCATATCCGCACCAAATTTAGCAAATACACAGTAAAATCAACTGTAGATTCAGCAACACAAATGCATTAAACTTACACTAATAAACAGCATAGACAGAGTGAAAAGGACAGCAAACATGCTGCAAATTTCCAGCATAAAAACTGCACATATATGCAGTAAAAAATTGCATAAAAACAGCATATGTGTAGTAAAAAAACTACATAAGAATGGGCCGGTTTGGTTTATGCTTTATCTCTAAGGTGTCAGATCAAAGAATATGTAAATTTTGAGTGGATCAAATGTGTAGGAAGTCCTCTGAAGTGTATAGATGCTACAACTCCGTGTTTTATTCATAATCCATAAATTAGATTATTGTTGAAGTTCTATAGTATAACTTCTGTAGTTTTTGTACTCGTTCTTAACACATTACTTATTTATAAAAAAGTTACAAAGATTTGGACAAAGGGTGCATCGAGTCATCCAACTTGGCCTGTACCAAAAACTATACCACCCATTGTCCCTTGTGCCCAACCCGCCCATTTTAAAGAAAACAATCACACTAGATGATTCTTTGTTTTATTCTCGATTTAAACTCCACATTTATTTTCTTATTTTTGAATTAGTTCCCTTTGTTGTACACAAATAATAATCAAACCTGCTTTCATCTTTGCTTGGTCAAAATCTCTAAGACAAACATCTTAAGCGAGATTTAAGTTAAATAGGTGGATTTGTTGGTGTGTGTCTGTTAGTGTTTGATTAGGAGGTTGTATAAATTTGAGTAGTTGGGCTTCTTCTGAACCATTTGTCTAGATGTGGCAATTTTGATGGCAATCCAATTATGGTGCCTGGAGATTTGAAGACCCCAAATCTCCTTACATTAAATTTGGGTTGTTAAAGATTTGTTACTTTTTATCTTTCCTTTTGCAGGTGTAATGTATTCACATTGATATTTCTTTGGCTCAATTTAGTTTGGATCTGGTTTGTGTATTTGAAGACTACATATGTCCCTGACTCAAGTCCTAAATTTGTGGTCTTTTTTATTGTCTATTGCGCATGCAATTGGTCCAAAGCTGCGAGGTTTCAAAATCGTATTTACAACAAAATTTGTGATTTTAATTGGGTCCATTGTGCAGAACTTAGATGTCCTATTTGCTGACTGAGTAAATTAAAGGTGATCATCAAATTAGGATGGAAAGAGCACAATGAACACAAAAAAGAAGATTGTGCAGATTCAACAATTAATTCAGATTGTGATTAGGCTAGGAGGTTTATGATGTAATTACTAATAGGATAATTTGGTGTGTCACCAAGAAGTCATATCATTTTTGCTATGTTGGTATGTAATTTTTTGGGATTCACATTCCGTTTGGGTATATACTCAAAATAGTTTCTTAATAATGTTTTTATTGCATTTATATATAAAGTTTTCTGGGTTCGCCTTTGGTTACTCCTATTTTGATTTGGTCATGGAGATTTCGAAAAAATATTTGCAATGTATTATTGTCAGTATACATCTACCATCTATCTATGCATGTGAATTGTTGGTTGGTTGGAATGATTTTTGGTTATCATTTTGGTTTCCTCTTAATCATTTTGGTTTCCTCATAATCATACGTCAGCACCTTCCTTATTTCTTGGGTCACTTATTTTAAGCACGAGATTTTAATGAGTTCATCAGACAATCTGATCAATAGAAGGATGTTAGAGGCTATTTTATCTTATCATGTTCATCTACATATTGAATGGTAATTTGAAGTCATTTTTATTACTCTGATTTTGTCATATTTGATAAGCTTAAGACATATATATCTCTACTATTCAAAACATTTTTGACATGTCAACCGCATAAATACGTCAATTAAAAAATTACATAATAAAATAGGTTTTTTTTTTAAAATTCTAATTCACACACAAACTTTGAGTTCTTTTTTGGTTATTTGTTTTGGCAAGTTGTTTAAATTCGGAAGTCTCATATTATTAATTTGGAGTTGGGCTATTTTCTTTATTGATTACTCTACATGATAATCTTACACCATCAACGTAACCTGTAAAGGGAAAAACAAGACTTAATTACAAAAAAAAAATGTCAATGAAGAACAATCAATATTGCAATGCATACAAAAACTTCAACAAAATATGGGTTATTGACTGGTTAGCCATGGTTTGACTGCATCATCTGAATCATCAGATTTATCTACTTACATGGCTCAAATGGCTATGGCCGTAGGAAAATTAGGAGCTTTTGAAAACTTCCTACTCCAAGTTATATTTTACTTACATTGTTTACATGATCATATATACTTAAAGATTTAGAATATATATATTGTAGTTGTAATGTATCTCAATAGGTCTACAATTAAAATTATCATGTTTTCTTATTTTATACTACCTCCGTCTCAAAAATATAGTCCACGTTTCCTTTTTCGGACGTCTCAAATTTATTGTCCACATCCAAATATGGAAAGGAAATTTTGATCGTGATTACCAAATTACCCTTACTTCAAATTGTTATTACAAACTTTATAGAATGTGGTAATTAAATGCTTAAGGGTAAAACTGTCATTCTGCAAAAAGTAAGAAAGAGAAAGCAGTAATGATTGTACTTTTATTAAACTGCGTGTTTTTGGTCGGTGGACAATTATTTTGGGACGGAGGGAGTATAACAGATACCACTTGCTAAGTACTTTTACTAACTGGCAGGCAGACGAACTTCGTTAAAAGACACTACAACAAATAAACTTAAAGATAATGATATTAGTTGATGTATTTAAAAATTTTCATTTAACTAATAAACTTTAATTAATTTTATGCTCTAGCCCGCAAATCTTGCGGGTTATAATCTAGTTAATTACTACAATAAGGTATAATATAACTTGTTCTCTATTATAGCAAGGATGCGTATTCGGTACGTCACTATCTTTGACTAAGATAATAAATATATCCAATAAATGAATTCATTATTTGCACATCCTTGAACATCTTTTCTTTTCTTATTTTTACATTCGGTTTAATATGAATCATATTTTGAGCATGGAAAATATGCACTATGACACTCGACGAATTAGGGCTAGTAATTAGTGCCTAATCACTGCTTTAATATATGTAATTAGTTAAGTATTAGGCTAATTATGTGTATCATTATGTATATTGGAATATATACACACGTACGCGGTCTATTTAAATCGTGCATTATTACCTCGGATGGAATCCGACACATCACAATACGGGCTTGGTGAACAAAATTATTAAATAATATAAAATTATTTAATAAACTCATTATTTACTAAATATTATTTCGATAATATTTAACACGTTATATGTAGCGTATAAAATAACACGTACGCGACAAAAACAAGCGAGACGCACCCAACAAATCAAATAACCTCAAGTTATATTTTATAACTTCAAACAAATTATTTTGATACAATACTTCCATTATAAATATTGAAATTTATATCGAAAACAAAACGTATTAAATATAACGTAAAACGTCTAAAATATACGTCTAAACGATCGGATAAACGAACACCGCACGGAACGCGAACTGGGGGACGAAAATTTGGTGAAGTCCACACATGGTGGACCCCACCAAACCGGCCAAGACATAAAGACATGCCTCCATGCTCTTTGACTTCCTTAACCATACCAATCACCACCACCTTACCTTCTTTCATTTCATTCATCAATCAAAAACTCTTACCTCTCTCTTGCTCTCTCTCTAAACGATTTTCACCACCACCACCATTTTCCACCATCAAAAACCATCTTAAACCACCTCAAATTACAAAGCCGATTGAAGCAAAAGTGATCATGAGAACGCGAGAAACATTTCTATCTTTTCGGTTTCTCCATCCGACACTTTTAAGATCTCGTCACCTTTGAAAAGTACTTGTATTATATTTATTAACATGTATACTTGCTCATCTAACTAGATTATGTCCAAATAACAAGCTAAAACTCGTTTTTCAAACATATATATATATATATATATATATACTAAATCTGTCCAGATTTTCATGTTTGGTAGAAAATTCGTATAAAATCGAAAACACAAAATAAATGTATGAAATTTATACCAAAATCTTCGTATATTCGTTGTGTACAACTTTCATGAAGAACACTTCTTCTAAAAATGCACCCATTTTTCCAGAAAAATCGGTTTGTACATGAAGGTCATTTTTGGCCGAAACTAGAACTTGTTTGTTTCTTGATTTTATTTACCTAACAAAGTGGCCTCTAAAAATCATGAAAAATTTCTGTAGAATGCTAAAGATATAGATGAACATATGTGATTTTTGTCATGAATTATTGCGGAATAAAAGTGGTCGAAATCGAGAGGCGAAACTAGTCGAAAATCTGGAAAACACAAAACCAAGGGCTGTTTTGGTAATTCTTTAAAACCGACACTTCGGGCTAACCACGAAACGAAACGATAATTTTCTAAGGCTTATAAAACATGTTTAAGACTTGTGTAAAAGTCTCGGGTCAAACCGAGCACATTTGACCACGTTCTCGACACTTGAATACCTGATCAGCCACTTGTGTCGCATGTGGCCCAAAGCCATTGCGACACAAGCCACTATGTCGCCAAAATTACCTATGTCGCAACCTGCGACGCAACAATTACGTCGCAAACAAATTCCGACCCTTATGTCGCAATGATTTCGAATGTCGCACTTAGCGATGCAAACACTTGTGTCGCACTGACCCGAATGTCGCATATAGCGACACAAATCCATATGTCGCATAGACATGATTTCTGATTTAAACCGAAAAGAATGAATGCCCCCGGACCCCCGTCATTTAAAAATTGTTAATACTTTTCACACTAAGTGTCAAACACATACAACAACAAAACCTTATACGATGATACTCGTACATGATATACATATACTTTGATAAGTATACAATACAATGAAACATATAATAATAATAATACTTTCGAATTATTATTACGAACCATCACCAACGGTCCGTACATGTTTTCCCAAAAACACGCACAAACAATCAAACATTTGAACATAACTAGTTGAATGAACAACTAGCATAGATGGTCTGTTGAGACATCTACTCATGTTATAACCTTGCGCATTTAGGACGCCGGCAGATTATATTCGTTGGACGACATCATTCTTGTGCAACATCATTTCTTGCTTTTAGCAACTCATCAGACTCAGGTGAGTCTCACAGCCCCGCATTTTTACTGTTTTTACTCCCGGGGTGGGAATACATGCTCATTTATTTTACATGTGGACACAAGTACAAAACATCGATATATACTACATGAGTTGTTTTACTAATCATGAAAGCCCTCCACCACATAGTTTGTTTATATGGATTTAGCGTGAATGATAGTGTATGGTACCATATGGGATTGACAATCCCCGTCCGGGTTAGCAAGCACTAACTGGTCAAACGGACGCATTATCATTTGTTCATACGAGTGTAGATTAGGTACTCGCAGGGAGGCACCCTCGCTCAGGCACTTGATTGCGATCCTGACACCTCAGTCAAGCTCAAACTATGGGCTCATGGCAGTGATATACACCTATTTATTTGCTTGGTTGCAAACATTACAATTAAACCTTGTGGTTCATACATTATACTTTATCATAAACCTATGAGCTCACCAGCTTTTAGCTGACCTTTTAGCATATATTCTCAGGTTCTCAGCAGCAGTAGGTCTGCTCACTTTGGATACTTTGCTCGAGTCGCATGCAAACATCAAGAGATTTTCCTGCATTATTATATTTTGTGAAAGTGCCATAGAATCTCACAGATAGGTTACCGAGCTTTTGTAACTTATTAACTATTGTAAACTTTAATACAATTAATGTATTTTGTTTAAACGACGTATATAGAGTCGTTCATTATATCTTTGTGCTGTGATTACCGGATTAGTCGCGCCCCGACCCGAACCGCTTCCTCACAGTAAATTTGGGGGTGCGACGTGCACTTTCCTGGATACTCCGTATATAATTTCTAATTAAGTTATGTCTTCCATGTTTATTTTCACGTACCTATCATAAATTAAGATACGAAATCACCTTTATTTATACGGAGTATATCCTAAGCCAATTATATTAATTATTAAGATTCGAACTCTCGTTATATATAATTAGATAGAAGATTAACGTAAGCATATATAAAACGATGTGTTCGTTACATAAACTAGAAAAACAATCGTGATTCGTAAGATCGACCATGGCGGATACCTGGAATATTCCAAGCGGCATACTATTGTTTCACATATTACCACGGTTGCATGTTGATTCATTACGCCAATTTAGAAGTGTTTGCAAAGAATGGCATTCATTCCTAAAAACACGAATGTTTGTCAACATGCATAACAACCACTTATCCGAAGGACACCTTCAACTCCCTCCCAAACTTGTCTTCCTATCTAAAACAACAACACCTGAGTTCTGCACTATCGACTGTGAAGCGCCTGATGATGGTTTATCAGTAAGCCACCCTTTGCCATTCATAGCCACCCCTGTGAAAGAACTTGAGATTTTAGCATCCTTTCGTGGCCGGACTAGTATGCGTAAGTATATTAGAGGGTGTCGAGTTATATTCTGATAAGCAATATGTTTTAGTTTTATGGAATCCTTTAACAAGTGAGTATAAGACATTGTTTAAAAACAATTATCCAATGTCCGAATGTTTAGGCGGGTATTGTAGCTCTTTTGATGATGACTGCAATATCCTGTATTTATCATATGATGATGAAGCATTGTACATGTACTCATTGAAATCTGACTCGTGGTTTAGGTTCGAACTCTCGACCATAAAGATAAATTGGACAACATACTTTAAACGTCCGATGCTGAGTACTTGGTTGAATGTAAATCTTTATTATTTAAATGAAGAGACATATTCAATTATAAAGTTCGACACAAAGACTGACGAGTTCACGGAGATTGCAGCTCCCTCTTTAGAAGGTTTAGGTCATGACATTGAGTTTTCGAGCATCATGGTTCATAGAGGCTGCATTGTCTTATGTGCGAAATATTACACAGGGAAATCTAAGAAGACATATATTCAGTTGTGGAGTATGAATGGAGATGGGAATTGGTGCAAGGTCAAAACTTATGGGCGGCTGTCGTATGAGATATATATGTCATTGGAGCCGGTGCACTTGATGAAGAACAAAATGTTGCTGATGCACTCCCCAGATGATGGTCATCTTTATAAACAAGAGGATCTTAACATAAAAAAGCCTAAAGGGAAAGGTAAATGCAAAATCACTAAGTGTTCGTATACTGATATTAGTGTTGGTACCTTTGAAAAAGTGAGATATATCGAGACTTTTATTTCACCTGATGAATATATGAGCAAGTAATTAGCTAAATATGATTCTCTCAGTTTTCTAGCCAATTTGGTACATGTTAATTTGATCATGTAGTTTTACGTTACTATATTAATGATTATTTTAGAGATAAGTGTTTTAGAATTCATTCATGATGTTTATTGGGTCTACTCTATTTTGGTTTGTTAATTTTAACTCATTCAACTTTTAAAAGTGTATTTTAATGTATTAGGTAATTATGTAATACATTTGATAATGTATTAACCTCTACGAATGTCACGTGATACGTTAAACATATGAGCATAATATGTTAAAACATAATATTTAAAAGATGAATGCACTAATTAAAATATAAAATCTAAATTGATTACATACAATGAGAGAGGTTCAAATAAGAATGAGATTTTATTTGAGCTACAAGGACTAGATTATCCTTGTAAAATAAATATCCAAATGACTCTTGTGGATACCCGACGAAAAGATACATTTCTGATCTGGCGTCTAGTTTGTCCTGAGTTTCTCGTCTAACGAAAACCCTAGATCTTGATGTGACCAAGAGAAATACTTTTTCTCTTCCACATCTCATAAGGTGTCTTTGAAACCTTCTTAGTAGGTGTTTGGTATTTGATTTAAGATAAGGGCGGCTGTCTCTAATGCATAACCCCATAAGCTTATTGGATGTGTTGTCTGACTCATCATAGACCGAACCATGTCTAACAAGGTTCTATTTCTCCTCTCAACAACTCCCACTAATTGTGGAGTTCTAGGAGGAGTTAAATGCGAGACTATTTCACTATCTCTAAGATGATCGAGAAACTTGATACTAAGGTATTCTCCTCCCCTTTCGGATCGGAGTACCTTTAATTTTCTGCCCAGTTGGTTCTCTACTTCGTATTGATATCTTTTGAACATTTCAAATGTATCGGACTTATGTTTAATCAGATAAACATATCCATATCTACTGAAACCATCAGTAGACATAACGCAGTATCGATTTTCATCTTTTGTGGCGCATCGGAATGGTCCATACACATCTGTGTGTACTAATTCCAATAGTCCTTCACCTCTTTCACATGTTCTAGTGAATGGTGATTTAGTCATCTTGCGCATTAACCACGATTCGCATACATCATCAGACTTAAGATCAAATGATTCCATCACTCCATCCTTTTGGAGTTGGGCGATGCGTTCCTTGTTTATGTGTCCAAGACAAAAATGCCACAATTTCGATTTATCGATTTTATTAGACTAATAAACATTTAAAATCATATTGCTAACTAATTCAACATTTTCATATATGCCTTTGCAAGAAGAATTTTAATGATAATCATTTAAATAAATCAAAGTATCACCATTTTCATTATCAAATGAGAACTGATAACAATCCTTAAACAGAGCATGAAATGAAATAATGTTTATTGTCATTTCTGACGAGTAATAGCAATTGTTTAATTCTATCATAACTCCAGACTTCAGCATGAGCTCAACCTTTCAAATCCTCGTCATGACATGCCGATGACTAAGTTGAGCTCTCCATGCTTCAAACCTCTACTTTACTTTAGTCCATGCAATACACGTAAATGTGAGTAACACATCATGTATTCAAGACCCATGACTAGAAGTAGTAGTTATGTGGAGTTCGATTATAAACATATCTGAATGACTAACCTCTTTGACTTTTCAGTCTTTAAGGTCCTTCAGATATTTGGGTAGCAACGTTTCCAATGCCCCTTTTGGTTGCAATAAAAGCACACACTGCTTCCTTTGGATCATTTTAGGTGCAATGTTAGACTCAATCTTTCCTTTAGACCCTTGATTGGACTTTCCTTTCGAAGCTTTCCAATTGGAATTCGACCTCTTTCTCTTTGCATAATGACCAATTGACAACACAGGAGCTGCTGAACTAGAGGGCATATCAATTTCTTGATCCCTGACTCAGCGGTTTGCAGCTAATTATGGAGTTTCATTATAGAGCTATCATTCTCTGTCAAAACCATTTGATATGAGGTTACAAATTTATTGTAGACAGCTGGAAGACCGGATAAAATTATGGCAATGGAAAAACTCTATATCAAACATCATATTCAATGACTCCAACCTATCAATGTACCCTTTCATCTCTAAGATAAAAGCACAAATAGAGGTTTCAAGTTTGGGCTTACAAGCCATGAGGGATTTAACCACATCAAGGCATTCTTGCATGCCTTAACTGTTGGTTCATTTCATAAGCCCAAGTATTCTCAAAAGTCTATTGCAAGTCAGGGCTCATGGAAGATGCCATGATGCATGATACTTTTATTCACATCATCATAATGTTTTCGGTGAGTTTCAATCTCCTCTTGGGTTGAATCTTAAACAATTATGGGAATCTGCTCATCGAGAACATACTCTTTGTTCTCGCACCTTAAGGTAAACCTAAGGTTTCGCATCCAGTCCATACAGTTTGGACCGATTAGTCTTTCCCGACCAAGAACCGAGAGTGGTGAGAAGTGTGAGTTATTTACGGAATGGGAACGGGAGGATTAGCATTATTTAGAGTATACATCTCTAAGATGAAACAGTTTTAGTTAGTTTGATTATTCCTTAATTAATTAACCCAATATTAAATTAAGGCTAGGATCCATATTTTAGATTCGTTTTATGAAGAGGGATGCCGTAATCATATCACGAATTTATTTTAGGTAGACAATGCTCTTGTCAATTTCAATCTCTATGAGATTCCTAGTTCTTTTGAGATTCATTGAATCTTATCAATGGCATGTTAATCTCGGATTCGCTTCTCTACAATTCATGACTGGGATGCCGAGGATCATGAACAAGATAGTGAATCAACCATGCAAAACCCGTGTGTTGCCCGGCTCGAGTACGCTCGAGAATCGCGAGTCTCACATAACCTCCCATTTATGTTCTCTCACTAATGTGCCGGTTAACCACACACGCTCCATTAACAGTCCATACGGGAGATTTGCGGTTTTTATGGGTTAGCTTCAGTTCACATTTTACTATATCTAAAACGGAATTTTGTTTTAGTATTTTAGGTCAACACTTTTGATCTTGACATCATCCTATCAAAAGTCCTCGGTAGCTCCATTGAACGCACAAAGAAGCGGAGAAGTAGGTCAGCGCGAAACATA
Organism: Helichrysum umbraculigerum; assembly: GCA_949592205.1. Classification (NCBI taxonomy): domain Eukaryota; kingdom Viridiplantae; phylum Streptophyta; class Magnoliopsida; order Asterales; family Asteraceae; genus Helichrysum; species Helichrysum umbraculigerum. The sequence goes on along the minus strand of CATIUR010000005.1, from coordinate 10,764,065 downwards.
TTAAAAACCTACTCCTTTAGGGAAGTGATGTGTAAAATCTAGTTATAAAAATAAACAAAGAAAAACTAACACTTAACTTATTATACAACTGAGGTAAGTATACCCTATCGTGTATAATATAGCTACAGTAAGTCTAGGTTCGTTCCACAGGAAATGTAAATTGAATACTTAAAATATAATTAATTTAAACAAGAAAATAAATGTGGGGGTTTTGTGACCAAATTGTCACATTGCTTAATTAATAAACTACTTTAATTTAAAAGGCAGATAGACTCAGGAAGAGTCAAATTAATTTATAAAACTTTTTCAAATATTAAAAACGACACTTACTTGAACTAGCTCACTAATAATTTTGGGTTGTTTAATAAAACTAGGTTATCTAGCAATCAATGCTCATCTTAATTTAGATCAGGTTTAACATTCGCCATCACCTTCACATAAATCTTAATTAACTAATTAATAATTTAACTTAATGAAAGACGTTCACTAATATCATTACCTTATACATTTAAGTTTAATTACTTAACTTGTACCAAATCTGCGTCCGCAATCATTGGATTAATCATACATAGACATATAATCAAATAATGAAATAACTTTGTGACAAACGTTCGCTATAATCACTAATTAAATTATTAACAAGCTTCAATAATATAATAAAACTTAAACACATAATAGTTTCAATTAAATATTAATTAAATTACAATAAATAGTTTATTTAAGTTGAATATATAAATCTTAATTAAACTAGGATTATCGTCCACTTATCCTATGCTTTAATTCAATCCATTAATTTAAGATTTAATCTAGTGAATAACTCCCGTCAACTTCACCTACTTACACATTCATGTTTAAACGATTATCTTGTTTAATATATGCTTCCGCAATCAACTAACAATTATTCATAGACAAATAATTGTAATAAACTATTATTATGAAAAAGCTCCCGCTAAATTGATCATATAATAATTTACCAACAAAATAAGTCAATTAGATTAAACTCGAATACATAAGGTTCACGATTAAACAGAAATAATTCAACACAAAATTAAAAGAATACAACCCTAATGATTAGATTACTTGATTCAAGTAAGTGCAAAGAAATTTAGCTACTCATAATCATTATAAAATAAACACAATTAATAATTGAAAATAAAGTAAATATTATTATTAAAATAAATAAAAGAATGCAAACCAAATAATTATTGTGCTCGAACAATGACTTCGCGTAACCCTAACTCTTCTCGCTCCAAAAGCGCGTTCCTAACCCTTAAGAAAAACCCAAAAATTCGAATTTAGGGTTAAAAACCCGAAATTATAATTTATTTTTCGACTTTGGGGTTTACCCGTATGAAAAAGTGATGTTAAATGCGTATGGCAAAGGCTGCTATTTATAGTTGCTGGGGGACAAATCCAGCCGGCGGTTCAATTTCCCAACCCGCGGCTGGTTTGTTTTTGGCGTAATCCCCAAGCTAAACTCCACCGACTCTCCTTTTCTTTTGCCAGCCGTAATATTGCTTATCTTCTCGTATATTCCACGCAAGACTGGATGAGTTGGCCATATTTCTTTTCTTGGGCCAAGCCCAAATAATCTTTTTTTTTAATCTTAGGCCCATTTTTAAAAAGTTCTACTACACATTTGGATATCATGCTGGCCCATTTCCTTACACTTGCTCGGCCCAACTTCATTTTAATTAATGAAGTTAACGATCTGATCTAGTTATTAACTATTATTATTATTATTATTATTATTATTATTATTATTATTATTATTATTATTATTATTATTATTATTATTATTATTATTATTATTATTATTATTATTCCCAATAAAATTTAACCCAACTTTATTTATCCCAATTCTTCTTCGGCCCAACTCGTACACTCCAATAAATATTTATTTCACGCAATCCATTTTAATCGTCAAACCCAATTATTTGCGTAACTTTCTTCATTTCTTGTTCACTTTTCTTGTCTCAACTCATTTATATACTTCGTCTCAACTATATTTGAGTCCAATCAACTTCAAATTCAACTTTTCTTGATTTTCATTCGCTTTTAGCCCGTTTTCGTTCCTTTTATAATTCGAATCCCATTTTTACCTATTTTGCAAATATGAACGAAATCAATATCAAATCTTAAATAAATATAATAAAAAATTGTATAAAATAGGGAGATATTAGCATATAAATATAGTAATAATTTGATGTTATCAGGAAGCCAATCGTCCCGCCTTATACCTCTCTTATAGTTTGTTCACTATGGGTGAGCCGATTTATCAATTGACTAACGATGTATTTAGATTTAATAATATATATATATATATATATATATATATATATATATATATATATATATATATATATATATATATATATATATATATATATATAGTGGGAGGATCCAGGGGGAAGCACTTTTTTTGGGGGAAGTAGGGAAGTGTAATATTCATTATGATGCATCTTAACTTCGTTAATACATTTGTAGAAAATTCAAAAGTGAAATTTAATAAATGTTAATCAGAATGGATGTTATGAATGTTAAGCTTCCATGATAAATTCTTTTTGTAGGCTATAACATCAGTTGAAGAATTTTATATCCCAAATCGTTAATATTCGTCGTGGTGAATGTTAACTTAACTTTCATCACGATGAATGTTAAAATAAAATTGATGTTACTTTTTAACATTCATCGTGATGAATGTTAAGTTAATATTCACCACGATGTATATTAACGTTTTATTAAATAATTATTCATAAACTAATGTTATGACTTAAAATTGACTTTCAAATGTTAATATATTCTTTATAGCATCGATTTTGATTACTATATATGAGTAAAATTAATTTTATCTTTGATATTTGTATTGGCGAATTTAAGATGCTTCGTGATGAATATTACACTTCCATACTTCCCCCAAAAAATTGCTTCCCTCTTGATCCCTCCCCTATATATATATATATATATATATATATATCATAATATGTATAAGGTTTCTTAAAGCAATTAAGAATCAAGGTATCTTAAAACATTTTAAGAAATAAAGGTTCTATTTTAAACATTTTAAAATTCAGGGTATATTTTAAACATTTCAAAATATAAGGGATCTAAATGTAAATTCTGTTGGGACATGTTCTGTGTGACAACAGTTCTAGCTTGTAATAGCGTTTAGTTTGTAATTAAGTTTTTTGCATTGATCTTAATTTTGATATATATAAATGATATTAGTTTTGTGGTTAATATTATTATTATATAAAGTATATTCGATAATAATATAGAACTGCGAACTGAAGCTGCAATGCGAACTGAGATGAGTCAGTTCGCAAGGTGGTAAATGAACGAGGTCAGTTCGCTGGGGCAATGAGCTGCGAACTGAGTCAGTCCGCAGAGCCCAGACCTGCGAACTGAACCGGGAATAAATATGATTTTAGGTTTAGAAAACCTAACAACGATTTTACAATCAGCAATCTGTGAATTTAGCTTCAGTATTCAAACCCCTGCGAATTTTATTGACTAAGGGCTTGGTTTTGATCGGTTAACGTTATTAACAATTGAAACAAAGCTTATTAGTAATTGTTATAATCATATAACACGTATTAAGGGATTCCGCACCTTAATACTATAGATAACCTCGTTATCGATCCATAGAACTAGGGACTTACAAATTCATATTACCTATTTAGACAAAGCATTTTAAACATTTTAAAATACAGGGTATATTTTAAATAATTTAAAATATAAGGGATCTAAATGTAAATTCAAATTACCGATCTTAGATCATGCATTTCTAATTTATCTATACATACATACAATTGCAGATAATTAAATGCTACTACTCATTAAGCTAAGGGTCTGATATCACTAATGGGTTTTTTATTCCCTAACTAGATTAACATGCATACTATACGTAGCGGAAATTAACAATTAATCTAGCATACGAAGGAAACTAAACCCTAAAGGATCTTAACCTAATGAATAAAGCAATAAATAATTGAAATAGATAAATAAGAAAATACTAACCTCTTGAAAAAACTAAATTTCTCGTAGACCACCTTGGCCGGCTTCGTGAGTTGGAAAGCTAGTGCCCAAACCAGAACACCTCTAATGGCTCACACCCATGAACAAAAGAGAAATTCCCAAACTCCTAGGGTCCCCACTTAAAGTGGTGTAAACTCTCACAAGGAGTAGGAATGAGAAAAAGAGAGAATGAGTATTAAAACTCAATGAGCGAATTGGAACCTAAGGCATGGACCCCTATGTAACATCCACTTTAAGGGCCTAGTAGTAGTATGGTAAATTTCCTAGACTGTAAATAATTGTTTATGGAGTTAGGAAATTAAATTGTTTATTGTGTTAAGTTTATTGTGAATGATTAGTCAAAAAGTCAAATGACTTATTGTGACTAGTAAATTATTGATTGTTTTAACTTTATAAAGTTAAAGGTAAAATAAAATTGTTGGAATCGTAAATGGTTTTTAGGTTCCAGACAATAGGTTTAGAAGGGGACAAATTTTAAATGGTATACGGAGTCAGTTCGGGTAATAACCGACTTATGCTTTCTTATTTCTTTAACTTTCCTAAAATGGAAGGTTTATCTTTGAACATCTCCACAAAAACCTAAACTTAGAAAACTAAAACCCAAATACTTAAAATTCAAGTTGGAGCTGTGAAATTGATTCTATATCTTCATCATTATCCTCTTAATCCATCTCTAATTGTAAGTTAATTAATTGTTAGTTATCAAAGTTATTAACTTGATTGATTTTGATTACAATTCGAATTGAAAGTTGCTATATGATGTTGTTAATGCTTATTGATGATAGATGATGTTGGTTGCTGTTATTTGCTATATTAAGTGGTTACCAATATGAGTTTTTAGAGTTTTGGGTCTTGAATTCGAGTATGGGTTTTGGTCTGTGGCAAATCGCTGGAGAAGAGGTGGTACCCGGCGGGTACTACCACTACCCGGCGGGTAGTCGGGTTGAGCTGTTACCCGGCTGGTAACATAGCTAGCCGGCGGGTAGTGTGTGTCGTGGGGGAACCCGGCTGGTAATTGGGCCACCCGGCTGCTCCTCTAAGCTTTAAAACACGACTTTGTTCTGTTACCACGGAATTTAATTCACCCGGTTGATTTCATGTGTACCCGGCTACTTGTATATTTACCCGGCGGGTAAAAAGAGTACCCGGCGGGTACTTCTATATTTTCAAGATTTTTGAATCCTAAACTGTGGTGCAGTTTTCTGAATATGTTTTATATTTAGTAACTAGTGTATTGTAATGATTTGTATTCTAACTAAAGTACTTATGTTCTTGGTTAGATAGTTGAACTAAGTTATACCAATTATAGTTAATATTAACATAGTATAGATGAGACTTACAATTTGATTATTGTTTGTTATATGAACTACGCATATTGAGACATTTTATTTAAATGCAATTGGGTAGTCACAAGTTTGAGATAAAGTAAGAGGTGAATTAAACCTGGAATAATAAATTGATTGATTTGTATAACAGGTTACTGTTTGTTAATTTGATACTGTGTATCAAAATAGGTTATATGATTATGAAATGAGTTATGTGTTATGAAACGAGTTACTAACTCATTATTTAATTTTGTTCTCAGATACGGAGAAGGCTCGGTAATATTAGACTTCTGAGCTTGCAACTGAGGTAACGGTGAGTGGATCTGTAACCCTCAGTGTGATTTAGTTGTAACAAGTTTGGTTACAACGGGTAAACGTATTATTACAATCTTAGTTATCATGATAATTATGGTTTAATTGTAATAATACTGTTGATAGACTAATGAGTCTGACACATTGCCATGATAAGGTATGTGAATATGTGATCACTTCATATATTGCCTTTGAGCATTGATTATTGAGGTCAGCAATATGTTGGGCTTGATTACTGTAACATCCTCGAAATGGGCCTAGTAGAAGTACATTAATCTCCTTATTTTAAATTGATATTTAAATTGTATTCTAAATACTTGGTGTATTTTGATAACTGAAATAAATAGGTCAAATGACTTATTGTGTTAAATGAATTATTGCTCGTTTTAAAGAACCTTAGTTGAAAGCCTAATAAAATGTATTTCTCGCAAAAGGTTTCTAGGTTCCAGACAATAGGTTTAGAGCGGGTATAATATGTACACCAACCTTGCACTGCATAATTGGGGAAGTCGACCTAACTTATTTCCCTTTCCTTTTCTTTTTGTTTTCCTCATCTCTTTCAAACTAAACACACACACACATACACTTGAAGATTTGGGAAATCAAAAGAGAGAAGCATTGCTAATCGATTAAGCTTAGATTCGTGGTTAACTACTTAGCATCTTCATCATCAACTTGTTAGCATCTTGATTGTAAGTTTAATTTACTCTAAAAAATATATGTATATAACTTAGGGTTTGAAGAAATTAAATGGAATAAGTAAACATGTATAGATTTGATGTTTGATGAAGTAATTTGTTGTTATAACATGATATATGATGATAGTTGAGGTTGCTTGTTGATAAAAATAGTATCTAGTGTTCGAATTTGAGATATTAAGGGTTTTGGTTCGTGGTTTGGGGTTTGATAACCTGCTGCTGCTGCTGAAAATGAAGAACAACCCGGCGGGTCATAGTACCCAGCCGGCGGGTTCTATGTAACACAATGGGAACCGGCGGATGAGACACCTCAGCCGGTGGGTTCATCACCTTAGCCGGAGGCTCTTTAGCCAAGCCGGCGGTTCCTATAGCCTTTAAAACGCATTTTAGTTCTGTTACCACAAAAGTTAAATCACCCGGCTGTTAATGGGTGTGACCCGGCGGGTCAGTGATGGGAGCCGGCGGCTCCTAAGCCTCAGCCGACGGGTCCATGGCCCTGTGCAACAATTAGCTTTGAAATTTGTAACCTCTTTTTATTAACATGATATAAGTTGTATGGTTAACTAGCATGCACTATGGTATCATAATAGGTGAATTTATGAATTCCCATGCAAGATGAGATGTATTAAACTAAGTTATCATGATGATGTTTTGTTGATTTCATGATCATAGAATCGGAAACAGAATGGTTAATCTTATAACTTGTTGTTATTGCAGTTTTAAGATATATATTGAATATGTTATATGATTATAACATGAGTTAATCATAATGAATAAGTTACTGACTTGTTATTTGATTTAATTCTCAGATATGGAGAAGACTCAATAACATTAGACTTTTGAGTGGAGATTTGAAATCTTCAAGGGTGAGTGGATCTTGGACTCTCAGTCTAAGTTAGTTGTAACAACATGTTACAACGGGTAAACTTGATTTATTGCAATGATTGCTTTAATATTATATTGCCATGATGGCTGACCCTTGATTGATTATTGGTGTCCTATATGCTATGATAGTTGTGGACTATTTGATTTGATGGAGGTCAACTAATGTGTTGGGTTTTGTTACTATTACTAGGACTTCGCAAGTGCCTTGTACATGTGTTGGACACTGAAATTGCGTCGTATGTAGTAATAGTACTAAACTATCGGTTTAACCTCTGATTTGGCCGTCAGTTGGTTTTAAGTGTTGCTTGGTGGACCATCCGCGGCATGAGGGTACCTCAAGGACCACCGATCCTTCTATGTTGCTTGTGCATTACTTGGTTGTAGGCATTTGTTAAGGTGAGTTAGAATGTTAGCCTTGGATCCATTCACTTAGCTTTGTGCTAATCCCACCTCCCAACTTCTTGCAGGTTTAGCTTGTGGTTGTGGGTTGTTAGAAGTTTGGCTTGAAGGAATGTTTGGCACCGCTCTCTGATTTATTTGGAAACGTTTTGGATTGAAATTAATTATGTCATGGATTCTAATATAACACCCAACCTGGTATTGATACTTGTTATGATAATATAGTTTTAGAGTTTGTACGTAAACGAATTACTATTTTGAAAGGTAAGTATGAATCCTAACGTTATATATTTAATCGTGCGCTTCCGATATGTTCAAAAAAAAAATGACCTTGAAAATTGAGGGTTGTTATAAATTGGTATCAGAGCGTAGGTTTGGGTGAATTGAACATTGGTAAATGTTCAATCCCAAATCTATTGTGTATTTGTCAAACATTCCAAGGTGCAGGATTAGCCACTGTAGGCGAATCGGTTAGAATATTGTGTGCTAACGCTTAAACTTTGTGAGATGTTCTTTGGGTGCAGAGAAGGTAGGAGATGAGCAACCAACCGGTACTCATGGCTTTTCCTCCATAAGGTAAATTCACGATAAACTTTCTTGAATTTAAATTAATGCGAGTTGCCACTTGCTATGATGATATGTGTTTATTAGCAAAGTTATTTGGTTAGAATAGCCAATTTTCCTAGTTATGAATCATTGGTGGTTATTACATGATAAGGTGATGATAGAAGGGTTGAACGTGATGTTTGCACTAGAAATTGCTTGAAATGAATTTGGATACATAGGGATGTGTCGAAATTATTGAGTAATGTGTGATTTAGGATCATTTATAGAATATTGAATAATAAGCGAGGCTATAAATCTTTGTTAATGAAATTGTGTAGCTATTGTTGAAAGTATAATTGTTCCATGAAGAAGTGTTTAAATATGTTTATAAAACATGTGAATTGTGAAATAGTCTATTTGCTTAAGAAAGAAGTGAGTATGCTTAGTCAAGACTAAACTAGTAAATAATATGTTAACAGGAGTTAATGGTATAAATGATGACATGATTATAATTGTAATTACCTGCGGTTAATTGTTACGTGATTAGAGGCAAGTAGAAATGCCGATAATGTGGTTAATTGAGTAATTAAAATTACTTGCATATAATGAATTATTGATATGGTAAACATAGAATTAATTGCTTATGAGAAATGAATGATTTTGGGATAATGAGTTTGATTGGAGGTTGTAGTAAGTTCTAGATTGATCGTGTGTGGTAGCAATAGTGTTTGATAACACCTCAAATGATGAAAGGATATATAAAATTACATGTTTCAGAATTCGGATAAACGTGGGTAATGAAATAAGTAGATTGCTGAATTGAATTCTTTAGGAATGAACCCCTGATAAAGGTTGTAATGAGTTGTATGAAATAATCGGATTATGTAAACTTGTTTGGATAAGATATGAGACGATTTAAATAAATAGATGTTGTAAATAAGTAACAAACGTGTTGACATTGTTTAAATTATTGGTAGCATGTGATTAAGAGAAAGAAAATCCTATTGGTAATTATGATACGAAGTAGCCTGAAAGTGAAATGTGAAGGAACATAATATTGGAACGCTTGATCACCGTTGCCCTATTATGCTATGTCACAGGAAATTGTTGAGGCTACTAAGTATCATTAAGATTTAAATATGTTGTAGGAATAGAAGATGGTATTACGTTAATTGTTTAACATTTGTCTTGATATGATAAGTTGTATATATTCAAGTTGCCTTTGTTGAAATTGCGATTGTTTGATTATATGGAAATGAATTACCCATTATCGGGTTATGTAGTGTCCAAATGGGTCACTATTGAGTTTAAGGCTTGTATTAATCCAAAATTGAGATTTTAATTATTATAAAAGGAATTATTGTATTCCTAAATGCTTTGATTAAAAGTTATTAATGCAGGTTAAACCTAAACCATGAAAAGTTAGAATATTGATAAACTTAGGTGATAAGCAAAATGTATTATCTAAGCGAACCATATAGTGTCCCAATTGAGTTGGAAATTCGCCTTGAAATGTATCAAGTTGAAAGATTAGAAATTATATCATCCATTATGGATTATAGGTGTCAATTGTGTTAGCGTAAGTGCTTAAGATAAAGCACATGAATTGAAGTAAGACTTAATGATATAAAATTTATGTGTGGTATGTTGACTTTGAAAGTCAAATTGTCATAGTGAGTTTTGGTTTGTATGTGTATAGAAAATGTATAAAATCAATTGAATATGATTGGACTTGTTTGAGTTAACCTTGTGGAAAATGGTTAGGAGTGATCACCAATTGGTTGGTTAAAATTTGAAGTTGACAAATAGTAGACGATGTCGAAATAGTCAAACATAGGTGAAATTTAGCTTTGATATGTGACTTACTTTTCCTTAAAGGATCAATTAGTGTCAAAATGGGTTATCCATGACCCAAATGAGTTAAAAGAGTTGTCAAAGGTTATGAAACCTTGGTTAATTGTTTAAGTTCATCTTAATGTGCCGAGTGAGTGCGTAAAGAGTTTAAACTCATCAGTAACCGGTTTATGATAAAAGTTGCCAACCAAAAGTAGAAAAGAAGCTTTTATTATGGAGTAATGAAAGTATGTGCAATTTTTGTGTCTAATATGTTATCAAGTAAAAGGTTTTCTTGTGTAAGGATTGATTGTTTAATAATACTATTTGGCTATTTGTAGATTTGTAGTTGCAATTGTATGAAATTGCCCGTGATTACTTAGGAAACGCGCCGTGATTTGGATTAATCACAAAGCGTTTTGATGATTGATTGGATCATTAATTTAAGATTTGTGACTTAAATTCCGTGCTGCCATGCTTGCTTATATGAGAATTTGAATATTGCCCAAATTATGTGCAATCTATCGTTAAGTCAAGGATTTAAGGAATTGAAATATCACGAAAGATATTATGATATAATGAAATATGCGGAGTTGGTTAACTTGTAATTAATTGAATACCTATCGGTATGAATACATGTATAATTGTTTGGGATGTTGACGGCTTAATAAAGGCTTTGATAGCCTAAGTAGCCTATTTTAGGGGAGAAATGTGATGTGATGCCGATAAGAAAGGCAAATTGTCATGAGAGTAATAGCTAAAATATAGAAGAAAAAATAATAATTAATGGTTATATTTCTATTACTTGAGAATTATGTGACATTTGTATGTGATTATATACATGATGGTATAAGGAGGTAATAAAATACAAATAGAAAAGTTGAATATGAATCAAGCCAACTTAGAGGTCTATTATGTAAGTTCAATATGATATTGATCTAGTGGAAATGTGCTTATGAATAGCACATCGAAATGTGATAGTACTTATGTTGGTGGCATAGTACTAGTTGATGTGGTATTAGCATCTTGTTAGTCGGAATTGATGCTAAGTAATGGCATAGTTATAGTTATAGTGATGCCTTTAAAATGTGATCTCTACCATGCTTATTAATATATGAAGTGTATATATGAAGTTGGTTTCTTGATAAATAAGGGTTTAAATTGTGGAATTGATAATTTTATTGTCATTATGTGCGAATTACATGAAATTTTCCATATTATGGTATATCTAATGAATAGATGAAGTGATGAGTCACAATTTAGAAAAGCTATATGAGGAAATAGTTTAAGTAGAGATCAACTAAAAATCGATTTAATATGTGAATATTATTGAAAGGGTGCTAGTGAGTAGCATACTTGATAATGTGGTACGTGCGCTAGTATAATAAAGTACCCTGTAATGATTAAATAGTTATAGTGTTAACTATAGGAAATGACCTTAAGATAAATAGTTGCGGCTATATAGATGATTGATATTTCATCTTTAAGCGTGATTTATGCCAACAAAATAGGTTGCTTGCATAATCTAAATTAAGTTCTCATTATGGATATGAGTCTTGTAGTTTTATAAACACTGCCGTTGTTAAAGTTAAAGGGAAAGGGTATAAGTATTTATATTAGCTTAAAGATCTCGGCATGTTGCTAGTTTATACTTATGCTAGTACTCTTGTAATTACTAATTATAATCATTTAAGGAATTATATGATTAGAGTGATATGTCAAAAATTGGAGTTATTGGGTTAATGGAACTGGATTGTTTATCTGTAGATCATGTGTGCGTGATATGTAATAAACTTCCTTGTTTATGTTTGCGATATGTGATTTGAGTATGGATATGTGTTAAGTACATCTTAGTTTGATGTTTTAAATTAGTAAATCAGTGGAGTGGCACATGCAAATCGTTGATGAACTTCGATTGTATCTAGTAGTTGTTATTATTGAAAGTGATGGTAAGTCACTTAGGAATAACATAGCTGTTGTGTTGAAAATGGGATTAGGACGTCCTTATTAACATTCCTCCTGGGGAGCCTGCATATGCGGATGGGCTCAGGGGAGGGTGCTGCATAAAAGTGATGGGATTATGATAGAATTGTTCATTAGTGGGAAATGTTATGGATATGTGATTCGTGATATGAGCAATAAATTGTATTGTTATTCAGGTCTTATATGATTATATGAAATTTTGCTTGGATAGGGTATGATTAGATTTCGAGGACGAAATCCTTTTAAGGGGGTAGATTTGTAACATCCTCGAAATGGGCCTAGTAGAAGTACATTAATCTCCTTATTTTAAATTGATATTTAAATTGTATTCTAAATACTTGGTGTATTTTGATAACTGAAATAAATAGGTCAAATGGTCAAATGACTTATTGTGTTAAATGACTTATTGCTCGTTTTAAAGAACCTTAGTTGAAAGCCTAATAAAATGTATTTCTCGCAAAAGGTTTCTAGGTTCCAGACAATAGGTTTAGAGCGGGTATAATATGTACACCAACCTTGCACTGCATAATTGGGGAAGTCGACCTAACTTATTTCCCTTTCCTTTTCTTTTTGTTTTCCTCATCTCTTTCAAACTAAACACACACACACATACACTTGAAGATTTGGGAAATCAAAAGAGAGAAGCATTGCTAATCGATTAAGCTTAGATTCGTGGTTAACTACTTAGCATCTTCATCATCAACTTGTTAGCATCTTGATTGTAAGTTTAATTTACTCTAAAAAATATATGTATATAACTTAGGGTTTGAAGAAATTAAATGGAATAAGTAAACATGTATAGATTTGATGTTTGATGAAGTAATTTGTTGTTATAACATGATATATGATGATAGTTGAGGTTGCTTGTTGATAAAAATAGTATCTAGTGTTCGAATTTGAGATATTAAGGGTTTTGGTTCGTGGTTTGGGGTTTGATAACCTGCTGCTGCTGTTGAAAATGAAGAACAACCCGGCGGGTCGTAGTACCCAGCCGGCGGGTTCTATGTAACACAATGGGAACCGGCGGATGAGACACCTCAGCCGGCGGGTTCATCACCTTAGCCGGAGGCTCTTTAGCCAAGCCGGCGGTTCCTATAGCCTTTAAAACGCATTTTAGTTCTGTTACCACAAAAGTTAAATCACCCGGCTGTTAATGGGTGTGACCCGGCGGGTCAGTGATGGGAGCCGGCGGCTCCTAAGCCTCAGCCGACGGGTCCATGGCCCTGTGCAACAATTAGCTTTGAAATTTGTAACCTCTTTTTATTAACATGATATAAGTTGTATGGTTAACTAGCATGCACTATGGTATCATAATAGGTGAATTTATGAATTCCCATGCAAGATGAGATGTATTAAACTAAGTTATCATGATGATGTTTTGTTGATTTCATGATCATAGAATCGGAAACAGAATGGTTAATCTTATAACTTGTTGTTATTGCAGTTTTAAGATATATATTGAATATGTTATATGATTATAACATGAGTTAATCATAATGAATAAGTTACTGACTTGTTATTTGATTTAATTCTCAGATATGGAGAAGACTCAATAACATTAGACTTTTGAGTGGAGATTTGAAATCTTCAAGGGTGAGTGGATCTTGGACTCTCAGTCTAAGTTAGTTGTAACAACATGTTACAACGGGTAAACTTGATTTATTGCAATGATTGCTTTAATATTATATTGTCATAATGGCTGACCCTTGATTGATTATTGGTGTCCTATATGCTATGATAGTTGTAGACTATTTGATTTGGTGGAGGTCAACTAATGTGTTGGGTTTTGGTACTATTACTAGGACTTCGCAAGTGCCTTGTACATGTGTTGGACACTGAAATTGCGTCGTATGTAGTAATAGTACTAAACTATCGGTTTAACCTCTGATTTGGCCGTCAGTTGGTTTTAAGTGTTACTTGGGGGACCATCCGCGGCATGAGGGTACCTCAAGGACCACCGATCCTTCTATGTTGCTTGTGCATTACTTGGTTGTAGGCATTTGTTAAGCTGAGTTAGAATGTTAGCCTTGGATCCATTCACTTAGCTTTGTGCTAATCCCACCTCCCAACTTCTTGCAGGTTTAGCTTGTGGTTGTGGGTTGTTAGAAGTTTGGCTTGAAGGAATGTTTGGCACCGCTCTCTGATTTATTTGGAAACGTTTTGGATTGAAATTAATTATGTCATGGATTTTAATATAACACCCAACCTGGTATTGATACTTGTTATGATAATATAGTTTTAGAGTTTGTACGTAAACGAATTACTATTTTGAAAGGTAAGTATGAAACCTAACGTTATATATTTAATCGTGCGCTTCCGATATGTTCAAAAAAAAATGACCTTGAAAATTGAGGGTTGTTATAATTACTATTGTTAGACGACAAGAATTTCCTAGTACATATCGTTAACAGAAAATTAGGTCGTATGAAATTAGTACCAAGCTATCGGTCTATTCTGTATTGGCCATACAGATTGACGGTAAGTGTTCTTTGAGAGCCACTGCGGCAGTAGGGTTTCTCAAGAGCCACTGATCCTCATTGAGATTGTGTGTTTACGATGCTTTATGCTGTAAACATAGATATTACTTGTTTACGATTATATGTTGTAAACAGGATTGTTATGCTAAGTTGGGCTGTTGATTATTATTCACTCACTTAGCTTTATGCTAATCCCACCACCCCACTTCTTGCAGGTTATGGTTTTGATATAACGGGCGGGGCAAGAAGCTGCTGACTGGATGGAATGTTTGATGACTGGATGTTTACTCTGATATCTGATTTGAATAAATCAGTGTTGTCTTTTAATTTACATAACACCCAAATTGATAAACTATGATTTAAAATAGTTTGACTTTATATGTATATATAT